>VZRE01011999.1:0-13265 GCA_013396775.1 Cephalopterus ornatus
ACCTCTAAGATCATGGAGTCCAACCATTAGCACAGCACTGCCATATTCACTACAACCATGTCCCCAAGTGCCACATCCACTTGTTTTTTGAACATCACTTCCTGAGCCAGCCTGTTCCAATGCCTGACCACCCTTTCCATGAAGAAATGTTTCCTAATATCCAATCTAAACCTTCTCTGGCAAAATTTGAGGCCCTTTCTTCTCATCCTGTCACTTTTTACCTGGGAGAAGCAGCTGACCCCTGCCTGGCTACAGTATCCTTTCAGGTAGTTGTAGAGAGGGATAAGGTCTCCCCTGAGCCTCCTTTTCCCAAGGCTAAAGTCCTTCACCTGCTCCTGGTCAGAGTTGTGCTTCAGATCCCCTCATCAGCTTCTTTGTCTTTCTCTGGACACACTCCACCACCTCAATGTCTTTCTTGTAGTGAGTGGCTCCAAACTGAACCCAGTATTTGAGGTGTGGCCTCACCAGTGCTAAGTACAGATGGACGATCACCCTAGTCCTGCTGGCCATGCTATTGTTGATAAAAGCCAGGATGCCATTCAGCTTGTTAAAAGCATGGTTTGTTCAAAAAAGAAAAGTTGAAGGCTCCTTGGCTTACTATGTTTCCTTAAATGTATTGGTGTTCCTGACTGACAGCTTGTTTGTCCTGGAAATGAGTATGAAACCTGGCCCTTTGGCATGCCTTCCTGTACAGCCAAAGGGAGAACTTGCCTTGCTTTCTGCTGAGCTCCTCTGTGACCATGGTACATCTGGCTGGCTAAACCTGTTCTGACTGCCAATCTAAACATCAAACGTAATTGCAGTTGGCATCTCTCCTCTTATTCTTTTCTCCCTATCATTCTCGCTCAAAATGTTGGTTTAGGTTAGCTGATCATTGTTCACATTATTGACTGCTGACATGGGGAATGTATCAAGGTACATAAAAATGTAGTTACAGCCTAAACCAGTTAGAAGGTACTGGCGTCTTGGCTGAGCAACAACCTTAAGCAAAATCACTCTGAAATACAAGCAGAGTTTGCGTGGTTTAAATGTGTGCGGCCTGCAAGGATCCAGTTCGCTTGCAGTGTTCACAGGGAGCTTTCACTTGCAATTTCCAGAGTTAGTGGTGAACTAGGACATTGTCAGATCCCGTGTATTTTCATTCCCATCCTCAAGAACGTACGTGATGGATAAGACAGGGGAGAAAAGGTGAGGAAGAGGCCTTTTAGTGCTTTCATCTGCCCTTAGTATTCTAATACAGCATTCTCTGAGGGGGCTGGAAAAGTACTGGTAAACGTTACTGTGGGCAGAGATTCTGTTAGGTCCTTCAGTGAGTGTGCTATTAATAGCTCTGGGTTTTGGGCAGAGGGGAAGAAGGATGAGAAGCATGCTTAGCCACTATCCCTGCCTTTCATGGTTTTTCTTGTAGGTATGGAGAAGTATCTTTCTTACCAAGTTCATGATGTGCTTTCTGAAAACCAGTTCTTTTATATATATATTTATGTATATATATATAAATAAATATTTTACTTACTGAGTTGTGTTAGGGTCTGTGCTGCTTCTGTCTTATTCTCTGCTTAGTGGCATTCTTGTACTTGTAGTTACTTGCTGAGAATAGCTGAATTTGAGGGTTGACTTCTTTTGCTACACTTTTTCATTATAAGAAGTCTCTCTGGTGTTTTTGTCCCCATAAATGGAGAATGCAAAATGCCATCTTATCAGTATTTTGTATAGGGGAGAGCTCCTGCATGCATACAGACCATTCAACAGGGAATCAATTTAAGGCACTTAGAAGTAGACAGGCCTATTGTTTGATTAGTTATGGTGCTTCATAGGTGTCTAGGTCATCAGAGTATCTTCTTTTTCCCCTTGCCTGGCAGAATTGTAGCTCCAGGTACTTCTCGCTTCAGCTCACAGTTTATGTAACAGTTCTAGATCTGTCCCTTTAACATCTCTTTGCGCTGAAGGAACAGAGAGAGTTAAATGTGTCTTCCCCCTTCACCCCTACTCTATCAGTCTTATTGGATGTCCAAACAAGTCTTTGGAACTAAGCTCATCAGTGTGCTATGTATAGCTGAAATATTCAAAACATGTAATTATTTCTGGCCTTAAAATGAGCTACTTGGCAGTATTTGCTAGTCAGCAATAGGAAAGCAGTGATGCATTAAGGTGTGTGTTAGCCCCATAGCTTTCATGTCAGTTTATTACATGGAGTGGGACTGCTGGAGAAAGGGGAGCACAATTTTTTGGCTTAAATATAATGATTTTTTTTTTTTTTTATTCCCAGAAGATATGTCCAAATAAGGTTCGAAGGTTAGCCTGTTTTTCTATCCTCTGGAACTCAGTTCACACATGCCTACACTTTCCTTCTTTCACTACACCAAAACAAGAAACATTTAAGCACTTCCTCTCCTTTCTCTCTAAGGAAAACTTCCTGGTTGAAGCTCTGAGAGAATGCATTACATTTAAATGGAGTGCAGCAGTTTCCTCGTGATAACTTATTTTAAGATTTTGGTTTAAGCCATGAACTCCCTCGGAAGGTTGAACAAGATTTCAAGCCAGCTGGTTTGAGGTTTAGTGTAGCCCACTTCTGCTTGCTCTTTACCGTTCCGGTGATGGCGGGGAAACCTGTTGTGCATCTGTATTGAAATACGAGCAGGAGACTCAGATCGCTCTTGTGTGGAGGCAAATGTGTGGTGTCCGTAGAGCACCAGGAAAAAGAGTTCAGGGATGCTGAAAGCTGAAGTATCCAGCAGTACTGGAAGTCTTGATTTAAAGTTGGACCTGTAGCAAAGTGCAGGTTTATGTACAAACAAGATGTTAAGGCTACCAGCTAGAAGATGTACAGCTTGAGGTCTCTAAACTTGTAATAAGCCCTTGTAGTAGAGCAAAGGAAGTACTGATGAGAGATAGCTACACTAATGAAAGTGACTTATTTAGACTTTGTTCATAATCCAAGTCTTATGCCACTAAAAAACAGATGGGATTTAAATTTATTTTAATGTTGTTTTGCATCTGTGTACAGTTCAACCCATTGCCCAGAGAAGCAGTCAGTAGTTGTCATTCAGTGCTTGTTGATCAAAAACCTATACTGTATCTAAAACAGAGTTTAGCAGTCAGTGTGTGCTTTTTCCCTTTATGAAAGACTGTGAATGATGTGTTTAAAGAGCTCAAGGTGTATTTTGTTGAAACTTAAAGGTAACTATGTTAGTACTTTATTTCAATTAATGTGCTTAAAGGTAGGAATTTGCATTTAGAGCATGCTGTCTCTTATTTTCATAGCATGCAGGTGTAGCTGAGTGCTATCACTCTTGTGTTCTTACACTACAGGACAAGTAGGTCATCAGCTGCTGGCTGTGTACTTAGGGGAAGCAGGAATTAGCTTTTCATTTTGCCTCATACTTTAAGAAATGGGTTATTTAGTTGAGTTTGTTCAGATGAAATACTGTCTGCTTACACAAGAGGCTACTGTTCACAAAATCTGGCTTAGTATTTCAACAAATGGTGCTTGTTCTGGATACTTAGCTGGTATCTGTGTAAACAGTAGTCCTGCTGTAGTTGTTGCTGAGTGGAGTGAGGAGTTTATAGGGAAAGTGAGTGCTAGTATCTTGGCTATATTTGCTTCCATTCAAATCTGTCTGCTTCTGTGTCTTGCTGTACAGTGTTGCTTCTCTTGTGTCTCCTGTCCTGTTTGGCCTGGGTTAAAAAGTGATTATGCCAGTCAGAACTGTGCATTAGCCCACAGGTTCCATTTGAATAATTCAGGTTGGAAGAAGCCAAAATGAAGTAGGGAGTGGTTAGTGAACAGCCACAGTAATAGGCCTGAAAGGATGGCAGGCTTCAGGGGCAGGTCCAGTTGATGATGTTTTTGCATTATCTCCAGGCAGAGCAATAGACAGGACCACAGGCTGGAGTCTGTAAGTTCAGTAGTACAGAAGGACAGATGAACATCTTGAAAAAAGAAAAATGCCTGCAACTCTGCTACAAGTTCTAGTGCCATATGCTTTGACAGATGAGAGCTTTTCTGCATGTATTAAAAGCCTGAGGTCCAGGTCTTCTGTGCACATTTCCAACAGCATAGAGACGAACCCTGTGACTGAGCTGGGTGAATCTACCAGCCTGTCTTTAGTACTGCGGCAGGAGACAGTGTTGCCTGGCTGTTGTGAACATGAAATATGCCTCTGAAACAACCATTCTGAGTGTGAATGTATTGGGGTGGATGTGCTGGGTTGGTAACTCCATTACTGGGGTGGAACTGGACTTACCAAAGTGTTAAGACATACTATAAAAACCAAACAAAACCCTCAACCAACACAAGTCTGTTTTGGTTGCCTCTGTAGTAGTACTGAATGGTATTGTCATGGAGACATACAATAGGGAGGTTGCCTTCGACTTTGCGAGTCCAAATTACTGTCCAGCTGGCTAGGAACGCTTCAGTGTAAAGTGGTCGTTCTGTGAATGGCACCTCTTCTACAGTTAGTCCTCATCTGTTTTATACTTGATTTGCTGGGACTGGACTTTTGCAAGAACGTAGGGTAGTCTCTGGTTCTTAAACTGGGCTTTAGGACAAATAAACTTAAATTCTAAGTAGTACGGTCTGACTGTGCCAAGGCAGGTGAGGAAGGGGACAGAACTGAGGAACAGGGCTTCCTGTTCTGAATTTCATTATCTCCTGGCCTGACTTGACACATGTTTATTTTATGAACTACTTTGACAACTTACTACAATGCTTTTGCAGAAAACTGGACAGTGAAGTGGAGCTTCATTTCCTGACCATTGTTTCCAGAGGCCGCACTGAAAGTAATTCTTGGAGGTGGAAGATGATCTCTCTGCTCAGGATGCTGAAGCCTTCTAGAAAGGCTTCCTAAGTACTCCAGTGCTGCCTGAGACAGTGACTAGCCAGAATAAGAGGGTGAGCAGCCAGAAGGCAGCATAAAGGACCACAAAAGGCTGTGAGTTCTGCCAGGAACACCTGACAGGTTAGCATATGCTGATTGTGCTGCTGGGACGGGCAGTAGCACTTGTTCTATAGTTCACATGCTTAACTTGTGCGTTGTCGGTCCTGGTAATTGCTAACTAGTTCAAAATTTTGAAAGGAAGGGTGTTGTCTGCCACTCAAGCATGAAGTTATCAAACCAGCTCTTCTGGATGGATCAAGTTTCCTTCACAGCTGTCATCACTGTAGTTCTCCACCCTCTGAAGTGCTTGATTGATGGCAATGATGGTCTTTTCTCTAGGTAGGTTGGGAACTTTCAAATATATTAGGCTGGCTAGTAAAAAAAAAAAAACCAGCAAACCAACCTGACCTCAAACAAACAAACTTGATGGTCTGGACTTTGCAATTTCTGCTGATAAGTGAAATCTGATAGGAGTTGAATAGGGTCTAAGATGAATCCTGTCTCCTGTCCCTTCTGAGCTAGTGAGCTTCAGTGGAGCAGAATGCTGTTAACAAGATGTTGTGAGCTTTTAATGGGCATATTATGTGTAAGCTCTTGATAGCACTGTCTACTTGTGATAGGGAGGATCTGCTTGTTTATAAATAACTAATGATAAAGGGCCATTCTAGCTGTTTCCTAAGAAGGCTGCTTGGCCTGAAGGGGCATTGGGTGGCTGTGCTCTGCAGTGGCAGAAGGATGCTGCTGCAGCTTGAGATCTTTGAGGTTTTCCAGGGTTTTGATGACTTCCAGGTAGGACAAGATGGTTAATGTCAGGCTCGAAGTGAATGAAGAGAAGCTGCAGATGTAGCTTCAAACTATTTTACAGTCTACCATAGTTTACAAAACCAATACCTCACTGCATTTAAAAAAAAGAATATAAGGCTGTTTTAAGTAAACAAGTTAAACTTGTTGCCAGCAACATGTGTTCGAAGCAGCGGCTTCAAAACACTGTGTGAATATGTTTGCTAAAACACAGGCATCTCTTCTTGGAACTATCTAACTTTAATGCTTTTATCAATAGAATTATTCCCCTTATGTTTCTAGGCTCTGACACTGAAGGCTTTCTTTCTGACTGTCAAAATCTTCATACCTTTGTACCTGGGCTATCCTCCCAACTTTTCTGGCCTACAGAGGATTCTGCCTATATGGGGCAAAGCCTGTTTTCTAAACTCTTAAAAAAGAGGGCTTGTTTAATATCTGGGAATTCAAAAGCTTTAGGCCAAAGGTGAGAGATTTTCCTCTGAAATGGTGACCAATATTGTGTCAATGTAGTTTGTATAGTTTGGTATCCTGCTGACAACTTCTCTTTTAAAAGTTACTGCTGCTGGTTGTCAGGCCTGCTAGTATAATCAATTTTTTGGCCTGCTTTATTTATCAGTTTGAGTTAGGGTGATGCTGGGGGCTGCTCTGCATACCCACTTGGATAATGTTGGAGTTATTAAATCTTAATGCTTAGGATTTAAGCATTCAAGTTTACTTCCTGTTCAAACCAAGTAACACACTAGCTTAATATATTCAAACCAAATTTTTTTAAGATTTAGTGCCATTGACCTTTGAGGCAGCATAAGATTTGATGCTTGGAAATGAAAACAACTTCTATCATTTGCAATTAAATGAAATGTTGTCAGAACTGGATAAAGAGACAGTTGCTGGAAGAAATCCAGGGTCACCATATTACCAGTTTTTCATGTCCATTACATCACAAAACAGGGTGTGTTGGAGCACTGTTCATAAGTCTTTTGCTCAGGATGGTATCTGGGATGCAAAGTTTGGCAAGAGTGACTTGGCAGATCCTGTGAGTACTGGCAGGTTCTCTGCCATAAGTGAATGAACTGGTGTGTTCCATGGTGCCTCATGGACACATCCTGCAAGAGAACACTTGTTGTGGGCTGCTCCTCCTCAGGAAGCGTGGGGGCCATGTGTGTATCTGCACTCAGTGCATCAAGTAACTGGGGGTGGCAGCTGCTTTGTCTTTGTTAGAGCAGTGCTTGGAAATGCAAGCATGGCTGGGACAGGGTACTTTAATTCCTGTGTGATAACTCCAGATAAGTAACTGCCTTGATCAAGTTTGTGCACATGGGGTTCCAATGCAATATGGCAAAATTTAAGTCTGGAGTGGGAGGCAGTTCTGTAAGCACAAAACCACTTTCAGATGCTTCCTTGGGCAAACTTGAATGTTGTGGTGCTTGAACGAGAGAGGAGGTTTCATCTTGGATAGGTCAGTTTGGTTTTCTTTTAAGCCTCTAACCCAATAACTTCTGAAATGTAGAAGTCAGGAAAATAGGATATTGGTACTATTATAGAGTATCTCTGAAGGGCCGTCCATGTTGCCTTGTCATTCATTAGTAACTTTAATCTGAGTTACAGTTCTTTCAGCTACTATTCGACCCTGAAAGGGTATTTATTATGAAATTGTGTATAAAATAGTCTCTTAACTATTTTTGAAAGAGTTGTTACTCAGTCTTGCTTAATAGTGCATCATAGGAAGAGCATGAAGCCAGAAACTGCTTCCAGTGTTTTTGGGTTTTCTTATCCCAGGAGCATTAGGCCTTGAGCATGCTCAAGGTTTATCTTCTTGCAAACAGTGAATAGGTGCTCTGAAGTCTGTCCAGTATTGAGACTTGAAAGAGGTATCATGTGTTGGAATTAGAGATGAGAGTAGGCATCTGCTGTGTGTTATCCTGGAGTTCCATACTGGATCAATACTGGTCTTGGGTGTACATGTTGGCAAACAAAACTGACAGAAAACATTCATTTTCCCTCACACTCCACTCCCTTACAATGGTATAAAAAGGTGATGATATCAAAATGGCCTTTTTTGGTCCTCTTTATAGCTTATTTTAAACTATTCATTTTTTCCCAGGTAAAAAGACCCTTAATTTCTAATAGAAATTATACTTAAGAAGCCTTTAAAAGGGGTTTTGAAGCTGAAAATCAAGGGGTTTTTTGTGACTTTTTAAAACAGAAAATGCTGAAGATCTGAAATGTAGACTGTATACAAAGGTGATGAAAATGGACAGGGAACTACTGTGGATCTCTTTGTCTGTGCACATGCATTCCCAAGAACATCACTTTAGCTGCTGGAAATGAAAGCCCAGCTCAGGGCTTCACTTAAAAACAAACAAACAAAAACAACAAAAAAACTCCCCCACAAACCACAAAAATGCCATGTTTAGTGCCCTAAACTCTGACTTTCTAATGTGTTCTCACGTGTCAATTTGCAGGTAAGCATTATGAGGAAGAAGAGGAGGATGCTCTACCTGACTCAGATGCCCTGCCAGACTCCGATGACGAGGTGGAATTGGATAAGCCGCGCCCCATACAGATTGTCCTTGCTCACGAAGATGACCATAACTTTGAATTAGATGAAGCAGCATTGGAAAAAATCTTGCTTCAGGAACACATTAAAGATCTTAACATAGTAGTTGTGTCTGTAGCAGGAGCTTTCCGCAAAGGAAAATCTTTTCTGCTGGACTTCATGCTTAGATACATGTATAACAGGGTGAGTAATTTGGAGTTTTCCGGCAAGAAAAAGAAAAGCAGTTTGGTACTTTAGTTATTCACCTTTGTATTTGCTAACTCAGGCACAAATACAGCAGGTCAAATTTTTCTTACTCATTTGGGGGGTGGGGAATTGAGTTACTACAGTTCTACACTGTCAAGAAGCGTATTTAAGTGACAGTTTTTCAATATACATTTTCTAATGGTTGTCAGGGGAACTTATGGGTGTCCTGATGTAAGTGAACATGAGAAGAACTTGAATGAGGGAATGTGAGGCCTTCTAGTTGAGCTTTGGAGAAGGGCTCATCCATGTGGTGGCTTGGAGAACTCTTGCTTTGACTTGATCTCCTGAAATCATATTGTGTCACTTGCTTTACCCATTATTGAAAAAATAAAAGTCTTACCAGAGAGCTGTTGGAGGACTAAATCTGCTTAAATCTGATGTATGGCAAAAAGGAGGAAGTTTCCTGTTTGCTACTTGGAACGTGTCTCTGAACACAATCCAGGAACTTTTAAAATCCTTTTAAGTTATTGATTAATGAATACTTGATCCAAAATTTAATTTCTTCTTTTAGTTTGTAGCTTTTGGCTGGTGTTTTGACTCCTATACTTTGAACCCTTGGTTTATATGGAGAAGGTGGGGTACGATCTTCTGTTGAACATACGCTTCTGCCTGTCACAGGTTGTGGTGTTTCTTTTAGTCTGCAGAGTGAATATTGACAAGTCAGTGTTTTGTTGCTCTTTGAAGCTCTTAAAAAAACCCCAGAACTGATTCCTTTTCTGGTCACTGTTCTTTGGAGTTTGTGTTAACTGGCTTGAGGAGAAAACAACATGAACCCTGCAGTTACAGGAAATATGGGAGTACTGCAAAGAAGCTGCTGATAGCTGGCAGGTGAAGACTTCCTTCCCTCAGTGCCAATAGTGCCTCCTATTGAATTCCCCTCACTGGTTTACCAAGAGCTCTGTAAGAAAGACTCTGAGGATTATGGTAGGAGGAATACAGAGTAGCAAGCTGGTGCTCTCAGCTTCTTAGTACTGTTTTAACCTAGGGAGGAAAAATGTTTCATTTGATACAGCTATTCAGTGGGTGGCCTTTTGTGTGTGTGTGTGTGTGTATAAGCTGCCTTGTGTCCTGTTTGTGTTCCAAACAAAACCAACTGAAAAAAAAAAAAAAAAAACCCAAAAAAACCCCGAAAAAACCAATAACCCCTGCAAAAAAAGAAAAATCCAAAATCCGAAGTATAGCAATCTGAGCAAGACGTTGGACTGGGTAGAGGTAGTACTAATTCCTTTCAAAAACAGGAGAGCTGGGCTTTAAGCAAATACTCTTAACTTTCAGACTGTGAAATAAAACAAAAGTTGATAAAGCAAAACAGATTGAAATGCTGTTTCAGCCTTGTGTATTGTGCCTTGGTTTCCTTTATTGTGCAGTCACTTTTCTCAGTTTTCTGTAGGTGTCCTTCAAAATAGCATTTGCTTCTCTTAAACTGAAGGTAAAGGCAAGCTTGGCCATCTAGTGTAACAACTATCTCTTAAAAAAGCAGAGAGGTCTTGCTCTCCATATGCTGCTTCTGGACAGGCATTTACATTCTGAAGCTGTAATGCTTGCAGGCCCTTAGCAGAGCTGATCCAACTCAATGATGTATCAGAAGACACTGCACTTTGACAAACTGTTTTCCTGCCAGCTCAGTGATGTAAACTGGGTTAGGGAAAGAGTTTGACAAACATCAGAACTGCAAACTGATTGATGGAAGTGGGGGATGAGAGAGGATAAGTGCAACACCTCTTCTTTTGAGCACTCATGAGTTGTGTGAAGTCAAATGATATCCTCTGCTTATGCAAATTTAGCACAGGAGGAGAGGTATAGTTTTATATTATTTAATCTGATCCCTCCATCTTCGATTAGGCTCAATTACAAGTCGGTATTTTCTGTGAACTAAATATTGGATCCTGCACAGATTACTAAAGCACCTACATTCAATTCATAGGCTAATCAAGCAATTTTGGGATGTCCTGCCCTGTAGATATTAACTTGCACGATGAGGAACTTGTCAAGAAACTTCAGAATCTTGGTTTTTTGTCTTAAACCAAGGGCAGAAGGTCATGCGAAAAGTTGCCATTCTAAAACTCTCACTAGCGCCAGCTGAAGTCACAGGTAGGATTTTGGCATGGCTGAGGTTACTCACTAACTTCAGGGAGGTGGACATCTCATTTCAAGCACTGATACTTATTGTAATGATTGCTCATTTGAAATGGGGCAGCAGCAGTTGTGTGCTCAGCAACCTGCTGCAAGCATCCTGTGATCTTAAGCCTTATTAAGAGTTGGATGCAGTAACACTTCTAAGTTTAGATTTAAAAGCATTTTTTTTTATTTTACAGGGGTATCACCTTATCTTGAATGAATCTTCAAGGTGCACTGTGTTCTAATGCACTAGGCAAATAAAGCTGCATTGGGTCTTTCCTTTCTGTGGAATAAATTTAGAGAAATTATCTTTTAGGGGCCTTTTTTCTCTTCCCATCTCTTGAATATCTTTCAAGCCAACTTGATGGATGGAGACTTAAAATACTGAGTTTCTGCTAAGGAAAGATGGGGGTAACAAGCTAGGAGTGCTTCAAACTGATGCAAAGGTCAGTCAGAGGCAGGCTTCATCCATAAAATGAAGCAACTTCAGGTGAAGTTGTGCCAGTTAAAACACCGAAGTCTCCTGTGGTCCAGATCACATATGGAATCAAATGAGGTCATATCAAGTGAGGGACTTGTCAAACCATATGTGTAGTTTTGGTCCACATTGTTACAAAGAAGGATAATGTCTGGATCAAAATGGGATGAAGTATTCTTGTATAAAGAAAAATGGAACATATTGTTGAATAACATACTACATTATTTTGAAAAATTAAAAAGCCCCACAGTCCATTGACAAGTACATGTGAAATATGATTCAGCATTGCAAAACTGTACCCTGGAGTGTACTGAAGCACAAACAGGCCTGGAGCTTTGATTTCTAGAGTGGTCTATGGAAGCATAAGCATCTTCTGGGATTAAAAAAAAAACTCCAGGGGAAAGCTGTTCAGGTTTTGGTAGCCTCTCTGGTAGAGGTGTCCTGTCAAAATAAACAAAAGGAAAAAACCACACAACGAACCCCAAACCTAAACAACTTACCTGTAAAGACTTGTAGATCTCTTTCCTTGGATACCTGTGTTCATTTTCTGAATTTTTATCTCCTTGTCTCACATTTGATCCAAATAGCACAGTTGAGTGGGGCATCGTTAACATTTGGGAGAGTGCTGCTGCAGAATTGTTTGATTTGCCTGCTTGCTGTTAGACATGAGGAAAGTGTGCAGGTGTTTTTTTCACCTCCTTTTAGAAATAGGCACTTTCACTTAGTTGTTTAAAGTATTTTTATTCCTTACACCCCCTGGGTACTCATGCTGTTTTCTGAAACACAAAGAAATATCTTGAACTGTTTTCTGAAAACTGCCAGTGCAGAGTCAGCTAGGTAGAGCCCATAGCCTAATGAATTGAGAAGTTTCCACCTTGACCTTCTCAGTGGACACTTTCCTGGCTGGTAATCTACGCTGGACAGTTTCAGGCAAATTCGTTAAATGTCTCTTTCTGTTCTGCCAGCTTGCTGTGTTCCAGCTTGTGAAAGAAAGGTTTTTCTGTAACTTCCATCATTAGTTAAACTGTTGTGTGCCTGCCGCTTCTTTTGTGTAGGATTTCAGGGTATGTAAACCTATCACAGCGTGACTTCCTCAGGGTGCTGCTCATGCTCCTTTCTTGCCCAGTACATTAACTACCTTTTTGGGTTTAAACGTGCTCATATAACGGCTGGATTCTTCTGTGTGAGACGTTACTCCGTGTTGCCTGTCCTTGAAGACCTCATTACAATTCCATCAGTCAGGAATGTTAGCTGCCAACTGTCCTCGACTATTTCACAAATTGGGCAATGTCCCAATAAAATTTTAATATGAACGGGTTGATTGACATGTATCCAACTCTTAATCTGACCTTTTCTCTTGAATCCTAATCACTTAGGGGACAGTATTTTGTAACTGTGTAAAGTATAGATTGTAGATCTTCTGATCCTTGCCTGTTCTCTGTGGCTTCTGTAGGATGACATTGGGAGTCTTGTACTGGCTTTTGTTAGTTCGGGGACTCAAATGCTTAGAAAGCTGTTTGTGAGAGGGAAGGGAGAGGATTAAGTCAAGATCAGGTATTCTGTTCCTTGCAGAGGTTTAGCTATTCCTGTAGTTAAAATACATGCTACTGTGTTTGAGTTGAGTCTTCTCAACTGTAAGACAAGAGCATGAGTGCTGAGTGGAACTAATGGACAAAACTGAGCTGTTCTCCATAGCTCGGAGTGCCTAGACTCAAACTGTGCACATATACTCTTCAGTGACGGAAAAGTTGTGCAGCCACTGAAATGCAATCGTCTCACTTTGTAGATGATCTCTGAAACACAGCAGAGTAGCTTTGTGTTTTGATATCTTGTGTAGTGTTGTCAACTCTAGTGGCTCTGAGGAAAATGTAAGAACAATGCGGAAGTCTGCTAAAACATAGCATGTTAAAAAAAAAAGTAAAAATCTCTTCCTTGTTTTTTCATAAGCTTTTCCTTTTGTTTTGTAGACTTCTCCTTGCTGGATAGGTGGAAACACTGAGCCATTGACTGGATTTACATGGAGAGGTGGATGTGAACGGGAAACCACTGGCATTCAGATTTGGAGTGAAGTGTTTGTGATTGATAAACCTAATGGAACAAAGGTAGGTGCTTGACTTACCTTGATTTCCTCATGGTCTTCCTTGGAGGTGTTGCGGGGGTTTTTGTTTGCATTTAGTTGTGGGGGGTG
>VZRE01011999.1:13298-39832 GCA_013396775.1 Cephalopterus ornatus
TTTTTTCTTTTTAAATCAAAACAGAGGCTATGGATGGCCCATCCCGGGAAGTGTCTGGCCAAGTTCAGCCGAGCTCTGAGCAACCTGGTCTAGTAGAAGGTGTCCCTGCCCGTGGCAGAGGGGTTGGAACTAGACCTTAAAGGTCCCTTCCAACCTAAACCATTTTTATGATTCTGTGACTTAAGTAGGTGTATGTAATAGGTTTTATAGTGGTAGTGCAAAGATGGTTGCTTTCCTTTGCATTGAGTAGCTGCATAACATATTTGGAATCAATGTAAGGATCAGTGCAGGGATGGAGACTGATTATTACAACCCAGCAGAAAAATTCAACAATAGTCTCAGTCTGAGTGTGCTTTGTTTTGGCAAAATCTACTCTATCCAGGCTGATGGGTGGGTTATCCTGTGAATGTTGTAAAACTTGAATGGCTATAAATATCATATACAGACAAATGCTGTGGTGAAAAGAACTCTATAACAAACATGGGTTTTTGAGGGGTGAAAATATGTTCTAGCTTGTAGCTGTGTTCTAGTGAAATGCAATGCATGGCTGTAGGCACTGCAAACAGCCTGAGCGTCTGGAGGCTGGTCCTTCTATATGGTTTTAACAAGTAGCCTATAAAAAAGGACTAAGTCTAGCAGTGGGGAAAAAAGGCACTAATCCAATTCTAATCAAAGCTGATGTGTCTTTTTAAACTCTTAAGTCAGTTTAACTACAAAGTTTGGTTGGAGGTGTTAATGCAGAAACAAAGTGTTAATGTTATTAATATATACTTCACAAAACTGCTGGTGATTTGGAGCTGTTCATGTTCTCAACTATCAGTTCTAAGTTATTTAAATTTCATACCCCTTGCATTTGCAAAGGAAACATCTGATGCCCAATTAATATGGGACATGAATCTTAAAAATAGTGGCTTAGTGGTGTGCAGGAAGTTTTAACAAATTTCAGAGCTAATCAAACATTTCTCTGGCCAAAAACCAGGTATGTTATGAGGATCTGCTTGTGCTCCAGGGACAAATCACTCACTTGTTCTTGCTTGTCAGTCATCTCTAACTGAAAGAAGGGAACTGTAATAGATCCCAAAGATGAGAGTTGGACTGGTTACGTTTTTTTTCACTCACTTCATTCCTTGTCATTCCAGCAGACAATCAGTATTAATTGTCTTATTTTCTTCTGAAAATAATTATTTTAAGGGTTTTTTTTTAAAGTAAACATCTCACTCTTAGCTCTGATGAACCGTGATAGATTTGGAGCTGAGACTGAAAGTTGTTCCAGTGAATAAGAGCTGTCAGTTCCTCTGCAGTGTGCCCCCCTGGGCTGATGGAGGCTATTTCTGTAGGAGAAGGTAACTAGGCAAGGCCAGGGACTTAAGGCTGAGGACATGGCCCTCTCTGGCTGCTGCTCACTCAGCTGTAGCCATGTGTGTCATGTGTGCAGGGAGCTGACTGAGGTTTAGTAAGTAGGTGCAGGGGCAGAGAGACTTGCTCTACTTGAAATAGAATTTGTCACAGTGGCCTGGAGTATGAAAATGTTAATGGTTTGGTTAACTATTGCTGTTCTTTAAAACTCTCTAGGTTGCTGTACTACTCATGGATACCCAAGGTGCCTTTGATAGCCAATCCACTATCAAAGACTGTGCAACGGTTTTTGCTCTGAGCACCATGACAAGTTCTGTCCAGGTGAGAATATCTGTGCTGGAAAATAATGGCAGTGACAGGAATCCTCTGTCCTGAACAGGCAAAGACTATCTCTCAAGCCGCACCTAGGAAGTTCAGCTACATATCTTCCTCCAACTGTGATTTTGTCTTATTTTCAATGTAGTACATAAACTACATAAGTTTCTCAGTGGAATCAAGGTTATCCAAGGCCAAACTGAGTTAAGTTGCTGAAAGAACTGGAAAATCCCTTCCGCCTCAAAAGATGTCCAAGTAACAACTGCTTCTGTACAGATGTTTTACAGAAGACTTTAGACTTCTAAGACTTTAGATACAGTGTGGGGGGACATTACACTGTGATCAGCCAAAGTTACAATTGCTTCTACTGTTAAAGCATCAATTAAAAATCTGACAATTCTCTTGTGTTATGCTCAAAGCTGCTTTTAAGCTCGTGCCTTAAATGTGCCAAAAGCGAGCAGGTTTTTGAGGGGTGACCTTCTTCAGACATGCTACAACATAAAAGGAACAGTAGGAGTATGTTGAACACTGCTTCTGTCCTGTGGAGTGTTTGTTTGGTTGGTTTGTTCCTACAGTTAGGATAAGTTTGAGATTGTTAATGCATCTTTCTGGTTATTGCTGTTCATTATTGCTGCTATTGTAACAGTCATGAAGCTCCCTGGATGAAACGAGATTTCTCTGGGAAGACTTGAAAGGAAAAAAGCCTAGTGAATTGACTACCTGGTTATTTCTGTGTCAGAGATACAGCTGCTGGATCATTGAATCCTAGAGCACTTGGACTTGAGGATGCCTAACAGGCCTTCTTAATTCTCTTGTCTCACACTTGTGTGGTGATTGATTGAAGCATTCTTCCTTGATTCCTTTATGGTTTGCTTCCTTGGAAAGAAGGTTCTAGAAGGATTAGAGTGGTCATCACTGTTTTTGTTGCTAGTGCTTTGAATAAGGAGGTGACTTTTGTTTGAGATGTGTTCTATGACAACCTTTCTAGTTGCTGACTTTTGGGCACTTAGACTTTTCTGTGTACCTGAAGGGAGCAAAAATACTCAAGGCATGTAAAAGAAACTATGTGAATGTAAAATAATAGTTTCATGTTGCACTGTAATTCTCTGACTGCCTCTTGCAGGTGTATAACTTGTCTCAGAATATTCAAGAAGATGACCTTCAACATTTGCAGGTAAGAATATGCTGAACTTACTGCTTCTGAACGCTGAATGTTTCAGCTGCTTCTGAACGGAGAGTCTTGGCATTGTTCTAGGAGTTACTACTCATGTCACTGACTTGGGAGGTCTTGCTGCTTCATATAAAACAGTGAAGCCAAAAAGAGTACTGTCTGTAAAAGCAGTGTTTGCATCAACTTTGTGATGCTTTGATGCTTCTTTGGGGCCAATGCAGAGGTAAAATAGTACAGGCTTCTAATCTGGCTAATTCTTTTAAAGTTTGTTCCCTATATTGCAAGTTCTGAAATTCCCAAAAGAATGAGGAAGGAAAATGATTCACGGAAGTACTTAATGACAAAATTCCAATGTTTCCCCTTTTTCCCTAAAATAGGAAAACTGATGGTATTTTGTAACCAGTTTCTAGAGAAATGTGGGAACTTAGGTTAGGGGCAAAAGACTTCTTCTACGCAGAAGCCATCTCTAGTTTTTCAGCTGAGAAATTTCTGCAGAGTTTTATTTCCACTAAGAAATAAAAGCAGGAAAGAGCTGTTCTCTTTACATGTGGTTTTTATCCTCTAGTGGAACATTGTGGTCAAAGGCCACTGAATTCTGGCTTTGTGTGAGTGGTGCAAGAATCTTATCTCCTTAACTTAAAACCTGTAGCTTTAAAGGCTAGCTTGTGTATTAACAAATGCCAAGACCATGACCTTGTCACAGCTTAAAACTCTGTGTGTCTTCAGTGCTACAAAAGGCTGGCTGCCAATGCTGGAAGTAGAAGAGCACTAACTAAACGTGATCTTGTGGTGCTGTTCTCAGTTAACAGGGTTGTATCACTGGGCCATGACCCCCCCCCAGCCCTAAAAAACCCAACCAAGCACTGCAAACAAAAGAAATCTGTAGGTAATTATTTGAAAGCCAGGCTTTCCTCGTGACTTTGGTCCTTTAACAACCTCAGTGCAATCTGAATAGAGCAATCCCTTTACTGGAGGGTGAGATGTGAGGGAAGGAAGAGAAAAGAAGTATAAATATAAGCAGTGGGTAGGGGACACCCATGCATTTAGAGTTGTGCTAGGAATCATGATCCGAGGGAAGAAAACTCTGAATTTCTAGTATAACAGCAATTTATATAATTCTGAATTACTGTTAGTCTCCGACTACCTTTTTCATGTAGCAGGGAAATGAGTGAGGTAAGGAGGTGGAGTCAAAGAAGCCAGTCTTATGTGGGTGCTTGACCACTTTACAGCTGCTTTTGGTCAGGGTGGACAAGGGCTTGGAAGTTGATTTGTGTTAAATTAGTCTTGTAAGTTCTCAGATGCTTTTGTGATCAACACAGGGGGAACCATCCCTTGAGCCATTCAATTTATCTGAGATGTTCCAGGAGTTAGTTGTAAAGCAGAACAACAGCTGCCTGGTACTAGAGAATTCTGGTATGCTTCCT
The DNA here is from genome assembly GCA_013396775.1 of Cephalopterus ornatus. NCBI lineage: Eukaryota > Metazoa > Chordata > Aves > Passeriformes > Cotingidae > Cephalopterus > Cephalopterus ornatus. Next base: position 17,565 of record VZRE01011999.1, read on the forward strand.
TCGTCTTGACCTCCAAGGAGGCTGGCATGGATCAACTCTGCTGAAACAGCCATCACAGTCCATGATTGATGTTCTTGTGGGGTGTTTGGCCAGTGAAGAATGCCACTGCTGCTGGTATTAAAGATGGTGAAAGCAGTGAGAGGAAGACATCTGACACTTGCCTTTATACTGGAGGGAAGGAACAATTATCAGTTAAGGTCATGGGCTGAAGCAGAGATCTGAGAAGCTGCTGAACTTGGCTTGTATTTAAATGACTGATACATTGGCTCTAGCCAAGTTCCTTGGGATTTCCAGGAAAAAATGTTTTGTGGGCAGTAAGGGGCAAATGTTAGGCAGGCTTACCTCACTAGCCTAGGAAATAAGTGTTAGAAGCTGGCTTGCTGAAAGATGCAGCCAGCTTTCCTCTGAAAATAGCCCACAAGCCACCCACTTAGAGCTGCAGTGTGTTTACAGTTATAGAATGGCACTGTGAAGCCAGTGGAAATCATGTCTCCTACCTGAATTTTACTGAGGATTGGTATACTCATTATTGAGATTTATTTGCCATTCTCAATCTATAATAGGATTTAAGACTGAATGCTTTATTTTCTAGTGACATAATATTTTACAATAGAAAAATGTGTTTTATATGTGACACCCTTACACTCTCTTTTCTTTCAGTTGTTTACAGAATATGGAAGACTAGCTATGGAAGAAATTTACCAAAAGCCGTTTCAGGTAACTCTATGTTAAATGGATCTTAAGCAGTTGGATGTGTGGAAAATGATCTCAGGAGAATTTATGGAGATAAATTAGTTGGGCTGAAGCTAGCCTGTTCTTTGCAAGACTGATTTTCCTTCACTATTGCTGCATTGTTTGGCAAAAACACACTGGAAAAATGCTGAAGAGGATCAGATTTTGCATGAACATAGCTTTGTGCTTGAGTTGTAAGATGTGAAAGGAATCAGTGTCAAGTGATGTGCTGATGTTAAGGAGAAAAATTTTGTGCTACCTTCTTACTCATTACTCTGAGGTGTGTTTGGTCTTTGCTTGTGGTATGTGGCTCTGAAAAAAAGGTCTTGTGGCCTTGAGGAAAGCAATGTTGCATTTCATTTGCTTGAAGCATTATTGGCTTCAGTGTGAAAAGTCTCAAAACTGATTGTTTGCAAGGCCAGAGATAGGTTTGAGGCTGCTTCTGCTTCTTGGAGCCAGTGATAGATCTTTTCCATCCTAAAGTGTCCTCCTTAACCTATAAGCGTACGAGTTGATTACTGTTAGTGATGAATTATAGGACTTTTGTGTCTCCCAAGTGTGATGTTCTTGTGATTGTCCCAGACAAGATGCGTTCTTGATAAAGCCTCTTGTCTGATACAAGAGTAGTGTGAATGTTTGTTTTCTGTCTTCAGCTACTGGGAATAGCAAAAGGCAAACTTGTGAAGGAACACAGGGAAGCTATCTTTTCGAGACAGTTGGGACTGAATTTGTGGGTTTCTTGTTTGTTTGGTTGTTTTTTTTAACAAGCAAAAGCTTGCACTACAGAACTACAATGCTACTTCATTTAGAGTAGTCAATTATACAAAATCCCTTATTTATGTAATATACTTACATGTAATGTACAGTATGTTTAGAGCAGTCAAGTACATAAAATAATTACATGTGTGATAGAGTTTTTGACCTTAGAAATGATGCAAGCTGTTCACTACTGTTGTTCTTCCTGTTACAGACATTAATGTTCTTAATTAGAGATTGGAGTTATCCTTATGAACATGCATATGGCTTGGAAGGAGGAAAAAAATTCCTAGAGAAAAGATTGCAGGTGAGTTGTCTCCAGTAGTCCTAGTCTGAACTTGCTGTCAAGGTAATGATGCACGATGAGCATTGTGCTAATTTTTGTGATGTTTCCATTTGTGTGCATTCCTGACATTGTTAGGTTGGGGAATAAAAACTTACACTTTTATGCTCTTAACTGCTTTTAAGATGATATTGAATCTTAATTGCAGTACTGTAAAACTGCTAGCAGTTCTTACTGCCGTTTTTTTCCCTTCAGGTAAAGCAAAACCAACATGAAGAGCTACAGAATGTAAGGAAGCATATTCACTCCTGCTTCAGTAATCTTGGGTGTTTCCTGTTGCCCCACCCTGGTCTTAAAGTTGCAACAAATCCAAATTTTGATGGGAGATTGAATGGTAGGAAGCTTTTCATTTTGTGTTTCTTGATTCAGATCACTGAGTTTGTTTTCTTTTCTGATGGAAGTTAAACACTGCAGTGGTTGGCTATTGAAAAGCCTGCTTGGAAAAATACAAGGCTAAAAGGTGAAACTGCAGAACCTAGAAATATGCACTGTGTGTTCCTTTTAGTGGTTTAAAGATCAAGCAGTTGAACAGGCACAGGGAATGGATATCTTTGTGTCTTGCTGTTGATCGTAATCTGATAATTTGAGACATACTACAAAGTCATTAAATATAGATTCCAAGGATGACTAAGGGTTCCAGGGGGGAGAATTTGCAAAATTCAAGATTTTACTTTCCTGGAAGACTTTTCTCTAAGAACTTGATAAACCGTAGGTGGGCTCTAGAATGACTTAAATAAAAGCTGTAGGATTCTGCCATTGCAGTAGGAGATGCAGTCAGGATTCGTCCGCCTGATGCTTGTTCCCCAACAGAGGGAATGTATCAGAACGGTAAAGGCTATAAAAGAAATTGTAATGGTGGAGTGCCAACCACTGCTGTACTGAGGGGTTATTGTACAAGATGTTGGCATAATTGGGGAAATACACTTTAAATATTACAAGGACAATGGCAGCTTGTTCTCTGTCTGAAGTTAAGATTGGTAGATTAAGAGCAGGTGAACTTACTAAAGCTATACTACGTATTTAAGCCTTTAAATACCTTAAAAATGCAGCCAAGAGCTGTGACGCTATGGATTTTGAAGGATCGTGAGTTATCATGTTCCTTTAGGAAATATAAAATTGAAAACTAACCACTTTTTTCCTGAAATTGATTGAATTTTACTAGATATAGATGAGGAATTTAAGAATGAACTGCGGAATTTGGTACCATTACTGCTTGCCCCTGAAAACTTGGTAGAAAAGGAGATTAGTGGATCCAAGGTGACCTGTAGAGATCTTGTAGAATACTTCAAGGTAAGCAAACTCATACTAATTATTTCTGTTAATAGCTTAAAAGACAGTATTCTAATTTTAGGCCATGTTGTTCCCAGAGAAGATATGACATCTAGGCTGACACTTGCTGCTCAGCTCACTTTTATTTTCATTTCATTATTCTGAATTTCCAGAACTGGCACACTAGTTCTTAACAGAATAGCTTTTAGGAAGCTACTGTTGGCAGAGTTGGTGGTTGGTGGGTTTTTTTTCATACTTCAAGCTTTATTAGATCGTTTTTGCTACTTTGAAATCATAGTTTGTCTGGATATGTTGCTTGCTTGCTTTTCTTTTTAAGATATTAAAGTAGGTCTCATGTAGCTTTACAGATAAAAAACCAGCTCCTAAACTGCTAGGTATGCAGTGATTATTTCAGACACTCCCCTCTGGATTTTTAATGTGGAAAGAAGGTGCTTTATAGACACTTGTATGTGCAGCACCACTGCTCTGAAATATTTGTGTGTCATACTTACAGCTGTTAGTCTTGAGCTTTTTTTGTATCATGGTGACACCAGCAGAAATGTGATAACGTAATCCATACATCACCAGAAATTGGTCTGATGCTTGTGGCCTTTTTCAATTGGAATAACTTAGACAGTTGGCTTGGTAAGAATGAGTGCCACTGTCTCCTGAAGACATGAATTTTGCATTGCTACTTTTGAGTATGTGTGTTTAAGGTAAAACAGTTAGGCTGATGCTAGGAAACAAGCTATGCAAGGAAGGAATCTGAGGCCAGAACTCTTAACTTCACTTGTTAAATGAAGCAATTTTTTTAAAGGAAAGGCATGATATGGGATGTAGAAATGGTGGCTGTTCTGGCAAGCATGAAATCAACACTGGAGTTCAGAGTTTGTCTCTCTATTTACATGGCTGCATGCTGCTTTTTGCTCCAATTTCTTCTCTAGTAGGACCTGATCATTACAGTGCAGGGAGTGTGCATTCAGCAGCAGTTTAGAAGGGATACATCCTAAAAACTGAGTGTGAAACCTCTATTGAAAAGCTGCCTGATTCACATCCTGTATCCAGTCTGGGAGCAGTCCTGTGATGTGCTGCAGAAATGCCATGCTTATGTAACTAAAGAGGGCTGCTCCCTTGGGACTGTGCATCTGAAGCTGAGATTGTGAAGCCTGAGTTGGAAACTGTAGGGCTTTTACTTGGAGGAAATAGCTGCAGAAGCAAGGAGGGTGTCAAGGGAACGGAGTCCTGTATAACTCTATATGTTTTTGTAGGTTGTTCTACAACCTCGAGCATTGAGTACATAGGGACCCTGATAACCTTGCTTTACAGCAAAAATCCTCAGGCCAGAGGCTGTTAGACAAGCCAGGGTGAAAACAACAGTAGCACGAAGAAGAGTAATGGCTCAGCCTCTGAGGGGCTGAGTGGCCTTGTTGGTGTGGCTTGCACAGCTTGTCCAGAGCACTGAAATGGCCAATACTGCCTGCTGTGCCCCAGTTACCTGTCCCCAAGAGCTGTGCCATGGCCCAGCTTGTGGGCTGGAGTAGACATTCCAGCACTCTGAAACCCTGGGAGAAGAAAGGACATCTGAGGATGGGTTAGAGATGGGGCACAAGGGTAGGCTGCCTGCTTAGCTTCCAAAGTATTTTGGTAGCTCAGCTCTGTCTGAGTGCTTTGATCTGCTTTTTTGCCTCCCACACTTCAATAGAGCAAGGCATATGGGGAAATATAAGTATTGGTTCTCCCAGCACTGGGCAGAGCTCTTGCCCAAAAGGCTGTGTGAGATAATCATCTCCACTCTTTTGTTATGGATGAAGATCACCTTAGCGAAGACTGTCTTATGTATTTGAGGGAGCAGAAACCTGCTGTCAAGCCTGTCACTTCTTGAAACAGTGGCTATGCCTCTTCAGGGTGGTCTGCTGCCCTGCTGGGCCCCAGTCTCGTGCACAGGAAAGTAAAGGGGGGAAAAAATGCTAGACTTACTAAGAAATTTACATAATTTAATATTTAGCATTATTACAAAGAAATAATCTGAGCTCTGTCTCTGTATCATCCCTCATTTCTCATTCTCCTTAACCATAAATGTTTAGAAAAAGAAACCTTTTTTTTTTTTTTTTTTCCCTATCAGGCTTACATTAAAATCTATCAAGGAGAGGAGCTACCTCATCCAAAATCTATGCTACAGGTATTTTATTTTTCTTTCAAATAATCTGATTAGATGATGTGTACTTTGTAAGTTCTTTGCGGTTGAAGTTCATGACTGCTGCAGGTCCAAAGCTCCCACACACAGCTGTAGTTCTTGAAGTTCTTTGAAAGCCATCAGAACTGTAATTCTTGGGTACATATTTGTGTTTTCCCACTGTTTCATCAACCAAATGGAGCAGGGGTCTATATGGTTGTCTGGGGTTTTTAGCTGCTTTAGTTTCTAAGCCCAAGTTTCATGTAACTTGCTGTTTGTTGGTATCTTTCACACTGTATTCAGAGGACATTTAGCATCAGATGTAGCAGATGAAGTGGAGAAGGGTTGATGGTAATGTAGCTATGGCTACTGTCTCGCAGTGTTGGACCACTCTGTGTAGGGTTTGTTAGACTGGAAAACTTCACTGAGGCTTCTTTTCTGAGTTGATCCAAAGGGGATGTAATCATCTTTAAAGCAATCTGAAAACAAAATGGTTGTATAAGGCTCTGTTTTGAACACTTGAATTTTTTGGGATGAAGAGCTTTCAGCAAAGACCGGTCAGTTTTAACCATTTTGTGTTTGTAAGACTTGGGTTGTTGGTTTTTTTAAGCTTCTTGTGTCACTTCACTAAGACTTGGCTGTTCTGGGTGTTTTGTTGTCCTTCAAGGGAAAAAATCTAGACTTTTTGGGGAGTTCAGAAAACTCATCACAATGAAACAAAGGCTGGTATTATTTTCTGTACTTATCATGCCATAAATGTGTCTGGGACATACAGAGGATAACATCTTGCAGCATTAACTTCAGTAATTGTCTCTGATGTGACACAGGTTGAAAACATGCCTGAAATTCTAACAAAATTGACATTTACAGTTGACACCAGAACTGTACCTATATATTGCAGAAATAATACCACCTGCCTTCTTTCCTCACAGGCAGTGATGTATCAGGGTTAACAGGTAATAGTTAAGTGACCCTTATGTGCTTACTAACAATAGAGCATTCAGAAGAGATTGTTCATGATGAAAAACCTGTACAAGCAAATTGTGGTTGGTTTGCAGGTGTACTAGAAAGCTGAAGAAAACATCCTCCTAGGCAGTAATATGTTTTGATGTATATTGCTAAACTTCATTTATTTTAGTGAGGCCTTTTCCTGGCCATCAGAAGCCGTGGAGCTTGGGTTGGGGGTGTGTTGAGATTTTAAGTACCTGGTAATGCTGTGATGACACAGTGCTCAATGTTTTCCAGGCAACGGCTGAGGCGAACAATCTTGCTGCTGTGGCAGGAGCGAAAGACTTGTACAGTAAAGGCATGGAGCAGGTATGGTGACACAACCTTTTCTAAACACCAGCATGCAAATACAGGTCTTCAGTTTTCGTGTTGTACTCTGGTTGTGAATACGTTAACTGAGGAGAGAAGCTTAGGGCTCATGTGTTTTCTGCACTCTGCTCTGAGTGGGATCTCGCATGCTGGGGAGGTGTGGGAATGGGTGTGTTTGCAAAATTACCACCTGTTAGTTGCCTCTACAGCTCTTGACAGGCATCTTAAAATCCTGTGACGTGAAGTGGACAAGCAGGTGAGGAGATACTTCTTGGGCCAGGGTTACACAATGGTAGAATTGTACTTGTGTAGTTTCACACTTCTGAACTGTGGTCGTTCATTAGCTGTAAAACGCAAGGATTACTATGATTCTGAAGTTCTAAAAAAACCCTTGAAATACAAGAATTAGTTTGAAAAACACGTAAATGTAATTTCCTACTTTTTTCTCCTCTTGAAGATGGTGACTGTACCATTCTAAGCTGAGTGAGTGGATGGATTTCATACTTCAGTGTAGCATTATGCAGGGTTTTATCATGGGAAATTCTGAAAACAGTTACATGTCTTGTGAAGGTTAACAGGACTATGCTTATTGTGAAACTACAACCAGAAAAAACCAGATGTGATAACATGCTACAAACATAGCTCCCCATTAACTAGGTTAATTCTGGTCTTAATTGCCGATGTAGGTTTCCATTTTGAAATTAGAGTAAGACCTAATGCTAGTGGCAGACAAACCAATTCCAGTTGTTAGCAGGCAGTTTTGAGAATGTTCTTCTGGTTTAGAGAGACTCCTTTGTTTCCGTTTTGGAAAGTGTCTTGACATAGTAATTGTCTTGTTTATAATAAATGTCAGGTCTGCCTTTCTGCCTTGAATCTCAATGATTGTTGAGATACCGTAGTTGTAAGGTTTTTTACTTGGAGCAGGGAACAAACAGGAACAGATGTTCTTTTAAACAGACTTTGTTTCCATAGTAATGTTCCCCAGTACTGTATATTTTTATACCACCATAGAGATACACACAAATGTCTGGAATCATTTTTCATCCAGATGTCTCAGATGATGTTCTTAATGTGTCAGAGCTCTGAAACTTCTATCTTTTAGAACAGAAGTGGGAACTCTTTGGATTTAAAACTTGATTATGTAAAGATAGTTCTTATTGTAGCTTCTGAGTTGTTCTCATGAGCCAAAGCCCTCCTTTGCTGAGTGTGCATAACCAAAATACTGTCCCCCTAATGGCCTGAAATGTAAGGAACAACAGGTGCAGTCACACGGTGTAAGGAAACAGTGACAGTTATTTGTGTGGTGCCCTCTTGATCCCTCAGCAGCTCGTGGTATTTAACACATTCTGGGCAATGTGGAAAGACTGTTTTGAAGAATGAGACTAGTGGCCATTCTCCAGGGAATTTTCCTGGATGTGGAGGACTTCAATACGGGAAAAATCAGAGAGGTGCTTGTTAAACCGGTCTCAACGGTGATGTTCATCTTGAAGGAGCTTGTCAGTGAAGCTGGGCATCTTATGAGGTAGAAAGTGGATGCTGTACTCTGAGAACGTGATCTTGTGTATCCTGCTGAAGGGATAATAGCAGGAGAAAGTTAAAGTTGTTGCTGCACTCGGGACACGAGATGACAAGCAGTACTTTGAGGCAGGAAAGGGAAGGCTGTTGTTAGACATTATATGGAAAGAATTACGAGTTCTTAGAGACAGTCTGACTGTGAGGGTCTGGAGGAGCTGGAGCTGATCTGCCCTATGTGTGTCTGATGACCTGGGTAAACAGAGTAGAAGTCCTTGGAGTCTAACCATTTTCATACCCGTGCTGATTCAGGGAGAGAAAGAGGGTGGTGTGTCCACATCACAGTATCTGTTTGAGACCCTGGTCTAGTCCCCTCAGCAGGGATGTACTTACATAAGTTGATCAGAATCAAGCAGAGAGGATGAGCTAGGGAAGAATAGGCTATTGATGGCAGCAGCTAGTTCTTGTTAATTTGTATCCCCTTCTAAGTTCTATAGGACCTGCTAGTGGCAGCAACAAACAGGAATACACTCATGGAGTGGTCAGAATCTACCTGTTTGTCCAAGTTCTGCACTGACCCTCTCACTGAGATGGGTGACCAGGAATAAAAAGATGGCTTGTGGCCTTCAGTGTAGTCTTAAACATTCCTCAAGTCAAGTATTCTCTGCCCCTTGGGTGTTCCTTTATTTCACTTTTTCATAGCAGGAATGTGCATGTGGCCATTGTCCTATCCTTCTGGGCTTGGAACGGTGAAAGTATGAGTTCAGTCATGTGCTATAGCTCTGTGTGTGGTTGGACAGGTAAGGCTCCTGCTGTGATAGGGTGCAAAGTACCTCTGACTGCTTCACTAGACAGGCCATGAGCTTACAGAGCCAAGAGAGCTGCTGGAGGCAGTCTGGTGCTGGCTTGGGAGAAGGGCAGAGAGAAGATAGGTTTGCTTTCTGTACAGCAGAAGATACTCAGAGTGTGATTCTCTGATCTCTGATTACTCTAACAGATTTGTGGGGGAGATAAGCCTTATATTGCCCCATCGGACCTCGAGCGGAAGCACCAGGATTTCAGAGAGACTGCTATCAGGCAGTTCCGCTCCGTGAAGAAGATGGGAGGGGAGGAGTTCTGTCGGCGCTACCAGGAACAACTTGAGGTGGAAATCGATGAGATCTATGCAAACTTTGTGAAGCACAACGATGGCAAAAACATCTTTTATGCTGCTCGTACCCCTGCCACTCTATTTGCAGTCATGTTTGCCATGTATATAATCTCAGGACTGACTGGGTTCCTCGGTATGAACTCCATAGCTACCCTGTGTAATCTCGTGCTGGGGATGGCTCTTATATCATTTTGTACATGGGCATACGTTAAGTACTCTGGGGAATTCAGAGAAGTTGGAACAGCCATCGATCAGATTGCTGAAGCTATATGGGAACAGGTTGGTATCTGTTTTTATTGCAAAATCTTCCTTTTTTGAGCAGACATACCAAACAGTTCCTGCTCAGTGCTGAGTAAAAAGCTGGTCTAGGCCTAATGGAGAATGCTAGTGCTGCCAAAAGGGAATTCTGCTCAGAAGTGTGACTGCTCTCTTCAGGAGGAGATGCCGCACACAAAGAATGTTTAACAAGGTTAGGATCTTATAAAAGAAGCGTTACTTAAAGGCCTTAGTAGGTGCTTGGATGGTAGAGTGGAGGGACTCTTCCTTGTTACTTTTTCAGAGCAAGGAATTCTGTTTTTAAAGGTATAGATAAACTATAGATGTGGTGGATAAAATAGATGGTGCAAGAAGTGGGATGGTGTGATGCTGAAGGGCTGACTAATCCTTGGAGAGAAGTGACTGGGTGATGACTTGCAGCAGATGCTACAAGGGGGCTACAGCAGGTTTCTTCCTTAAAGCAGATTTGTGTTGTTTGTGACAACTTCAGTGGGTACAACTGCTGATTGCAAGCAATACTCGATAGACAAATTTCTGAAATAAAAGACATGAATCTAAGAGCACCAAAGCTGGAGCAGAAAACTTTCTGCACTGAGATTTTGCTGCCTGAATTCAGTTGACACAACTGAACTTGCAAGCAGTTTTTGGAGCATTCTGACTAGCTGTGTCCAGTGCCAGTAGAAGGGAAACTCTTTCTGGTGCTGTTACTAGAAATAAAGGCCTCACTGAGCTTATCTGGGATGACATTTGAGTGTGTTCTGTGAGGCATGAGCAAATATCTAACTGGAGCCTTCTGTACAGATGCTTCTACAGCCGAAAAATTCCTGTGTTCATCCTAGGCAGTGGTACACTAGACCTGTCTGAGCAACCCAGTGGGGTTCCCGGTAAGGTTGTGAGTTACGCTGCAGCAGAAAAAGTGTATCTTTAGTAGTGGGAGGGAACTGAGCATCAGGGTACTAAACCTTGAGTGACATCCCTGATTAGTGATTAAAATTGAGGCTCTCCAGTACTACTGTAGCTCCTTGCTTTGGAGCTTGGGGCTGAAGAACACTTCAAGAAAAGTGGAAGGTGTCGGTTTTATGTGTAACACTTGCTGAGCGCAGCTGCTGCTGCCGGTTACCCAGAGCACATATGGCTTGATTTGACTGTTACCTTCCCTGGAAAGGGGAAAACTTGGCTTATGCTGGCAGGAGCTTGCTATTTGTGGTCTGGAGGAAGGTGGTCTCCAAAAGAGCTCGCTGGTGTTGCTGTTACAGCTGCACATCACCAGTAATATGCAAAGCACTGCAGGTCCTGTCTAAGTCACTCTGATTAGATACCATGTTCTTGCTATTGATTTTTCTAAATCTCTGCTTTTCTTTTCCCTGCTTGCTTCAGAGGAATCCCAGGAAGGTGAGCAGTTACTGGCAATCAGGGGTTTTTTCTGAACTTGATTGACTTTCTGCTGTGTTTTAAGAGCCATTTTTCCTAACAGCTGAATTCGTGTTTTAGGTATTTTCCAAACTCTTTGAAGTCCTTAGACGCCGAACGATTCGTCGTGCTCTTACATCAGTGCCGCGACAGCGACTCTCATCCAACAATAACAAGAAGAAAAACTAGCCAGTATTTTTAACTTTCTTTCTGTATCTGAAGTGTTCACACTTACACATATAGGACAATAAGCTGGACTGTCTGGGCCGGTCTGCATAAATGCTGTAACCATACCAGACTGATGCTGCATATGGGGTATGGAATTGCACATCCATCTTCTAGGAACTATAAAGTGGTTTGAATTCAGTGAAACACTGCTGTGTAGGAGGGGTATCACTTGTGTCAATAGCATGTGACTGCTTTAACCTCATTACTCTAGCAGCAAAACTCATTTCTCTTTCAGTTCATGCCACTTTGTGTCAGACTTCATCATTTTAAGTTTTTTCATTATTTCAAGTCTCGTCTCTTTATATGGTTTTATATTTTCTTTTCCTTGGTTACCTCATTTTCTTGTTTCTTTTGCACATTTCTCATTCCACAGGTGTTGAAGCCCATGAGTGATAATTTGATGGAGGATCATATGAGGCAGTCTGTAAAAAACTCTATCAAAGCAGGCCTGACCGAGCAGGTGGCTCACCATGCCAGACTAAAGACAGACTGACAGTTCGTCTCCTCTTCAACTCTACCCTCTCATCCTAGACATGCTTGCTGTACCATGAGAACTCAATAATAAAAAATAAATAAAAATAAACCAAAGTTTACAATCAACTGTAGAAGTAGTTTAGTGTGATTGGCTTCACAGATTGCTGCCATCACCAGGGAAGAGTTAAGTTTGTCAGTGCTCAGCTTCTCAGACAAACTGGTGCCGTGGAGGCTGCTGGGGGTTGGGAGGGAGGGTGTCAGTTTTACATGTAGGCCTGGTGAACTGTGTATGTGTGTGTTTGGGGGTGAGGAAGAGGGGATCTTCCCCCAGTGTTTTGAGTCTACGCAGTCTCTGGCTTACGGGGGGAATCTGTCCTCTGCAGGAGCTGATTTCAGGGAAGTGTAATGATCAGACCTACACAAGGTGTGCTCTCACCAAATGTACCCAGCTCTGCACCATCCCCTCGCCACCTCTAGAAGTGTTTCTGTGTATCCAGTCGGTGGAGCCATTAGAGCACCCACTACATTACAATACATATCTTGCTTTATTGCCTTCTATACCAGTGTTACACAGATGCATGTGTTGATTCCTCATGCTGCTGATGGCAGGACTGGTGTGTAAGGGAGGCAGTGGGTCAGAGCAGAGCATGTCTTGCCTTGAGCTCGCAGGCCTGGTCCCGAGGGAGGTGCATATTGGAACTGAGCTGTCTTTTTCTGCAGTTTAGCCTTCATGTATATAATATTGCCATTAATTCTACTGGGGGAGAAATTCCATCCAAAAATGTTGCCTACAGCTACCAAGCAATGAGTTAGGATTGTCTGTACAGTGTGTTTAGTTTTTATTTTTTAAGAAATCACAGATAGGGCATGTATATGAAATATAAATATATAAATACAATTTTGTATCAAAGTTTTGTAGTTTATGGCAAAACCTGGTTCTGTGGTAGCTAAGTGCAGTTCCTGTAAAGGAATGTTTGTGGCTCATGTAAATGTGTGAATGCATCAACAATTTGAAGTTTTTTGATATATTTGTGATATTTACCTGCCTTGAGCACTGCAATCTCTCACCCCCTTGGGAAAATCAGTGGGAATGTTTGTTGTGAAACTCTTGTCTTCTGTTGCATTTTAAAATTATTTCCTGTAATTTATTTTCAGTACATGATTAAAATCAGTTGTGTATATATGAAATGAAATCTGTGCTTATTTTTAAAAAATGTTCAAGTATGTATTCTACTACATAAACTATGTCAAATACTTATCCTGACAATTATATGAACAAATTGTCTATTGTACTTCATAGCTTTCTATTGAAGCTGATGTTTCTCTCATGCTTGTCTCTGGAAGATGACATCTGTCTAGATCATACCCCCTCCTTCCTGCTATTCTAAAGCACGCTTGACTTGAGGAGTTGCTTGTCAGATTCTGCCCTCCAACAACTGTATCACTCTGAAATCTTGTCACTGGCTTTATTTTCATTCTTGGCTAAATCAGTATCAACTGTGTGGAGTGTAAAGGCAGCTAAATAATTAACTGCTGTAGTTTCAGCTGGAAATGGCGGTGTGCAATAGCTGGGATTTTTTGCATTCCTGAATGGTAACAATTTTCATCAACATTTGAGCTTCATCAGTCTCCTCTCTCGAGTGAGGGAAATCATCTGTCTAGGACTAAAGCAATTGCACTGTGACTTTTGCACTGCAAAGAACTGCTGGGGAGTGGTGGTTACCTGCCCTCTGGAGATGAGGGCTCAGCTCCATGTGAAAGATGCTGAAGATGAGGTAGGAATGTCGCATTTTATGATACTTTCTTTCAAACTGTACAGATTAAATACTGTTATTCAAACAAGCCAGTGCTTTGGTGATTAATGTCTTAGTCAAACGATTGAGTCACACAGGGGGCTTGGAGAGGCAGTGCTTGCCCTTGCTGCTTGTGTTCTCTAGGAAGGTGCTGTTCAGATCTGAGGCTGTGCTCTGGCCTGCTTGCCCTGCAGGGATGGTGAAAGAACTTTACAGAATATGGACAATAAGTTGGAAGGCTTTATCTGCACTTTTTCCTTCTAGTAGAGAACTGAAACAGGGTATGTGGGTGGAGAGTTCATGAACACTGTGCTAACAAGTTGCAGAATGAATTCAAAACCCCCTGAATTTTTGTGGGAGGGACCAAAGATGGGAAAAGGAAGAGGTGAAGATGACTTTTGAGCAAGTTTGGGAAACTGATGATTTAGGGGATAAAAGGGCTAGTCATGTGGCAACAGGTTCCTGGTTCGTGTTCTTGTTTGTTAACTCCATTTCTTACCCTCTCCTGGAAGAAGGGACTCCATCCTATGTGCACAGAGGTCTAAGTGCCAGTGACAGAAGAGTGAGGTGGTGTGTTGCTCTGTGAATAGCAAGCTGGATTTAGCCACCAAGTAGAGCAAGGGGCCTGGGAGTAAGGTGTTGAAGGAGTTCTAAGTCTAGGCTGGATACACATTTGTTTTTTCCTGAGGCGACTGGAGGGATGATGAGGTCTGGGCTAACTTAAAGAGGGTCTGGGGTTTAACTGGGATCCATTTGTGTTTTTGGGCTCGCCTCTGTGTGAGGCAAGAGTCCAAGGGCCAGTTATGAGATAGACTTGTGTCTGTAGACCAGCTGCTGAAGGGTGTTCACAGGGTGTGTGTGCAAGGGTAGGCTGAACCAGCAACTGGAGCACAGCTTTGGTCCATGTGCCAGTCACAGGAGCAGACCAGCTGCATACTGAGCCTCTTTGCCCAGTAACTGGAGGGATGCAGAGCCTCTGTATGTATTTCCCACTGACAGACCTTCATTCTGATCAGTTGGAGAGAGACGTCAGTGTTGGTGCTGTTGTGCCAGCACTGAACCTTGACCCGTATGAATGGCATGAGCATATGCTGTGTGTGCCCAGTGGCAATGCTGGCTCAGCCCTGCTGCTTCCTGCACAGGGGGGCATGGAGCTGTAGTGGCCTCACCTCCATTGGGCAACCCCTTACAATTAATATTCTTAGTAAAATAAGATTAGTATTTCTCAACTTTTGCCTATGTACTGTTAGAAGCATCAGGATTGTGCACAGAGTGGGTACAAGGGAACTAAGAAACTTCACTAGCAGAATACATGGGGGCATAAAGGAGATGACAGATGCTCGTTTTCTCTATCCCAGGCTACTCTGCCACTACTGAGGAAAGGAGCTCTGAGAGCTGTTCCAATTCTCTTGTGTATTCAGCCTTGCTGCCCCCATCCTCCCTGAGCAAGCAAAAAGACCAATTTAACAGCAAAAGCATAGAGCAGAACGTGTTAACTTAGCCCATACCTGCAGTATCGCTCTGGTCAATTCCTGCCTCAAAAAAGTGACACAGCAGAGCAAGGAAGGAGAGCTACGTGGAAGATACTACAGCTAGCAAAGTACAACATAATGCCATAGGGAGACAGATGAGGAGAGATGACTGGGAAGATGTAACAAGCTACAGCAGCCAAGAGATGGAGAAAGCAACAATATTGGATGCGTTCTGTCACTTCAGGAAGTACGTGCCCAAGTTCCTTGGGAGGGAAAACCCTCATCTGGAACAACTAGTGCAGTGATTTCTGGCTCCAGAAAGACAAAGAGCAGGAACTTTCTGGCTATCTCAGTTCTCCTAGAGCAGGCTAAGGCCAGACCACAGATTTTTCATGTAGATGGCTGATCTTGAGAGTTACGGAAACTAAAATGTACGTCAGGTAGCCTGGTACAACAATAACAAAAGGGTGGAACACAGGAAGTCCCATATTTTATGAACCTAGATATGTGGAGTGTCCAGTGTGTTTCTTGATTATGCCAGCCAAGTATGGCAGTATCTGAAAACTCCCTGCCTGTTACTATCCTGGGTTAAAGTAATTAAGCACAGGTTATGGTAAAACTTCATTTTTTTAATTGAAAAACATGGGTAGGAGTAAAGACAATATTTACACAAGTTCCCAAGTGCAGTTCAACTCAAGAACATATGACTAGGAATATGGTAAAAGGATGTGGGTCCAAAAAAGAATTATGGAGGGTACCGAATGGTACAGCTTCCTGTTGAGCACGGACCTTCAGATAAGATCAGCAACTGAAATGAGAAAAAATGAAAGAATTAAAGTATGCACCAAGTGTGCTGAGAGCCACAGCCCAGCAGTACAGCACACCTCCTGCTGCTCCCAGGTTCTTCCCAGGGGAAGCCAAGATGGGGTGGGCTTGGGAAAGAGGCACGTTGCAAAACAAAGCATCTGGCCTTTTTTTTCAGAGGCAGCAGGGTCACAGCCTGGCTGGGGCTGGCTTGCACTCACCATTCATGGGCATCTCGTCTATCTGGGTGGAGTAGTACTGCTCAATGTCCCGCAGGATGCGAATGTCGTCATTCTTCACAAAGTTGATGGCGACACCTTTCCGGCCGTATCTGCCTGACCGGCCAATTCTGTGGAGGCAGATGAAGAGACGGAATGAAGCCACCTTGGGTAAGAGTCACCCAGAAACAACTGCCCCCTGCAAAGGCTGAACGTACCTGTGTATGTAGAGTTCTCTGTTATTGGGCAAGTCATAGTTAATTATCAGGGACACCTGGGGCACATCCAGACCTCTAGCCCAAACATCTGTCGAAATAAGGACTCGGCTGCAAAGAGAAGGGACAATTAGGAGTGTTCCACCCAACTGAGAAGGGAGTGAGAGCTGAGAACCCTCAGGCTCTAGCACAGGGCATTCCCTGCTCCTCCCTGTGCTTCTCCCTGCCCACAGCACACCAGCAGTGTCTACACTTTTGCCACATGGAGAAGTATCTCATGGCCTATCACCAAACTTCAGTGAAGGCAGTGCCAACACAGAAGGAATAACGACAGTACCTTTCTGAAGGAATAATGCTCCCAACAATTTAAAATACAGAGGACAGAACACAAGTATTTTTTCCTTACTTTAAATGTAGCAACTCCCAATGTCTTCAGCAAAATAGAACAGACTAATCTGACACCTAGAAGTATGAGCATCCCTCCTAGGAAAGTAGCAAATCTCCCAACCCTGCAACACCACAGGGGGACAGATGGAAATCAGACCTCTTCCCGATCTGAGCTGAACGTATCCTTCTGAGACGAGAGGTACTACAGGTCTCCCTGTCACACACTAAAGGAACCCTGCCATGAGGTAGCAATGCTGTAAAGCAATACTGTTAAAGGCACTCACCTTGCACCAGATCTAAACTCTTTCATGATAGACTCTCTCTCCTTCTGTGGCATGTCCCCATGCATGGATGAAACTGTGAAGTTGGCTTCTCTCATCTTCTCTGTGAGCCAGTCAACCTGTGAACACAAACAGCCCAGGTGAACTCTCTGCTCAAGAGAGCCAAACACATAAGTTATGCTCAAAGAATATTTGCAGAGACGTTGCTGGTAAGGACCGAGAGACACTTCAACAGGCATTCTTCAACAGAAGTGAGTAATCCTTAGAAAGCAGTGGCTATATGATTCAGGGCTCCACAAGCCCTGAAAGGAAGTAAGAACATCAAAGTGTGGTTTTGTTTCAGGAATTATAAGCTATTAGAATAATAATAATAATCTCTAAAAATGTAATTCCTGTCAGCTGTATCAGCTCTGCCTCTAACCCTATATTGTTTAAGTTAGGCACATCCCAAAGACAATGGTTTTATCTGTGCTCTTACTGAATTATTTCCAAATGGGGAGGCAAGCAGACCTCTTAACTAACTCAGCATTGTCTGAGTCACCCTCGGAAACTAACACGCCCCCCTCTGATGGCTGCTGTACCTTTCTCTTGGTGTTACAGAAGATGACAGCCTGGGTGATTGTCAGTGTGTCGTAAAGGTCACACAAAGTGTCAAACTTCCATTCTTCCCTCTCCACGGCCACAAAAAACTGCTTGATTCCTTCAAGGGTCAACTCATCACTGTAGGGAAGACCAGCACCATAAGTAGATGAATACAAGCAAAGCAGGTAAAAGATGTGCTCCATTGGAGATGCCCTGTGTGCCATGGGTTGCTGGGTCCATGCACAGGTCTGAGTTGTTCTAGAAAGTCCTTGGAGAACTCTGCTCTAAGAAGGGCCTTGAATGTGACCTGTTCAAGAGAGACTAGAACTGCTCTGCTCTAGACAGACAGTTTCAATTTCTGTTCTCATTGTTTTACGTTAAAGCTTCTTGACAAGAGAGACTGAAGGAAGTCTCAAGATGCTTGAATGTACTAAATGGGGCAGTAGAAGAGGTCAGGCAACAGGGAGACTCCTCCTGTCAGGTTGCCTACGCTTACTCCTCTGGCTCCTCCTGAGTTCCAGTGCCGGACCTGTGACACCACCGGATGGGAGCTATACGCCTCCAAGAACATTCGGGATCAGTCAGCTAAAGGTTTTTGTGGCCTGCTGTATAATAGGAAATTGATGGAGGAGGCCTACAAAAATCCTCTGGGGAAGCACAGGAATTAGATAAGCGTGAAAGATGGATTTCCACAAGAAGAGACTGCTCTCCACAAGAAGAGAGATCCATGGGGAGGATAAGAGGGCAGCCAGGCTGAGCAGCAGCACACAAAACTGGACAAGGATAAAGTCAAGAGTGGTAAGCCAGTGTCTGCTGGAAACCAAAACACAAGCATGTCTGCAAACACTAAGGCAATGGTGAGAGGCTCTATATATCAAAATCAGTTAATACTGTGAAATGCCCAGGGCTGCACCAACTCAGAGAATTCCTGTTCTTTTCAAGGAAACTCACTCACCGTTTCACCAAGATGCGAATGGGGTCTGTCATGAATTTGTTGGTCATTTCCAGAATTTCATGAGGCAAAGTGGCACTGATCAGAACCACCTGTGTAGCTGGAGGCAGGTATCTGTATACGTCATAAATCTGCTCCTTAAAGCCTGCAGTGCAAATCAAGTCACACAGAACAGTTTAGTACATCTTTCTCCCAAATATTCTCCTCTTTCACAATTTGATCTGGGATTCAGTACTGGGTCTATGCTATGAGATGAACATTGATGCATTAATCAGTATCATCAGACAAGGCATATTATGTAGTTTAACCCATTACAGCGTACAATTAACTATAATTGTCTAACTTTGGAGAAACCAATTTTTAGAAGTGGGCCTGCCAGCTGGGACACCCTGGAATCTCAAAGAGGTGAAGAGAAGGCAAGTAAAAGGGAGACAAATGTTTTACCTTTATTGAGCATTTCATCTGCTTCATCCAAAACCAGCATTTTGATAGCACGAGTCCTTAAACTTCGACGACGAATCATATCTGTAAGATTTCACTTTGTAAGGTGAAAGGTCTCTGAAAGCAGGTGAGCCTACACTGCTCCCAGCCACTGTCAGGCCATTTTGGTGCAGCAGGGCAGGCTCTTCCCCTGCTTTTTTTCCTCCCACCTCTGGGGACTAGCTCTGTGTTCTCCCAGTGACAGGTGCCTGTGTAAGCCAGGGCTGTCTGCTTCTCAGAGACCCAGAAGATGTGAACTTGAAGGCCAACACTGCCACTGTGGTAACTGCCATGAACAGTAAATTTTAAAATCTTCATGCAATGAAATCAGAAGGTACTATCTGCAAGTGTACCTGACTTAACAAAGAGGGAGCAACCACCAGTACACAGAATATGTGAACTAACTCTGGCATTCAAGTAGACCTGGCTCCTATCCCCTTGAAGATACTGAAGCATTTTGTGGGATTATAATATTTTCTCCTTAAAAAATATTCTTTTTTCCTATGCCACCATATAAAGAAACACTTCAACTATGAAAAGCAAAACATAAAAAGGGAAAACAAAAATACTATCCTCCCCACTGATTTCTTTCTACAGCAAGTTGTTACCTTGTTCCACTTCATGTTAATATTACATTAAGGGTATCATGATAAATGTAATTTCCATGCTATTTAAAATCAAAGCACACAGAAGCTGAGGAGGTTCCCATGGCTCAACTCAGCTCTGAAGCTGGAGGTGATGTAGCTCTCCCACATTTCCTTACCAAACACACGGCCTGGAGTGCCAGCAACAACATGCTGCCCATAATCCAGTTTTCGGATATCTTCACCCACATTGGTCCCTCCAATGCAGGCGTGACACTGGACATTCATGTAGTCCCCCAGAGCAAGAAGCCCCTGTGTTGATACAAAGCAATGGTTTAATTACCTGAGCTCTTCTAAGTTTGCATTTGTGAAGAGATGCAGGTCTGCACAGCCAAACCACAGCCATGTGTGTTTTATAAAGAGATGGAAGCAAAAGGAGTTAGAGGGATTTTTTGTGTGTCTGTTACCCAAACCTCAACAACAACAGCTCTTCAAAAACTGGTAACGCAGTTCCCCAGGCACCACAGCTGTTTTAAAAGTGCTGTCCTTAAAAATTCAGTTAGGACTGTGTACAACCTTAGACTGCCAACTAACATGGTCATGATGCAAGTAGTAATGGATATAATGCAGATGAGCAAAATGGCTCAGATGAAAATTTATTTCTTTCAGGAACAGAAAGAAACAGGGGAAGCTGTGCTTTGAGCTCTGCTGGGGGAACACCAGAGCATTGGCCCCAGGCCTTGCCAGTGCTTTATAGACAGGGATTTAAATGCTCTTACCTTCTGAATCTGCACAGCTAGCTCTCGAGTGGGTGCCAAGATCAATGCCTGGGTCTCACGAACCTGATTAAAACAAACGATGACATGGAAGTTAATCACAGGCCATAGAGCCAAGCGTAAAAGATTTTGGGTCCACAGCACTCTGAAATGTCACAGCTGAATTAAGGGTCAATATGCCTAGAGAGCGGCTTTCAAACAGAGCGTTTACACAGCAACAGCCTCTTTTAAGTTACTTTTGACAAGAAAGCACTTAAGCAGTTCTTTAAGAACTCATTTTTCACTCCAACCCAATTTCTGACCAAAAAAAGTGTGCACTTCCCTTGCAAAATAGAAAAAAATTTAAAACCCTTCAGTTTTGTACATTTGGTTCAGACAAACACTTTGCATCACACAAGAATTCCAAGACAATGTTTTAAAGTGTCAACTTTGAAAAATATTATGAACACTTTACAGAAATGAAGCAAAAGATGATTGTTGCATTTAGAACATGCAACCTTCCTTTTTATGTCCCCAGTGACAAATGAATAAAAATCCAAGCTTTAAGAGGATACCAGCCCAGAGAAAACCATAATTTTATTCAGTAGCATCTACACGTTCAAGTTATACTTAAAAACTATTGGATGGACATGAACAAAACAGCAAACATCTGACCAGAACAAAAGCAAACATCTGTCAGTCAAAACTCTGGGTATGATTCTGTGCAATGTGTGGCATCTGTTCAGGCAGGTTGATAATGCTATAAGATTGTCTGAAGACAATTCTGCTTACTAAAAGATTAACTTAGCTCTCTAATAGGTGAAATAGTGTGTATTTTGCCAGACTGGTTTTAACAGTTACACTGTTACAGAATTTTGTCTGAGGTTCACTGCCCGTAATTAAAAGATTTCAATGTAAGGCTTCTTTTATTAACTGAAAAAAAAAATGGTTTTTATGATAAAGACTACTGATTTAGTAAAAAATAATTTTTAGCACGTGCTGTGAAATTACCTGTATGTCCAGGCACTGCAGAACAGAGATGGAGAATGTTGCTGTCTTCCCTGTTCCTGACTGTGACCTGAGAAACAGATCTTTGGTGAATACTCTGGATGTCTGGACAAACAGCACAGGCAACTTAGATGTATTCCACCCCTTGGCTCTTTGCCACTCCTCCATTGCAAAGAAGTCAATAGTGGCAACAGTGTATTTGACAAAGGCTTGTTGCGATCACAGTATGATCTGCTGTCGAGCAGCTTTGAGATGTGCAATACCAGCGACAGAACACTCCACTGCAGGGTCCCCAGCTCTGGCATGCCTACTCCTTATCAGACCAGCATTTTAACTTCCTGCAATCTCTCATACATATACTTTTCTTTTCTAGTCAAGTAAACAACAGATAAGCCAGTGAAATTTTGAAGGCTAATAATTCCCACTAGTGACCTAGAAAGGATTTTTTCAGTGGCACACATATCCTTCTTTGTCTCTAAAACACACTTTTTTTTCAGTGACTAAACCTAACCAGCTGTGACACTGACAACTGTTAGGATCAGTCCGTTTGCAGGATGGCCAGTTTCACCCCGTTTTGCCTGTCATATCACAAAACTACAGAATGGCTTGGGTTGGAAGGGACCTTAAAAATCATCTCGTTCCAAACTCTGCCGTGGTGCCACACACTAGACCAGGTTGCTGTGGGTCCCATTCAGCCTGGCCTTCAATGTTTCCAGGGATGAGACATCCACAGCTTCTCTGGGCAATCTGTTCCAGCGCCCCACCGCCAGCAGGTCACTCCCCAAACCCTGCGACCTACACCCACCCACTCCCCGCCCAAGGGCCCACAACACCCTCGGGACACCCGCTCCCGCCGCCCTAGGGCCCCACTTACTGGGCAATCACGTCCCTGCCCTTGATGATCTGCTTGATGGCTCGCTGCTGGATCGCCGACGGCTTCTCGAACCCTGCGGGGGCGGCGACACCGTCAGGGCCGGACCCGGGACCCCGACACGGCCCCAGCCCCGCACGGCGCAGGCGCGTGGCCCACATCCGGGCGCCGCCACAGATCGCGGCCCCGCCATTCCCCTTCCCCCTTCACTTTTTTCCCTTCCCCC
>VZRE01011999.1:39847-109289 GCA_013396775.1 Cephalopterus ornatus
CCCTTCCCCCTTGCCTCTTCTCGCCCTCCTCCCTCCGCCCTCCCCGCCGCCCTGACCGTAGGCGTAGATGCCGCGCAGCAGGTCCTCGCGCAGGCCCATGGTGTCGAAGGTGGGCGTGACGTCCACCTCCTCACTGGTCTCGAACTCCACCTTGGTCATGTCTTCCTCCTTCATGAGTCGCTTCCTGGCCGAGCCGCCTGCAGACCCCGCCGACCCCGCCATGGCCGCCCCGAGCCCAGCTACGCGCGCGTGCCCCGCGCCCTCTCTGCGCCTGCGTGGGAGCGGGAAGGGGGAGGGAACGCGTTGTGCGCGTGCGCGGGGCGGGAGAGCACGGAGCGCCCTCACGGAGTGAAGGAATCGGGAGGGCCGGAAGGAAGGGGTCTCTGGGCATCATTCAGTCCCACCTCACCTGGAGCGAGTGACACAGGAACGCCTCCAGGTGGGTTTGGAATGTCTCCAGAGAGGGGAAACTCCACAGCCTCCCTGGGCGGCCTGTTCAGTGCTCTGCCACCATCACTGTAAAGAAATTGTTCCTCATGTTCAGGTGGAACTTCTTGTGTTTTAGTTTATGGCCATTGCTCCTTGTCCTGTCGCTAGGCGCCGCTGAAAAGACTCTGGTACCATCCTCTTGACACCCGTCTTCGAGATATTTACAAGCACTGATGATGTCCCCTCTCACAGTCTTCTTTGGACTAAGCAGCCCCAGCTCCCTCAGCCTTTCCCCAGAACTGAGGTGCTCCAGTCCCCTAATCCTCTTTGTTGCTCTCTGCTAGACCAGCTCCAGGAGCTCCGTGTCTCTTGTCCTGAGGAGCCCAGAACTGGACACACTTCTCCAGGTGATCCTCACCAAGGCCAAGTAGAGGAGCAGGATCACCTTCCTCAGCCTGCTGGCTCTCTTCCCAATGTGCCCCAGGAAAAGCATCCAGGGGGTTGGATGGGAAGGTGGGCGCAGGCTGTTTGTGTTTGTGTTCTTCAGAAAACTTTGGAATGTGGGATTGAGATGACACATGGGTTGTCACTGCCTTTTGGTTTCCCCATGTGGTGTGTGTTTCCCCCTGGAACTCTGTGCTTGGGACATCCAGCACACCATGCCTGTGTGGAAACCAAGTGTCCAGCCCCAGGAACACCCCAGGCAGTTTGCACGGAGGGGAGGAGAAATGTGCTGGCTGGCAGCCTCATGTTGCCTCCTCTGCCAGCCCAGGGGTGTCAAGAGAGGATTGATTTGCCAGCCTGAGGTGGGACAAGGCAATGGAATGAGATGTAGGGGTTCTCAACAGAGACCAGAGAAGGATCCAGGCTTCTCACTGCCTTTCCTCAGCTGATGCCTTCTCTACTGCTCTGTCCATGTTGTTCAAGTAGCTGGCATCCAGTTTTTACAGAGCTGATCTCTGGGTTCTTTTGAGGGGCAGAGGGTTTGGCTGTGGGCATACTGCACCCCCTATCCTTCTCAAGGCGAGTTTTTAAATTGTGTTCCATTTGCACTGTTGAAGAGATGGGATTTAAGAAGCCATTTGGGTGCTTCAAATTCCTGCAGCTGGTGAGTTTCTCTTGGACTTGTTTCTTGGGAACTCACAGATTTATTGACTAAACTGGAAAAGCATGGAGATGGAAGAGCTTTGAGGAGTTGCAGTTTGGCTTGTTCAGCCATACAACCACATTTTCCACCTCACATCAATGTCTCTTAAGTAGCCAAGACTCAGCACTCCATGGAGTGAGTTTGTAAAAAGGATCCTGGTTGATGGCCTTGATCAGCAGCTTCATGAGGTGATTTCCATTGACTTTAGATAAGGAATAATAAGTCGTTGCCACATCCCTACACAGGATAGCTAATCTGTTTGATATTTTACAATGTTCTGCAGGGAATCCAGACACAAGTCCAGACCTCACACTTAGAAAGGCTTCTCTGTCCATTTCCCCACCAAAAAAAAAAAAAAAAGGCTAAAGAATAGGTTTTACTGAGAACAATTCAGGCCAAGATGTTTCTTTTCTCAAGGGGGTGATTTCATAGAGGTTAGTTGGGCGCCTGAAGGTGGAGATCTGGGAAGAGTTTTCCACTTGTCAGTCAGTTTTTAGGTGCAGTGTGGACTTCAGCCACTGCATGGTGACTGAAAGGCTCCCTTGGGAACTGCCTGAGTAGGAGCAAACCCTGCTTAGGTGTTGTGGGATGGTAATACAGAACAGCAGAGGACTATTGAGCCTCATCTTTTTATGGGAGGGAGAGGGATGCACATTCTAGCAGAGGGAAAAGATCACCCCAATTTTAATACTGACCTCAGAAGTGCTGATGTCACTGCATCTCACATATGACACAGATTGTCCTCTTTTTAGTGCATGGAACAAGCTTCATTCACATTTTCTTTGTTTGATGTAAAATGTTTCTTTCTCCTTAGTGCTTTCAATTCCGAGGACTGGCAAGGCATTTGCAAATGATTTTGAAGTAACTCTGGTGGAAGTGAATCTCTGATCACCCTGACAGCCAGGACAGCTCGATCCAGGATCTTGAGCAAAACAGCTCCAAAAAAGAAAGAAAAGTTGTTTCAAGTTCTTTTGACTTAAGACTTTGACTTAAGTCTTATTTCAAATTCGGTACAAAATTGGTGCTTTTGGAGATGTTATCAGTTCTGTACCAGCTTTCTGCTTTTTGGGTCAGCTTGGCTGAATCTCATTTATTTTTGAAGCTGACCTCAAGGCAGTTTTAGCTTCTAGGTCAAACAAAATGTTGGCTGGAAGTCCCCATCTGGCAGTTGTCACTGTAAACGCTGTAGCTTTCAATGTTGGTCTTTCTGTGGTTTCTGAGTGTTCACCAAAACCTTCATGTTGTAGTTGCCTTAAGGGCAGGTCAGAACATCTCCCTCCTGGCAGCTTGAACTTGCTTCTAAAATGTTCTTCAATATTGATTTGACCTCTGAAGTTTCCTTTCAGTACGGAAAGCTTCAGTTTTTCCCTACCAGTTTTTCCCCACTGACTTATCTCTGCTGTTTTTTCCTCAGCGTCAGAGGGTAATGTGCAGGGAATCAGTGTGTCCTTCTGGCCAAGCTTCGTGGGCCCACGTCGCTGCCACCTGAGCCCTGGAAGAACTAAGGGGAGATCCTCAAGGTCTCTGGTGCTGCCTTGATCGGTGGTGGTGGGTGAAGTGAGCGCCAGGCCTTCCAGCAAGCAACCGTCTGGGGTGGAAGAAGTGCTTGCAGCCAAGGTTCATGCTGGGGTAGCAGGGCTTGGGTAAGGGCTGGGGAAAATCTGGGGTGGATATGATCTAGGCTTATCTGTGAGATGGGAGGGCAACTCTGAATGACTTGATGGTGGTCAGATGGTGTGACAACAGAAGTCCTGTTGGAATTCGTAGAAGAGGGAGGAAGTAATTTCAGTCTGTGCTGTGCTTGCAGAGGTGGAGTAGCAGCATGGAGGAGCAGGTGAGACTGGGAGAGCTGCCTGCAGCCTTGGACAGCACACTCGTGGTCCCCAGGAGTGGGCCTCAGCATGCAGCTGTCACCTCCTATGGATACAAACTGCAGTGCCTCTGGTGAGGGTGCTGCTCCTTGGGAGAAGGGCACTTCTCTGGGGTGTTTGAGGTGTCTCTTAATGCTCTGCTCTCCCTGTCTGCAGGATCCAGGTGAGGCAAATTGCCAGGGAGAGAGACAAGGCAAGGCTGGACTTGGAGAAGGCAGAAAGACGCTGCCTGCATCTTGGCAGGGAGCTGGATGAGCAGTACGCCGCCCTCAAGCACACCCAGAGCAAGCTCAAGTAGGAAGGATCTTTTTGGTGGGGCTGGGAAGATGTGCCTACAGCCTCTCCCTCCCATCCCAGTCTCCCTGTTAAATCTCCCACTTGTTTTGTCAACGTGTTAGTGGCAGAAAAATCCCTGAAGACCTTCCCCTGCTATGGTTTCAGCATCCTTTCAACCAAGTCCTCATCTCCTGCTTTGTGTATGGTGAGGGAGGGTGTCTGTACCTCGTGACCATCTGGGAACATGCTCCAGGTGTACCAACCATGTTTCTTTCTTCCCCCAGGGATTTTCAGGCAGAAATAGAAGCAAAAGAGCTGCTTTTGCAGCAAGCAGTCAGTCACCAGGCAAAGCTGGAGGCTGATACACAGTTTCTCCAGGGCAAAGAGGCCAGCCTGCAAGGGAAACTGAACCACATGATGAAGGTAAGTAAAACTGCCCTGGGTAAAACATCTTCTCTTCTTCAGAGGAGGCAAAGCAGAGGTGGTGACAAATATGGATGGTTTGCGGTGCTTTTGCTGGGAAGGCCAGGAATTTTGTGCAGAAGAATCATCAGCCACGTCCATACTATTGTATTAAGAATAGAGCTTGTTCCCTTGCTGTGACATTATTAAACCCCCACGTTGTTCATTGGGAGTGGTTTGGCCCTTGGTAACACCTGAATACTCAATGGCCAAGGCTATAATTGTGCCGGGGACCATGCCAAAAGCAGAGATGATGGTGTCTGCATGCCTGGGATCATCCCAGTTCTGTTCAGTGTAGAAGTACAGCTGGAGATAGCACAGGACTTGCTGCCTTTGTTGTCTGTGACGGAAACAAGTGTGGTGAAGCAGAGGTAGAGATGAGCCCATGGGGCTGTCTAGCAAAACCCACTCCTATGCCTGTCCTTTGGAGAGATGAGCCTAACCTCAGCCCATGTAGTATCAGCAGTATGCTGTCTTGTTGTGGTTTAGGAATGGTACTGCCAATTTAGTTCTCCAACAAGACTCTCCAAACCACACTGCTGCTCACTCCTCTCCCCCATCTTCTGTCCTCCATTGGCTTTAGAAGAGAATTGGAGGCACAACCACTCTCGTGGGTTGAGATAAGAACAATTTACTGGAAAGAGCTATGACATAAGAAAACAAACAGTAAGAGCAACAATACTAATAACAAAAGTGTACAAAAGAGAGAGTGATTTACATGCAAAATGCTAACCCGCAGAGCCCAGCCCAACCCTCAGCCACTTTTCCTTTTCTCATTTTCTCCCTGGAAGAAATGCCTTTCTCATGAAAGAGAGTCCCTTCCCAATGCCCCTGGCAATGGCATGAGGTGGTATAGAAAAACATCTTGGCACCCTTCTGGCTACTGCAAAAAATGACTCCTGTCCTGTCTGGAACCAGGAGCTGTCCAAATCAGGGTCTTCTAGGAGCTATGCTGTGTTTGCAATGCTGCCAGTTGTTTTACAGCTTCCTGCTGAAGGCCTGTGTTTGATGAACCCATCCTGCCATGTCAGGACCCCCTGAATCAAGGAAATCTCTGTTTTGTCAGCAGAACACAGAGCTGCAAAACAAGGTCACAGAAATGACTGAGAAACTGTCAGCCTCCGAGGAACTGGTGTTGGAGCTGCAGAAAGAACTCAACTACATTGTGAAGGAAAAGGTAACCTTTCTCTGTTGTAGTTAAATAGAAACTTTTCAGGAATTCATCAAAAAATTGATCTTGCATATTTTGGCTCAGTTGTTATGGTCTCCCCCTCTGTGAGCTCTCCTGCACATTGATGACAACCTGGAAAGAAAGAAAATGTTGGCTTTTAAGTTAGGCATTTTGAAGCCTGGGGAAAAAAGGGGTGAAGAAAGTTTGCAGTTTTAGAAAATTTTACTAATCTGCAGTGTTCAAGTGAAAACTTTGAAGTTTGGTTTCCAGAAGAAAGAAAAGCTTTATTTTTCACAAGTATTGAAGTAAAGGGTTAGTTTGGGTATCTTCCACTCCTACAACTCACCTGGTAAAATGATTCTGGGGAAAGAAATGAGTCTGTGATCTTGTTAGCCAGGAAAGCTTGCCTGCCTGTAGTTGTTGTCTCTCACATGTGGAGAAAAATATTTTTCCTCCTCTTTCTGCATCTGACTCATCCCACAGGTATCAATGCGAACTCTTCTGTTGAATCTATGGGTGTAGCACCATGACTTCAGTGATTTAGTAGAGCTTTTGGCTCTCCATTTGGAGAGGTGATAACTTTCTTGATGAGAGGTGTTTCCCTGTGCTTGTGCAGCTGGGCCAGGTGGAGCCCCACAGCCCAGAGTTCCCAAGCCACAGTGAACGCTTTGCCGAGATTGTCCTGGAGTACGAGCGGCAGTGCCAGGTACGTGTGGGCAGTTCTCCAGCAGTTGTTGTGAAAGTCCTGCTCTCCTCAGCACATCTGTTGGGCACTTTGGCCTGGGGGAGTGGAAGGAGGCAGCCCTGATCATGGTGCAGAGGAGAATCCCTCTTGCCTTGCTCAGAGGAGGCTGGAGACAGCTGTACCCTCAGTAAAGCAGCCTGTCTCCTAACTCCTGCAGCCCTCCATGGGTTGTTTCCCTTGCTGGGATTTTGGCAGGGGAGAGTAGGAGTGGATGGTAGATTCCTCCCTGACTGCCACTCTGTAGCCATGGACTATTTTGTTTGGGAACTGTGTACCTCTGTCCATAAGGAAAGACCACCCTGGGCTCTGTTGCATTTCTTCTTGAGCACAAGGAGAAAGCTGTTCTCTTTATTTGGAAAGCATGTTGACAGCGAAAATCTTCTATCCTTTTGTTTTTCCTTTCCTTCTCCTTGCCCCCACTTCACAAACCCCTACAAAACTTGCTGCTGGACTCTGCTAGAGAGTCAAGGTGAGCCAGTCCAGGTATCTGGTGTGTGTGTATGGTCCAGAAACTGGTGCTCTGTATGTTGAATTTCCTGCAGAGTAACGTGCTCCTTCCCAGAGCTTTGGGCTGTCTGGGATGAGCACAACCTCTGTTTCCCTTCTCTCATTTTTAAGTGACTTGTGTATCTTGCATGTTGTGAGTTGCTGAGTGCTCTGTGCTTTGGCTCCCACATCCTGTGCTTGTTACATTGCCCATTTGTTCCCAAGTGCTGTGTGTGGCTGGGGAACACCACTGAGTAGGGACAGTGACTTATCACATCCCTCCAGCAAGGGCTGAAATGTGCACTTTCAGCAAAGTGGTTCCATCAGAGAGCCCCTCTTGAATCTGTAATTGAAGGCAAACACACTGGAGCACTATCCAGTGCAGCATTGCTCCAGGTGGCACCAGAGGGTTGAATATGCTTGGTGCTGCAATTTTTCTTCCTGTTGAGCAGGCCCGGAGTTGTCCATAAGAATGCTGATGGATGGCAAGATTGAACCTTCAGGATTCATCTGCCGCTGTAAAGGCACCCATTTGGGTTTCTCCTTTACTCTTGTTGAGTGCTGTCAGCCCCCCGCCCTTCCTGTTTAGAATGGAGATGAAACAAACTGGGTTTGCATTTGTCTACATCTTCTCAATAATATTTATTAATTGGAAGTGTCCTAGTTCATAGTCCCTGGAAATGTTGCCTCCCAGAGCCCTGTGGGACTTGCTTCCCTGTTGCTTTGTGTGCACACAGTAGTGCTTGTTGGCTAGCCTGGATACCCACAGAGGTATCTTGAGGATGTAAACACAAACCTCTGGGCCCATACTGAGATCACGGTGTTTCTTATGTGTTGGATGCTAGCAATGGTGGTTTGGGTCAGGAGGGTCTCAGGAGGCCCAGCCGTTTGAGGTGTCTGCAAAAAACCCTGGTATCATGTGCTTTTGCACGCAGAGCCAGTTGCCTTGTGCTTTACAGTGTCTTCTGGTGCTGGCCATGGTAATCTGGGCTTGCATTTCTTCCGTGGCGCTTCCAAATTCTCTCATGTCTGCCCTTGCTTGGGAAAGAAGAAAAATCCCTCTGTGCTAGGGCTGGGGGAGGCCTGAGAGCAGGAGGCTCTGAGAACACATGGCAGCTCCCACGCTCTGTGGGGGCTTTGTAGCCACATCATGACCAGTCTTTGGTCTTTTCAGGTGCTGTATGACCAGAACAAGGCGCTGCGGAGGGAGCTGCAAAGGCTGCGTCTCCAGCTCCAGGAGAGCAGGGCTGAGACAGGGCTGCCAGCAAGAGGTGATGTGCCCCAGGGTTCAGTGCCTTTCCATCTTCTCAGCACATACAAAGTTCCCTCCGGATTGACTTTTACATGGGAGTGTGGGGTGGCTTGTGCCTGAACTACTGGTGCAGGTTCTGGTACTGGCAGCCATGGGAGGGAAGAAGGGGAAATTGGGTGGTGGGGAGGAGGGAAGGAGGCTTTCCCAACTTGAGAGCTGGTGATGGTAACCTGTGGACTAGACAGCTCAGAGTGAACAGGCAGATTTTCACTCTTGAGAATGTTAGGGAAACACAATATAATAAAGAGGAAGTAGCCAATCAAGCTGGCTTGGGAGATTTAAGTTGAGCGTTAGATAAAAGCTTCTGGCTGAGAGGGGTGATGCAGCCCTAGGACCCATGAGATAGATGGGGAATCTCCATCTTTTGGGGTTGTATGGACTTGACTGGATGACAGGATGAAGCTGCAACCATTCTTACCAGTCCTGTCTTGTAGGCCTGTCCTTACAGGACTCCTCTCTGCCAGAACGCCCCTCTCCAAGCCCTCTTGTTCCTACTTCTGCATATACAGAGGTGTCACTCCCAGTGGAGCAGCTCCAGGAGCAGCTGCAGGACCTGAAGGTGCAGCTGGAAACCAAGGTGAGTGGGGTGGAGGGAGATGTCCTGACTTCTTGGTAAGCACAACTGCTACAGCATGACTTACGAGGCATCTGCTCCAGGAGAGAGAGTTCAGGCTGGGAAGCAGCATGGTACCTCAGCACTTGGCTGGGATTATTCCATGTGCTTCTCCAGCCTGTCTTAGCTGGTAGGAGCACTGGAGCCCTCACTGGCTCGCAAAGGCTGTGTGGAAATGGCTGTCACCTTGCAAAATGTTTCTGTGGGTCTTGTAGGGAACCAAGATTACCTGGTGTAGCTGTCACAGTAAAACCACCAACAGGACCAGGAGGAGAAGCAGACAGGTGTCTCCTGAGGGCATGGGATGTATCAGAGCCCTGTTGCCCTAGGCTTGCAGCACACTTTAACCCACTTGCCCTAAGGTGGCTGTGTGAGCCCAGCCCTCTTTAGACAGCTTTAGAGTGCTCACGTAAGAGGCCTCAGATTCCACATTACTCCTCTTTTTGCTGCTGAACTGAGAGTTTAGTGATGCTTGCTGGATTCCTGTTGCAGCATTGCAAGAGTAAATTCTAAACTGCCACACAGGTGACAGAACAGTTCAAGAACCACAAAGCTGCTTACAGATGCTCTGCCTGCTTCATAGTCCTGCCTTTGTGCTCATCAAATCCTGGAGTTTCTAGTGTTTACAGGGCAGCTGTGGGGAGCAGCAGCTACCCACCACCACATCTTGGCAAGGGACCACTCTGCAGTGGAGGAAGGGTGTGAGGAGCAGTGGCAGATAATGCCCTGGCCTCTCCCTTCTCCTCTCTGGGGTTCATTGTAAACAAAGAGAAAGGGGAGAACTGTGTTGTTTGTGGGAAAGAAATGGGACCCACTGGTACCTTCTTGTTGGAGGCTGCTGCATGAAACTGATTGTTGCCCTAAGTTCTGCAGGGACCAGAACTGCCTGAAGAGTGTCCCCTCTTGAGAGGGACCCATAGATCAAATTGAATTAGAGCTAATGGAGGAGAGGGGAGCTCTCAGGAACATGGTGCTAATATCCAAATCCTATCTCCTTCCAACAGATAAACTATTACAAGGAACAACTAGAGTTAGTGCAGAAAAACTTTGAGAGCAAGAGGAAGGACAGTGAGGAAAGCTTCAAGGCTGAGATGCATAAGATGGAAGACCAGAAGAGAGACCTGGAAGAAACAGTTGTAAGGTACTGGGCTGTAAGTTATAGCCTGAAAGAGCAAAAATGTATGTGGAGTCTGGAGCTGGAGGAGAGGTTTGAGGTGGAGCAGGCCAGAGTGGGACAGCACCTCACTGAAGACATTTGCCATTCAGGGCACCAGCTGGATCAGGAGGGAGAAGACCTGAGGACACAGCAGCACCAGGACAGACTGAGCCTGAGGTCTGGCACTGTGCTTGTGCCAGAGTAGGCTTGGCTGATTTCTCATGAGGCTGGAGAGCTGCTTTAATTTGGAAGAAAATCTGGGCAGTATTGCAGGGCTGCAGCTGTTCAAAGCAAGACATCTAAACTCCCCTTACATGAGTGCTTTTATTTCAAGACATGAAGTTTCCCTGCATGTTCTACAAGCTTGTGTCAGGGACAGTGCCCAAGCAAAGACTGTATCTCAAAATATTGAGAGATATAAGAGAGCTTTCATTAGTGTTTTCTTATTATCTCTCTATTTCTTGGTCCTTCAACAAACCTGCCTCTGTTTGCTAGATCATCACAACTTGCTATCTTAAAAGCAGCAAAAAATGTCTTAAATTTCTTTATATAGCTAAAACAGACTGGCTTGTGAAAGAGTGAGGCTGTCACTAAATGACTGTTTATCTTCCCTTCTTGTGCTTGTGGTGCCAGTTCTGCAACATCCCCAGGGGCCAGAGTGGCGTTGCAGAGGAGACTGGAGAGGAATTGGCAGGAAACTGCCTGTCCATGCCTCCTGCTTCCTGCTTTCCAGCGCAACCCACCACTGTCCCCAGGCTTTCTTCCTGCCTCTTCCCTGCCATGTCTCCCTTCAGGAGCAGAGTTCCCCTTGGCAATAAGGAAACAGAGGACTTTGCTAGGTCATTATTCCTCTTTTAGGGCTGAGATACGGGGTAGATGGGGAGAAAGGAGGTGATGGCTGAAGTCTGTGGTAGACCAGGGAAACAAAGCCAAATATAGGAATACAAGTAATTTAAGATGTGTTACCACCATCTCTGGTGAATGGTAGATGGACTGACTACAGTGGAGAGCTTTCAGAGTTGTTGGAAAAGATGTGATGGGTGTGAGTCTGAGAGGTGCGAAATAGTTTGGGAACTTTCTGTGAGGTTTAACTAATTGCCTTGACTTTGCAACAAAAAGAAAACTTTGTATTGCATCTCCAGCAAATGTACATTCTGGGGCTGGCTGAGGTTTCCAAGCTGTGTTATCAAACCCAGGTCAGCAAAGTGTTTTTTAGGAAAGATGCAGAGGTTGAGCATAACCAAGAGCTGTCATGGAGTGAATGCCAGCATGAGGACAGCTGTAAGGCTTTACTGAAGCAACACTAGTGTGAGAGGAGGTGATTTCCCAACAATAAAGGCTCCAAGGTGAGACCCTCAAGAGCAGCGTCCCCAGGAGAGGCAACAGTGGAAGTGTAAGGAAAAAGACAGTCTCTGTGGAAGCAGAGTCAGCTAAAGTTGTAAGAGGAGGTTAATGAGGAACAGGCCAAAATGTGTGAGATGCTTGAGCAGAAAAATATTAGAAAAGGCACCAAGATGAAATGGGAGTAATGCAGAGTCCATGGAGCTGAGTGCTCTGGTGTTGGGAGGGACAGAGAGTCTGGAGGCTTTTCCTCTGGGGTGAAAGGAGCAGGTCCCCAAGACTCAGATGAGCAGGTAGACCAAAATCTCCTGTTGCACCTAAGGAACAGAGAAGGAATGAAAAATTGTGTGATGGATGGACGAGTGCAGATGTCTGTTGCAGCAAATGGCCTGCTCAGTCTAGAAGCTGGAGACAAAGTGTTTATCACTTTGAAAGTATTTGTCAGGGAGAAATGGAATCTTGATAGACAAGGCTATGTGCTCGGGAAGAAGGCAGAGAGAGCAAAGTTAAAAGGTCTGCTTTCACACAGCAAACAGAGCAGCATCTCAGGACATGAAACAGACTTGATCTGGATGGCAAGAACAGGAGGAAAAAAGCTCTGAGAGACAGAATGGTGTAGCAGCACAAGAGGAAACATAACATTCTGGCTGTCAAAATGGAGCTGGAGAGGGAAAGGACAGGTTGCAACTGGAGCTGATGCAGCTCAAAGATGTCGTGTACTAGTTGGAAAATGAACCCAGAGCTCAGGAGAGTGTCAGGTTGGAGTGCAATGGAACTGGTATTTAGCAGTAGCTATTGGATAGGACTGTCTGTTTAAAACAGGACTGAGCTTCCTTCCCACAAGAGTCTATTCATATACTCCTGGGAGACTGGAAGTACCAACAGAAGTGGAAGGATGATGAGACAGAGAGGCCACCTTGGATTTGGGGTCATAGCTGTTGTGTCAAGCAAGCTGAGTTCTCCAGACATGTCTTTATTGCAGTTGAGGGCTTGGGCTCACCACCTGGTGCTCCTGTAATGAAGTCTTGGTTTGTCTTGATGAGCCAAATTGCTTTGTTTCCACTCCTTGGCAAGACTGCAAAATAATTTTAGCCAGCTGGAAGCCACACAAATTCAATCTGATGCTCTTTGTCCTTACTCCTCTTTATTTCCCTTCCTCTGAAGACCTGCTCCTTCTCTACCATTGTCTCTTGGTTGTCCCCACATGTTTTGCCTGAGTTATTGGAGGATTGTTTTTCAGATTTCTTTATTTCTTGCTGTCCTTGGAAACCAAATGGGAACAGACCAGGGAGCCAGCATAGAATGCCAAGAGTAAACAGGGCTTTTGCATGTTTTTTTCACTCTGCTGTCCCTCCCTGCAAGAGAGACCTGTGCTGGCGGCTGGAGAACAGCTTGTTGAAGAGTCAGCTTGGAAGACTCCAGCAGGAACTGAGGCTAGCAAAGAAGGGCAGTGAACACTGAGTAAGAGAAGAGACAGCTGCAGGAGGCTGGCAAATGGGTGGATAAAAGGAACAGCCACTCAGGTGCATTTACCAGATTTCAGCTGGCTCAGCCTGCCTTCTGTTTTCTTATTTCTGAGCAAGCCAGCACTTGCGTGCCCTTTGCTCCACACAAAAGCAGCCATTGCTGAGATGGGCTTGGCCAGAGCACAGGGCCAGAGCCAGGTTTTGGGGAGGCTGTGGAGATGGGTATTGTGTGAGAGGGAGGGTTGGGCTTCTTTGCTACACCAACATTTTGGCCAGTGGCCTGTTTCTGCCTTAGGAAGCTTGAGATAGGTACTGAGGTCACCCACCGAGCCATGAATCTGAGGAGAGACAGGTTGCTGGTGTGGATGATCCCAAGAGTCTGTTAATCTGTCTCTCCTACTGTTCTTCATCTCTTGATTTTTAGGCCTCTGATACTGTTGCAGGACTTTGGATGTCCCCAGCTGTCTGCCCTGAGCTGGTCTGACCTGTTGGGGCAGAGACACCTGATTCACTGCTGAATCAATGCAGGACCATATCTGTTTTGGCTTGGCTTTGCTTCCTGTTGCAGGCCAAAGCCAGATATAGGACTACCCAAAACAAGGCCCTCCTCTGGAGAGCTGTGGTTTGCTGCTTTCTGGCCTGAAGCTGATCGTATCCCTCTTCCCAACAGGAAACACATGAACAGGTTGGGCAGAGAGAAGGTGGAGGAGCTGGCTGAAATAGCAGAATTAACAGCCTTGGTAAGAGGCCATTAACACTGACAGGCTCTTGGCTGAAGGATTTAGGAGGACAAAAACTGCATGTGCTCATAGAGGAGAACAAAAATCTTTGTTTCAAACATTCAAACCCAGTCTTGCTTTAAAGAACCAGCTTCATCTTATAAATTGTCAAGTAGGGAAAACCTGTGTGCCAAAAGCCAGTGAAGGTTTTACAGGAGGGAAAGTACTGCTACAAAGTCTCTAATGAGGTTGACTTAACCTACTCGCAGTCTTTCTCCCAGAGGTTTTGCTCACTCCCAGTCTCAAACCCACATGCTCAAAAGGCCTTTGGACATGTGTGCACACAAGGCCTGGCCAAGGATTTTTTGTATGCAACGTGAACAAGGTGGGCAGGCTTTTAAGTTCTCTACTCTGTTCCTGGGATACCTCATAACTTGGAACCACAGCCTGTTTTTTTGCATGTCTTTCATACCCTTCAGGGCCATCAGCTGCAGCAGGGTGGCCTTTGCTGGCCCTTGCTGGCTTCAGCTTCCAATAATCTGCTGCCCATTGCCTGCTCTTCCTCCTTTGGAATTGCCCTTTTTCCTGTGAGGATAGCAGAGGAA
The DNA here is from genome assembly GCA_013396775.1 of Cephalopterus ornatus. Classification (NCBI taxonomy): domain Eukaryota; kingdom Metazoa; phylum Chordata; class Aves; order Passeriformes; family Cotingidae; genus Cephalopterus; species Cephalopterus ornatus. The sequence goes on from VZRE01011999.1 coordinate 53,647, forward strand.
TGGGATCTTGCCACCCTGCTGTTAGATGCAGGCTTGCTGGTGTTGTCTAAGCTGTGGTCTGGTCAGAACACGGGCCAGAAACTGCACCTTACTGAGCATTACTGCAAGGGAAGGTGTCCTAGGGGTAACACCTGGGGGATGATGCCCTTAAGTGTCAATGTGGGCTGTTCTTGTGGCCCCTACTCTGCCTTTTTGTCTGTACTTTCACATGTGCACATGGACACATTTCCATTCGTACTCTATTCTTACTAATCTTAATATTTCTGTTACACACCCATACAGTCCTGTGTCCCCCTTCCCCGTCAGTGACCTCTCCCAGGGCTGTCAGCTGTGCAGGTTTCCTTATTTAGGAGTTCTGTGCCACTGGGCCTTGGTCAGGCTGAGACATGAGGACACTTGTCCTGAGTGCCCACAAGGCCCTGGAGTAGTGTCCCTGGGTGGGAACCCAGCAGGGGCAGTGCGGGACAGATTTAAGTGTATGTTGCCTGTGTTCCCACCCCAAGTCTCTGTGCATGAATTGTTTTTTTTTTTTCAGCCTTTTCCAGAGTGAGAAGAGCAAAAAGGAGGTCTCCCACCTGAATGTCAAGGTGCATCAGCTGGGCTGTGAACTCACTGGGCACAAGGCTGGTCACAGTGCTGGCCCTGGCAGCGCCCAACTGCAGAGCCAGAGGCTTGCACAGGCTGAGCGGCCACGAGGAGCAGAGGTGGCTGCAAGGCTGGAACACCACCAGAAGCATGCAGCATGTTGGATGGAGATGGAGCTGCTCCAACAGCAGCTCAAGGCCTCGCAGGAGAAGGTGGGTGCCCTTCAGTTGGTAGCAGGCTGCTGCGTGGTCCCTGTGATTGCTGGTATTGCCCTGCTGGGGGCTGTATTGGACACCTTCCCCAATCAGAAAAAACTTGTCCTGTTCCTATTTGTGGGGGTCAAAGGACTCTCTGTGCTGCTCAAATATGCCTGAAGCTAGTTCAGGTGCAGCTGGGGACAGGTCCTTGCTGCCTGTGATGTCCACTCTGTCCTGTCCTGTGCAGGCTGGCTGGGCAGAGGGGATGGAGGCTGAGTGGGGGTGGCTGACACAGGTGCCAGGAGCTGTGGTTCCCCTTGGCTCAGCTGGCAGAGGAGCTGGGGGAGTGGCAGGGTCAGGTAGGGGCTGGGCAGGGATGACAGCAGCCAGACAGGCCTTGTCTGAAGGAAGGGAAATGTGATCAGAGCAGGGGAATTAGGATCACCAGGATAGAGAGAGGAAAGCCAGTGTGAGAAACCTTCAGATGTGTTACTAATCCCTCTCCTGCATTCTACCCTGAAGACAGGCTCAGGGACTTGCTTTCCAAAGTACAGCTTACCCATGTAATCCACCCCTAGGTAGCCCTAGTGCAAAGTGGGACCAGACCTGCTTCCCAGTACCAGGTTTGCCCTTGGCTGGTGGCAGGAAGCAGAGGACATGTAGTACAGGATATGTAGTATATCCCTGCTTGCCTGGGATATATCCAAGAACCCAGCTGAGCAGCCCCCTCTGTCTCTTGCCATTGTGGCCCTGTGTGCTGGGATTTCCTCCCAGAGGAGTCCTCCAGCAACTCCTGCTCCTTGCTGCTCAGCAGAGGGTCTCTGTTTATGCTCCTGCAGCTTTTGGTGCTCTCAGTCCCTTGCTTTGCAGGCTGCCCAGTAAGCACCACTCCCATGGTCCTGCAGTGTGCTGAGGGTGGGCCAAGGGTGCTCCCTAACCTCTCCTCTCACCCATAGCACACCCTGGGCCTGTCCCATTGTTGGCTCAGAGCTGTAACCAGCTATCCACCTGTCTTGTGTTACAGCTTTTGGAAGCCAAAGCAAGCCTGAGCCTGGCCGAGACCCAGCACACTCTGCAGTTGCAGCAGGCCAGGGCCCAGATAAACAACATGGTGTCAAAGCAGCAGTTTGAGCAGCTGCAAACCACCTTGAGAGAGGAACAGTGCAAGACTCAGCAGCTCCAGGAAAGCCTCCACCAGCAGGCTGAGCAAACATGCAGACAGCTGGTCAGGACCCAGGTAAGCAGGTAATTATAGGAGCTCAGTCAAGGGTACTGTGAAGGGAACACTGCTGTCCTGGCAGCCTGGAAGGCAGCTGTGGTTGAAGGCACCAGAGGTTTGAGAAAATGCTATATATAAAGAAGCCACATGGAAAATGCATTTACCTTCAAATTCAGCTGCAACCTTTAATTCCTTGTGAAACCAGTCACTGCCCTGCACTCAAACATGAGCCCTCCCCACTCAAATGCACATACCCCAGACCAGGTATCTACCTTGTGCCTAGAGGAGCAGGAGTTATCCAGGGAGAGACTGTTGGCTCAGAGTGGAAAAAAAAAGTTTGAGCCCTCTGTGTGGAGTTCACAGAGTGGGGTGGTTTTATCTCTGGGGCACTGGGCAACAAGTTGTTGGGTTTTTGTGAGTTTGTCTTGTGACAAACTGGGCAAAGATAGAGCAAATTATAACCTAAGGAATTATAATGAGCAGACACAAAAACTGCATCGAAGGAAACTGTCTTTGGGCTTTTCTGGACATGCCTGGCAGAGGGGAGGCCATTGGCTTGTTTTTATAGAAAACAGCGCTGGGAAATCAGTGCCTTGTCTTAAAATTCGTCAGGTGCAGACCTAGAGAAGGTTGTACTGCTCTAGACACCTTTCCCACTGCTCTTTGCATCCTGCACCTCACCTGATCCCCGCTGTGCTCCTTCAGGGAGTGTGAAGATCTGTGAAAAGGGTCCTGGGTTGCCAGAGGCCGGGGGAGTGCTAGGACAACCCAACCACAGGCTTTCTTGCCCACTGCAGGCAGCTGTGGAGCAAGCAGAGGGGCTGGAACACAGCCTGAGGAGTGCTGAGGCTGTGCTGGCAGAGAGGGCAGCTCAGCTCAGAGCTGCCCAGGTGAGTGCAAGAGGGTTTAGTGCTGCATGTTCCTACCTGTCTGGTACCCCTGCATGGCATGTTGAACCTGAAGCCTCCTGTCCCGTCTGTAGGCCCAACTCTCCAGGAACAAACTGCTGATCGAAGACCTCCATGGGGAGAACACGGGGTTTGCAGTGGCCCTGCAGGCTGCTGAACTGAAGCAGAAGAGCATGGAGGAAAAGAACCAGCTGTTGGAGGAGCAAGTCTCAGCTCTGAAGCAGCTTATAGGAAAAATCACACCAGCATCTCTGAGTGGGTGATGGGACACCTTCAGTGGCAGTCCTGCCCCTGGTCCTGGCTGGGGTTGGTCAGGTGCAGAAGGGGAGGTATGGCTGGGTTGGGAAATCAGCCTTGTCCTCTCTGGTCTTGTCAGGATGTTGCTGTGTAGAAAATAGATAATGGAGAACCCAGACCTTTAAGGAAGTTGGTCCTGTGGAGAGCTGAATTTTACAACTGAAAGCACCAGCTTTGCTGCATTTCTCAGTGGCAGATTGTGCTGTTATAAGTCAGGTCTGTCTCAGGGCAGCCATCCCACAGGATTTTCTTGAATTCCAGCAGTGTTTGATGGTGATGCAGATGCTCCCTCTCTGTGGAGGTTGATGTTGAGGCCACACTGTTATTTATGGCTGGAAAGCCAGGGCAGAAGGGCTTGCAGGTTCTGGCTCACTCTGATCAGGAAAGCTGCGTGGTGGTATTAAAACATTTGTAATATTACTGCACTTCCTGCCTTCTCCAGTCTGCTCTGTATTTCAGTAACCTTCCCCAACTGTTGCTGAACTTTCATTCCCTACAGCTCCTCTTGGGCTCTAGGAGACTGGCCCTCCTAAAGCCTGAGCCAAGAATCCAAAACCAACCAGATGGTTGCCTCTGCAGTGAGCGGGACAGAGGGACTGAGGGTAGAGCCTTCTTTCAGTTTGAGCCTCCAAGGCTTGGGGCTTGATGAGGGTTGATGACCCCTACACTCAGCACACGTCAGAGGAGACCAGGAGACACAGTAAGTGAACTGTGTCCTCTTGCCTTCCTTGGTGGCCTGTACACACTGACAGTGAGTACTACTGCCAAAGTAAGTTGTCTAAAAGGCCAAGTATTCACATCAGCAAATACCAAATTTACTGCTCTGCCCAGGGTGTTCCCCTCTGCATCATTGCCCCGGTGCAATGTTTAGAGCAGAGGACATTTACATAGGGGCTGTGGTTGCCACTCGCTGTGAAAGGACTCCTAGGATTTTGGGGGCTATGGAGACAACTGTAGGAGAGACCAGACAAGCCTGACTATTTAAGAGTACCAGTGCAGAGGCTAGACAAAGTCAGTACAAAGAAGAGGGGTTAAAAATAGCTCATGGTGTTGTTGGTTCAGGAACAAAAGGGGATAAACTGGCTGTGAGCTGAAACTCAGGTACTGTGTTTAAGGCTGCCCCTTGGCCTGCTAGGGCAGAGAAGTTCCCCGGTCCTGGGGTGGGGCTTTAAGATGACTGGAGGCTGTGACTGAGGAGGCCTCCTTTGTTTAGCTGTACTTTTTTTGCCCTGATGCATTGACAGCTGACACTCATCTTTGCCTTGGGGGCAGCCCTGAGTACAAGGGCCACAAGGTGCAGCTGGGCTGCTACAAGGAGGGCAGCCCCACAGAGGGGCTCAGGGATATTGCTTGGCTGAGGGTGGGAGAGCAATGCAGTAGCACCCCAAGCATTTATTCTGTTCCTGCATTCTTCCCCAACTGTTTGCTTTTTCAACTCCAGTCTGAGATGGGGGCTAAGCAAACCTCTAGTCTTAGCCAGGGCTAATGTTTTTCCAAGTGTTCTCTCAGCCACTTCTCAAGACTGAGCAGCTCCATTAAGAAAACCAGACAGGGAAAGCAGCTCTTCAGCCTTTTTCTGGTATTGTGCTAAGTGTAACCCTTTAAACCCTCTGCTCCCTCTCGCACCCCTACACCAAATAGTCCCTAGGCCTTGCCAGACCAGTGCTTGGGGAAGCTCAGGCATGCTGGAGAAACCCAGACTGCAGTGCTCATTCACACAGCACCTCAAGAAACAACATTTATAGGACTCTGATGGGAGGCAAGGCTTCATGTCTAATCCTGGAAAGAAGCTTGCACAGCCTTTTCTGACACTTGGAGGAACAGTTCCACTGAGACACTTAAATAACCATCATGCTGCAGGGTCTGGACAGGTTTGACTAGAGAGCCAGATCAGAGTGCTTAATGAACACAACATTTACTCTTAAAAACCACTACAGTGAAGGCTGAAGCAGTTCTTTATTTTGCAACCACAGAACTTGCCTGGCTTCCAGAGCCCAGCCAGTTGGTGTCTTACTCCCACGTGAACAAACAAACATACTCCAAACAAAAATGCATTCAGAAATGCTAGTTGTAGCTCTGGGGCTTAGATAACGCGCCGCTCCCCACTTCCTTCCCCCTGGATTCCCAGGATCACTACATTACCAGTATGCGCCATTTCCTCACAAAGGGGTGGCCAATGTGGTTTGCATAATATAGGACTGATCTTCAGGTAAGGCACCAAAGGCTGTTGGGAGGAGTGGCAGGGTGCCACTGCAGAAATGCTGAGGTGGCTGAAGTGCTGCACACACTACAGTTCAGTCCCCATTGTGGGCAGGCCACCAAGCAAGAGTTGTCCCTCCTGTCCTCCACACTTAGGACAGAATGTGCTCCAGGACTCCTTGTCTGATTAACTGTTCGCATTTCCAGCGGGGTAAGAAGTGCTGCACAGAAACAAAGGAAAACTTTCCTTGAATTTGTTGGATTTGTTGCTGCACACAGCCAGCTCTGTTTGTTGGGCTATATATCCACTGTATCATGGTACCAGACCAGGCAGAGTTGCAGTCTGGGCCATGCAGACAGCTTGCAGCATGTGCAGGGAGCTGTGTGTGCAGGAACTGTGACATGCTGCAAAGCTGGGATAAGCAGGGGGATGTCAAGGGAGTGAAAGGGAAGGAAGAGAATGGACCACGTTTTTGTCACGGGTACCTGGCTGTTCTTCTTCAACAGGATGGTAGTCCCATCGTCAATCTCAAATTCTCCATGGTCTCTTAAACACCGCACCTGCGAAGCAGAAACACAGCTCTCAGATCACCCCATCTCCCATAGAAACACGAGACATTGCTGCTGGCTTGCAACATGTGCCCCAGGACTGTGAGAATGGACATATTCCTCCCTGCCTGAGGGAGTCTCAGTACAGAGCAGACCTAGAAATGCACAACTGAACTGATCCCATGGATCAGTGCCCATGGACTGTGGGCTCCACCTGATGTTCTCTTCCTGCCTCTGCCTGGAGCAAGAGCCCAGTCTCTCCAGAGACCTGAGGATGAGAAGCACAAGAGATAGAGTCTGGTGACCCTCCCCTCCCCACAAACATACCACAAAATGCCAATCTGTTTTAACAGTGAAACTGCTTAAAGAGAATATCAGAACAGAGCACTTCAGCTACTGACTGTGATTTCTCACGTGCTCTTGCTTTGTTGTATCAATTGTGCAAAGCAATTTATAGTCTCATCTATAAGAGTCCATTTAAAACAAAAACAACAAAACCCCCTATGTAACAGTCCTTAACGTGGGAACATGGTTGCTAGTTGATCTGAGAGTTGGTTAAGTCTCTGCAAAAAGCTGCAGAAACTTCTCACTGGATAACTCAGCCCATCACAAATGCCCTACAGACTAGAAATACCATCTTTGACCATACATTGTGCCCTCAGTACGAGTAAAATGCTGGCAGAGTAAAATCCAGAAGCCTGTGGAAGCCTTGGTGCTCTCAAAGGCTTTGCTCAATGAACTGACTTGGGATGGGGATAAAATTCTCTAAGAAAGATGGTCGGCAAAATGTTTGTTCACAGACAGAAACCACAGATCTTGCACTTACTTCAATGTACAGGCTTTTAGGAGGTTTTATGTCCTGTGTAAGGTCCAGCCCCTCCTCTCCTCCTACTGACCTCATGTAGGTAGCCAGAGACTTTTTGTACTGATTGAACCACTCCACCTATGAGCAGTAACAGTGATCCCTCAGTCAAAACCAAACAGATAATGCTGAAAGACAGGTCCCTGATGAATGAGATCTAGTTTATTTGTGCTGTCAGACCACTGTTCCCAAGCATGCTCCTGACAGCCAAAGGTGAACAAATACAAGTTCTTCTAAAAGGAGAAACCACCCCTGAAGCAGAGAAATCTGGATTCAGGGTAGGACAGATGCTGCTAATGCCAGCAGCTCTGTACATTGGTCTACAGATGGCATTTGAGAGCAGCATATGTGGACTTAGTTCTGTTGGTCTGTGAGTCTGATCTAATGGAGATCACCTGATCCTTAAAAGTGCATTAAAATGTGCACTCAGTGTCCATTTGGGGTTGTACCCATAGACAATGAATAAATAAGTATTTACAGAAAGGCACATTAAGTATGCTGTTCATACTGGGGGGAAGAGGAGGAGTAAGTGGAAAGAGGGGAAGAGTTTAAAACAAGGCTGACTCACTTCCTCAGCTGACATGTGGAACTGGATGGTGTTTGGAAGGACGCTGCCATACTCCCACCTCAGCGCTCGGATCCGCAGCAGCCGGTCGTACCTGGTGGAAGAAATGGGGCAAACCCAGCATCCTTGAGGTGAGTGCTGGCAACATCCCCAGGCAACAATGATGCCCCAGTCTGCCCTCAGAGCAGAGAGCAAACACTTGGGTCACTCCACCTGTGATATTTGGCCTATTCATAAAGAAAACTCTTTAAGAGTAGAAGGAAGCAGGGCCTTCTCTTTGTGGTAGTACCAGCAATGAACACAAGGAGAACCAGCCCCGCACCTCGCGGAGGAACCACCTGCCCGGCCCGAGAGTCCCAACACCCTACCCCTGGGGACCCTGTGCCGGCGGGGGTGAACAGATTCCCCGTGGCACCGACTGCCGCCCCCCGCACTCACAGGTAGGCCAGGAGGCAGCGCTGGTTCCGGAGCAGGCAGCAGTGCCGGAACCGGATGAGGAAAATTAGGTCCGTCCGTCCCGACTTCGCTTCGCACCTGGAGGATGAGGAAGATGAGGAGGATAAGGCCGGAGGGGGGCAACTCCCGGGCTCTGCGGGACGCGCCAACACTCACACATCCGCCTGGTTCCGCTCGTACAGCGCCCGCATCTCCTCCAGCGCCTGCCGCAGCCCCTCCGTCTGCAACATGGGACACAGTCAGTGAGAGCGAGGCCCCCCCCCGCTCCCGACGTTCCCGGTCGCCCAGTCCCTGCTAACCCGGAATGGCGGGAGGTGCCCGCCGGCGGTGCGGTGCAGTTCCCGCACCAGCTCCATGACCCGCTCCCCCGCCATCCCGCAGCCTCGCGCGCCGGAAACCCGCGCGAACTGCAGCCAATGGGGGCCGCCGGCGGGGGGCGGGGCCTGTAGGGCTCGCCTTGGGGGCGGGGCCTCCGGCGGCTCCCGCCCACCGCCGTTCCCTGCGCTGAGTTGGGCCGGTCTCGGCGCCCTGTGTGACACCGGTGCGGCTTTTGGGCACCCTTGGGGTCACCTTCAGAGACCCCGAGTGGTTAAGGCACTGTCTGGCTGCTTCTGGCAACCTTCTTCCCGCACCACCCCAGCCCTTCCCAGTGCTTTTGACAGCAGTGTCCTTCAACCTGAAACATACCAAAAATAAAAGGAGGAAAAGAAAAAAAAAAAAAGGTGCGTTTCTGGATGGGACAGGAAATTTCTTAACACTCAGAACCGTTGAAGGGATTCAATAATCCAGGACCATGGCATATCCCACTCCAGTAATTTATTTCACTGACCATGTGTTTCTTATGGTTACTAGACATAAAAACTGAGCAGTGTTTTGTGCGGCATAGTTGTGCAACTATAGTCAAAACTGGAAGTGGGGAGAGGACGGTGGGGCTTTCACACCAGGACTGAGACACACTGATGTGCTTTGTGTGCCTGAGACATTTATGCTGCTTGTGTCTAGGATGATGTAGCACGCGCACAACTGAGCAGGGACTGTGTTCTGGCTCTGGCAAGAGTGTTTTAATTAAACAACTGTTTCATTTGGGATTTTAGGCATGGGGTTAAAATGTCCATAAATGCTCCAGTCACCTGTAAGCTGGAGATGGACTTCTAGGGGTTTGTTTCCCAAACAGACTTCTAGGGCTTTGTTTCCTGGCTGTGCTGTAGCCAGTTTTGTCTGTCTGGTGGGGGACAGGAGGGATGACACAGCAGAACTAGTGACCTTTGCTGCAGGGGGTATTGGGTCACCTTGTCCTTGTGCCAATACTGGAACAGGTTTGTGCCTACATGGTGCTGTTTCCTTCAAGAGTGCGGCGTGTTTTCCAAAGGATCTGACCTGTATGGGGTATACTAGTGTCTAGCTGGGGGAGCACATTCCTGTTAGCCAGCCATGGAGTAACATGATCCCATGGCTGGAAACCAAAGCTAGAAAAAAAAACCCTGTGTGGCTTCAGCAGATACTGTAGGAGCAGCCTTGGTGGGGGATTTTGCCCGATACAATATCAGGATGGGATGCTGGTCTTCAGCAATGTGCTGCAGCTGTGGGGCAAATGAATGGACAAGTGGCAGCTTTGTGGCTGGAGTGTCGTGCGGGAGGGCAGATGGCATGGTCTTGGGGTTTTTGTAAGGAGGAAAAGCATCCTGGAGTCAGGATTAGTAAGCAGCATCTCTCTCCTCTCTCCTCTGGGCTGTCTGACTGTGGCAGGGGCACCCGCCCTCTCCCCACCCAGCCTGTGGCACAGCAGAGGTGTAGGGCCTGAAGAAGGTGCTGTGAAGTGCCTGGTCCCCAGAGCGCTGTCACTGCAGAAGCATCACATTTGGCTTGTCATTAATCATTGTGTTCTGCAGTGATAATGGCCCATCTGAGCCAGGAAAGATAATAGCAATAAACAGACATCCCTAATTCCAATTGTAGCTGCTGAAAATTGGATGTTGCTTCTTGCCGAGGGATAAAAATGTAACTGAGTCTTGATTGAAAAATTCTGGGGAAGCCGCCTTATCTTACTGCTTTGCCAGATTAAAAAAAGCCTCGTACATAAAAATAGACAAAATGAATGGAGAATTTACAAACATCTATATTTTGTGTTAGGAATTGTGATAAAATTAGGAAAACAGCTGAAGACACTGATTTATACAACTGTGACTATTTCAGGCAATGAAGGTTTACATATCACAGTTTAACAAGATAAAAGGTCTCCCACAAAATACATAGATGACAGACAACTCATCTGAATTTGACATAACACAGCATCAAGTACAAATGTAATGTGATGAACAGTGCCAGGTCATTCCCCAGTTAGGTAACATACAACCTCTTGAATAAGGCAATTCAAATATAACTCTTAATTCAAATCACAACATACCCAGGCAGCATGCAGGGAAAAGCAATTTATTTTGTACATTGGAATGACACAACTTGCAACATGTTTCCATTTTATGTAGTTAGAGCAACAGGATATAAACCATTCAAATTATATATATATATATTTATATATATATCTCAAGTCAACAGTTGTCTTTACTGGAATAAAGATTATCTGTTTCTGGTAAAAATAAAACTATTTGAATTCACTAATTAACAAAATGCACAGTGATCAGAAACCCAATTCTTCTCACTATTGTCTTCCCTGGCTTGCTCGCATTTCCCTGTGATGCAGCAGCTGCACAACCCCGGATTCAGAGAGTTCCCTGCACAGAGGAACAAAGATTCACTGGCACATGGATCCCACTGCTGCAGTGTGCCACCCACATCTGATGGACAGCAGTGCTCCCATCACACCCATATGCACCCCATGGCTCGGAAACTGCTTTTCCCGTCTCTGATTCTGGGCATCTGCCCAATAAAGCACTTACACACGTGCCTGACCTTTGGGGGAGTCAAAAGTTGAATTGGATGTGGAAACACATTCACTTGAACAGGCCTTTCATTCCTTTATTACCAACTAATTCCTCTAGACCTTTATGACCAAGACATTCAAGAAACTGTGAATCTGCTCAGAAACAAAAAAATCTGAGCCAAAAATCTCTTTGATATGGTGGCGCCTAATGTGGCTGAGTATGTATTTCCACTGCAACAGACTTGGGGATCACATAAGATAATGAAGGCTTTTTCTAGTATTGAAAAGATCTTTCAAAAGGAAGAAATGAAGAAGGGAAAGAAGATTTTTCTCTATAATAAAAAAAATTAGTAATTTCTGAAAAGACAGCCTCTCCCTGGTGAAGGGCTGTACATCCCCCTGTTTTAACTGGATACCTGCAGGGACGGATCCTCTTGCTAAGGTGTCATGTCCCATGGTGGCTGGGTCTCCCTTGTCCCATCCCCGTGTGAGGAAGGGTACAGATCTGGGTGTCAGCAGGATTACTTCTGCCACTGGTTCAGGGCTGCTGGCAGATGCCAGGTGTGTTGTGGGAATGGCTTTGGAAGGGGCCAGACTTTGTCAGGCAGAAGCCTTGGGTGAGGGTTCCTCATGTGCCTCAAGGCCTATTAAGGGCCAGTGAGGATATCAAGCCCATAAATAATTGAGAAGCTGAAGTTTGGATGTGAGGGAATCCAAATGCCCCAAGCCTGCAAATGGATTCTTGAGAGATTTCTCTCCTTCAGGTAATCTACACAGCAGCCACAGCAGCAGCAGCCAAGACCTTCCTGCTGGACAACTGTCCCATGCTTCAAAACCCATCTGTCAGCCAGAGTAACTATGGGAGAAACTGGATTTTCAGAGTGATTTTTATGGATCCTTTTTATCACCTTTACAAAGTTGTCTCATGCCTCCCTACTACTCTATTTACTACTCTAGTAAAAAAATCATTGGCATATTTCTTTGCCCTTAGAGAAAAAAAAAAAAAAAAAAAAATCTTCAAAAGATGTGGGGAGAAAGGTCCTTTCACAATGACATTCAGAGCAAGAAGAGAAACAACATTTTCGACATTTTACAGATCATTAGAGAGCTATCTTTGGCAGAATATTTCAAATAAATTATTTTTACAAATATTTTCTGCAGTCATATATTTATTTTGAATAGATCACTTTCAGCTATAGGGTTACTGGTTCACTACTCTCTATTAATAGGAAAACACCACAAATATAAAAATATATGAGCTCAGCACAACTTTTAGGCTACCACGACTGTGTCCAATAATTTCAAAAGGTGTAGACTGATACCACGGAAAATATGAAACAGGTTTTCTAAAAGCGTGTGTCAGGTTAGAAGATCACAGCTTGTGGCTGCTCTAAAACACACCAGGGAGGGTGGCTGGTGCCGTGGCATGGGATTAGCGTGGGAAGGAGTTGGAGGAGCCAGATGCTCAGAGCCAGTCTCTGCCATCACCGGCCATCTTCCCATGGGGAATCGTCTCTCTTTGACCCCTAAGGCTTAGAGATGTCATGCTGGGTGGTGGCTGAAGGGTGTCCTCTCTGGGCAGGAGAACTGGGGAGCAGGTGGGTGACACCGGGCTCGCTGTGCTGAGAGTTCTTGACGACCCAAGCTGTTCCCTGGTCCTGTGCTGTGCCCCAGGAGGGAGCTCAAGTGCGGCAGCTTCTACTCGCAGAGTTGCCTCCTTTCGCCTTTGCATGGGAAAAAGCACCGAGGGAGCCGCAGGCTTTGCCCTTGCACTGTGGCCAGATCCTGCCCCAGACTGTCTCTAGGGCTCCTGCAGGACGGTGACTCTGCCAGGAACCCCAAGCCTGAGCCATGGTGGCCCAAGTAGGGGGCTTGCCTGGTCCCAATCTCCCCCTGCAGCACATGCCACCGAGTCCACCAAACACTTAGATTTAAATGTTTTGCTTTGTTTATACAGCATGTACAGAATATACAACATCGGACAATTATTTTCCAGTAGACTAGAAGTGTCTCCCAAGATGACTTCTTTTATCAACAAATATATATATAAATTGACAGTAATAAAAGAGTCATACCAACAAATATTATGGCTTTTCATATAGTGTAGCTGCATTGTGCCATTGAATTTGTGAGGAACTATGACAGAGACAGAGAGATTGGGAGGCTCCAGCTGCTGAGCGCAGGGATGATCCAGCTTTGACCCACCAGCACAGGGGCTCTGCATTGCTGGGGCAGTGCCAGCTCGTGGCACCAAGCACAGCGCAAGTGGCAGAGGGAAGGTGGAGTTGAATTTATGACCAATGCTCTGGTTCCTGTCACCAGGCAAACAAACCAGTTCTTCTGCGAACTCTCCTTTCAGCCTTGCTTTGAAAAAATTTGTGTCTGTCCAGCTGTTCCTGCCCTGTGCCTGGTGGGGGTACCAGCGGGCCAGTTGGGCTGTCAGAGATCTCTCTCTCTCTGTCAAGGTTTGCGCAAGATGTCTGTCTGCCCTAGAGTGCCCTGTGGCTGTGAGGTGGAGGACACACAGATGATGGGTAACACAGGATGACTGTGGCTGGGCTGACTGGTGCTTTGGGTGCGTCAGGAAGGGTGGTTGCAGCCTCCTCCCTGCCTGCCTCCCCCGTGCTGCTCCTGGGGTGATGGGGAGCTCCCCTCGGGCTGCTGAGCAGGGGGACAGTGGTGGCTGTCAGAGGGGAGCAGGAAAGCTAGAGCCGTTATATCGGGAGCATGTCGTTGATGTGCTCCAGCACATCCAAAATACCAGCAGACAACTTGCCTTGGCAGTGTCATCCCCACCCTAGCATGTGGTGCCTGCAGCGGGGAGTCACCTGTGCTGCAGGGCCACTCGCCTACTGCCTGCCTTGCCTCATGGGATGCATCCAACACCAGCTGTTCCCCTCACTTTTTTAGGCCCAGAGAGCCATTTTGAGCTCTTTCTCTCTTGCATCCTGCTGTTCCAGGGAATCCTTGCTGCCTCAACCATGGGGAGCATCCAGCAACCCTGGGAGAGGCTGTGCAGGCAGCTGCCAGCTCCCTGCCTGAGTGTCCCTCCACTCCTGAGTATGACAGTAGAAGAAGCTTCTGACATGGATTACATCTCTGCAAGGAAAGATGTGTTTCCATGTTCTCTCTAGGCTCACAACAACAGCCTGATTTTTACTCTAGAAGGAGGAGCAGTTGTTCAAGTGTGCAGAAATTACTTTTGAGAACTGGAGTGGTCACTCAAGCATTGCGATAATTGGGCCTCTTCGTTAATGCAGAAAATTAGTAATGGATCTAAACTACCGCTGCTGTAATTTTTTGACTAATTCCTATCTCATTTCCCTCTCCTTCAAAATATCATGGCCACTCCCTGCAGGCCTCCCTGTCTGAAACCAGGGCTGATGCTCCCATGAACAAGCATGGGGAGCTCAGGTCTCTCCTCTGGCTCTGCCTGCAGGGTGCTGGGCTGTGAGTGGCTCTTCCCCCACAGCAGTGATGTGGGGAGCAGCAGAGAGAGAGTACCATGGGGAACCTGCTGCCTTTGAGATGTGTGAGGTTTCCCGGTGACTGCTTTGCTCCTGGCAGTCTGACTGCTTTTTGCTGGGAATATTGCAGGAGCTTGCTTTTGGAGTGGGAGGTAGAATGTGGTATCCTCCGTGTCCTCGCTTTATTAGCGGTGATGTTCACACCTGGTGAACACCAGGTATACCAGAGACCTCTCCGGATAGCCGAGGGACAGCAGTAGGTGCAAAGATGCTCATCACTGCTTCAGGAAGTTCAATGGTTTGGATTTTATAACCTCATGCCAGGCCTCCTTGGCAGAGAGACCCCGGATATAGAGGGCTGCAATTTACCAAACTCTGCATTTTTTGGGTTTTACTAGGCTCAAAGTCTGTGTTCTTCCAGCTAGGAATTGTAGGAGAATTCACCAACTTCTGCCCTTCATCCACAAATAAAACTGTGCTGGATTGCTGAACAATGTCCTCAACAGGCAGTCTTGAGAGCTGGACTACGTGCAGAGCTGTGCCTCCTAATGCTTAATGCATTATGGAAAAAAGAAGTAGGACAAATGTTGTCAGGGAAAAAATTAATAACATTTTCTTCCTATGCTGTTTCATAGTGACTGTAATGTAAGAGGTATTATTGCCATCTATTGCTCTCTTGAGCTGCTGAAAGAAGTGCATGTTTCCTGATTAAGAGCAAGACAAGCAGGTCTCCTGCAAGGCTCCCTGCATGAACATGCTTTTCTCAAGAGCTCGGAAGATGAAGGAAGCAACATGGGGCAAACGAATGAAGACATAACAGGCATTGGTTCGTTCTCATTTGTGCAGTGGGAGTTCAGCCAATGGGTACCTAATCACAGCTCTTTTTGCAAGGAAAGGCCAAGGCAGTGTAAAGGGCTATAGCTGAAGGCAAGAGGCAATGGACATCTCAGCATTACATGGAGCAAGGGGAAATCCAGTTGCACAGTTCACTACATCCCTGGGAGTCACAAAGCCACTAGTTTGCAAATGCTTTCATTAATGTTCCCAGATAAGCTCGATAGCAACCTGGGACACATTTGCACCACCAAGATGCAATCTATCCTGTGCCAGCACAGCAATTTTACAGTGACTCAGAAACTCTTCTCATTTCAAAGTATCTCTGCAAAGAAGCTCATCTGCCAGAATCTCAAATTTCTGTAAATGAGGAGCCTGTGGGCTGGGGTAGAGAGGCACCCACTCCTGGGGATGACAGTGCCATGGACTGCAATGGCAATTTCTGTCAAGAAAACAGAGCAACAAGGCTGAACTGTATGCAGGTCTCACCCTGCTGTCATCTGTAAAGAGTCTCTTCTGAGTCAGAAGTAAAGAAGAGGAAATAAATCCCACCTCAACAAAGAGATCAGGAGGTGCAGGGAGAGTCTTCCACATCCTGTAAGGGTTTGGGAGCTCTAAGAGTGGATAGACATCCCAAGCCATTGCAACTTGCTCTACTTAAGCTGTGCCCATTTTAAGCAGGGGCAGGAAATTCTTGAAGCTCCAGTTAAAGCAATTAGTTTGTTCTGGAACGTAGAGGCAGGGTTGGGTTGGGGGGTGGAGATGGAGCATCTGTAGGACTTGATAACAGTGGAAATTCAGCAAAAAATGTTTAATCTTCCACAGACTCAGGAGTGAAGGACAGTGGCATAATAAAAACTATGCCTGTGGGTAGTGGCTGTAACACTGCCTGGGTGATGAGCAGGAGGGGCTCGGCATGCAGAGCTTTGCCTCTGCTGCATGGAAGTTTGCCTTGCTCCTTGGTTTGCAGGGGCTCAAGTCCACCACATGGGGTGGTTAATCTTTGTCCTGAGACACAGACAGCAAGCCTGAGCTAACAAGTGTTGTTGTTTGTTCCAGTGAGAAAGGTAGAATTGTCTCACCACAGGAAGCCCCCAGTTGTGGGGCAGGAGGGACAGAGACTGCTTCTCTGCAGGGAGCCTGGAAGAAGATGGCATGTGAAGAGGGGCTCTACACAGGAGGCAAGCACAGAGCAAGGCCAGACAAGCACAGAGCAAGGCCAGGCTGGATTATCACTGTGTATAGACAGTCATTTTGGGACCTTGAGATGGTTCAAGGCAGATGCTGGAGGACCCCAGCATCAGGTGGCATGTGCTCCTGGAGCATCACTAATGGTCACCATTACTATCTGAACTGGAGTGGGGCTGCGTGCTGGGAAGAGCAGAAAGCTTTTCTAGTGCAGTACAACAGGCCAAGGGCTGTTTTGAATCAAATAGATAAAAGTACTGTCTGGGGTTGGTGTCCATAGGCAGCCAAAAAAGCTAAAGGCTGTGCTGTATCTGTGCAGAAATCAAGATGCATGTCCATACCCATGGTAGCTGGGGCAGAGGGACATGCTGTGGCAGTGCCTAAAACAAGGTTTCCAGATCTGTGTGGGACCCCACAACACTTCTGCCCTCCCTATGCCCTCTAACACTGGGTGCCTCACCAGCAGCACCCAGCTCCACCGCTCAGCAGTGCTCCACAGCGCCTGCTTTGGGAACAGTATGCACCCCAGTGCCCTCTTCCACACTTCTAGTGAGGGGAGCCACAGCCTGGCATCCAACTTTGGCAAGGGGGAAGGAGCCAATGGAGGGTGCAGAGCCTGCAGGAGAGGGCGTTAAACCACCCTGGGGACACTGGGTCTCAGAGGGCAGCGCTGGTTGTTCTTGAGATGCTCCAGAGAGACAGCAAGACCCTGTGGAGACTTCTTGGATATTCTCAGGGGCATACCACAGGCAGAAAATCCTTCTAGTAGCAGCAAGCTTCTGTCTTTGCTGATATTTGGCTCCTGTTTGCCAGACAGGTCCCTTTCCCATGCAGTGTCCCTTCCCTCTGCGTGAGGGGTGTTGCTGGCTGGTAAGAGGCTTTTGGCACCTCTAGTTCCAAAAGCAGAAAGGCTCAAGTCCATAAAAGGTGAGGAATCTCACTGTATTTAATGTCCCTTGGTGTTTTTTGCAAGAATACAGATGTCTCTGGATGCTTTCCTATGCAAGTCAATTTTTTTACAAGATAAACAGGCTTTTCTACAGCTGTGCAGCTTGTGCGTATAAGCGACATAGTAGTTGGTCACTGCGCGCTCAGAGAGGCCAGAAAGGTCCCTAGTGCTCTGCAAACGTGCTTCCCCAGATGGCCTTGAGTGCCAACGCCTACAGAAAATAATTCAAGGCTTTCTTCTTGAATGACACCATCCAGCATTAAGTTTTCCCTCTTTTATCTCTCTCCATTGCTTTCTGGCTATGCCCAACTCTGTCCCTCCAGGAATGTAGCTGAGTCTCCTCCTGAGTTATGACTATGGCCACCAATACTTTGCACTTGACTCTTATCCAAGCATTTAAAAATAGCTGTAACAATAACATACGAGCTCTGGTTCTCCAGTCCCTGCCCACAGCAGAAAGAGCGTGATGAGTTTACAGACTGCAGCCAGACTCGTGACCAGAGTGGGCTCAAGGCCTCCCTTCTCCCTTTTGTCGTTTAAGGAAGCGATGAGAGCAGGGAGGAAGGTGCACAAATGATTCTTGTGATCGCCCTGCATCCCAGAGGCACCACAGGCTGCCTAGAAAGGGGTGACACATGGGCAGGTGCTTTGTTTGGAGATGAGGGATTTACATCTCTGGAGGGAGCGGTTCCTATGCTGCCCTGGCACAGGTAGCAGTTTGGGTGGGCTCAGCCATGAGACACTGATGATTTGCAGCTTTTTTTTTTTTGCACTTCTTTCATGTGTTCAGTTTGTGGCTGGGATTTGCTTCCACTCCTGCTGACCCCTGAAGAGCTGGAAATACGGTTTTTCCAAGATGCTTAGGGCTGTCTCTGGTGCGTTCCTTCTGCTTGTCTCCAAGTGCTTTGCAGTGGCCTGTGGAGCTATTTAGGTGTCTGCCTCTGAATGTCCTTTGCACCATGCTGCATCCTTTTCCTTGGAAAAGTTTGCCTTTGGCTAGTGGGGTAATGAAAGGCAGTGAGAGCAAATAGGGCAGGTGGGTGGATGGAGGCCAAGAGTTTAAACTGATGTTTCTGGCAACATTTCTGAACCCAGGCCTTTATCAGAGATGCTCCACGTCCTTCCCTTGTGAGGGAGGGTGGGGAGGTTGGCAAGAATGAGAAGGAGATGGGAGAACCCTGGCATGAGACAGGGGACCCAGGGATCTGAGCTGTGGCCCACTGGGCAGGCAGGCACAACAGCAAGACGTGTCTGTGCCGGGGACTGTGCTTCCTCCTGCTGCCTCCCAGCAGTGTGCTAGCCAGTACAAGTGTCTCCTGGAAGAAGGCAGTTTGCTTTTGCCTTTGGAGAGTATGGTTTAAAGACAAGGCTGGTGCAGAAGAGCAGGCATGGCACCCTTGGGAACACTGGCAGGTGGCTGGGGTTCAGTGGAGCGGTCCTTCCCCTTGCTGCTCACCCGTGACTCCTCGATGAGCACTGGGCACACACACACATCATGCTGTGCATAACCTCGTTGAAGATGCCAAAAAGCACACAGCTGGTAGGGAGTAATTGCATAAACAGGGCTGGTGTTTACCCTGTGATTTAGGCCTTGCCCTAAGCAAGCACTGCTCCATCATTCCCTTTGGAAAGCTCTGTGAGCAAACAGTTATTTACTGTCTGTTAACCTGAGTGGCTACTCAAGTCCCATTTGGCTTGTTAATTACTTTAGTGACTACAATTCATTCTGAAGAAGCAAATGATGAGAGGAAAATACCAACATCACCTTTCAATTGAAGTAATTACTGGGTCAGAAGAGCTGCTTTGCTTTCACAATCCACTGCCTGTGAAAAGCACATAAATGTGACTGGCCATGCTCGCTGGTGGCCTGGGGAGTGCAGGAGTTAGACTCACGCTCATCTGGGAGAGTGAAGCGGCGACATGGCTGGCCAAAGCAGCAGAGGGTGTGGGGAAGGGCCAGATTTGTCTGAGAGCAGCCTAGGGATCATATTACATCCTTTGGCTGCCAGGGTGTGTTAGTTACTTGCTCTGCCACACATCCCCATGCATTGGCAAGTGGGAATTCTAGTGCCTCTGGGCCTCTACAGACACCGTCACGCTGCAACACAATCAGCCACATCCTACCCTTTCTCTTTTTGCCTGGTGGCATGTTTCTAGCCTGGAGTTTGAAGTCAGACACCACTGTTGGTGCCATTCTGACCAGCTGTGCAGCACCATCCTGACCTTGTTTGGCAGACAGGAACGAGCGTGGGCAGGACCCTGGGAGCACGCACACCTCACCAGGAGGCTCAAGGAGAGCCCCACTGGATGAAGGCAGTGCTTGCCTGGGACCCATCTCCAAACCTGGGTTCAGCTGGTGTTTGAGTTCAGCTGTCAGAGCAGGACCTTCCAGGCATCATGGGGAGGGTTTATGTGGGGACAACTCAACAGAGGTTGCATGAAACACAGGGAGGAGCAACAGAGACTTTTCTCCTCCTCAGTCCTGGCTGAGCTGGGTCTGAAATGGCCCATGGCACCTGGAGAGGGGCATGGTCAAGCAGCAGTTGAGAGCAGCCCAACCTCCCGGTGTACTTGGTGACCTCATGGGGTGTCTCAGATCTGCCTTGGCACCCATGCACCCTGCCCTGATAATGCATCCTCCCTTATAATTAGCTCGTGACTTAACCTAGAGCAAGTCACTGTGAGGCTGTAGCAACAGCATGAGCAGCTCCATGCAAGCAGAAAGACACAAGCAGAAAGAGCTGCTAAGTACCCTGGGGGTACATGCAAGGCTGTCCTCAAGCCAGTACTGACTAGGGATGCAGCATAGGAGTAACTCCTGGACCCAGAAGGGTAGGTTGCACTGCAGCTTTGTCCCTGGGTGGTTTCCTGCATCCCCCTGAGGGTGGAGCGGGCTGTGAGCCTCAGCTGTATGGCAGCATACCGAGCCTGATGCACCATGGAGATGGAGCAGGAGGAAAGGTGTGAGATGGGGCAGGAGAGGGTGTGCAAAGCACCACTACTCCTGTCAGTGGCAGAAACACGGTGAAGGCAAACCAATGAGTAAAGGAGAGATGGGTACAAAGGGGAAAACAATTGGAGGGGAGAGAAGGGTTTTCCATAGAGAATATGCAGGAGCAGTACTGGATCCATCGGGAATCATTACAAACTTTATTTCTCTGTGCATTGTGTACCATTGATAAGGATCATCACAATTAGTGGACTCACTGCCTACAGTGGTGGGCAATATACACAAACTAAAAAATGAAGCCAAACAGATGAAAATGAAATCATTGTACATAAAGGTAATCATAAACCTGAACAACCTGCACCCGTGTTTGATTCTTCCCCCAAAATAATGAAAAACAAAAAGAAAAACCCCTAACCCAACCAAAAGTGAAAAAAAGGCTCGAGAAACCCCCCCCCCCCCAATTTCATATTCCTAGAGAAAATCTTACAGCACATTCATTAACATTTCCACAGATAATTCAAAATGAGTACAAATACCCCCAGCCAGCTGGTTATGGTACAAGCATCAGACATGGATTTCATCTGAATGGGAAGAGCTCACCACTGACATGCAGGCTGGGAGTTTGCCTGGCCGGAATGTCAGGAAGCCTGGCAAAGGGCATAAGAAGACATCTCTCAACACCAATGCACAATGTCTCCTCTCTGCTGTGCCCTGGGGAGTGCTACACCCACACTTCCCTGGCTCAGCTCTCTACCCCAACCTGCACTACTAGCATGGCGGGTGATGCTGAGTTACACCTCCCTGTCTCATCCTTCCCAGCAATTTCCGATTTGGGGAGTGCAAAGTGTGGCCTTTTCCTATAGAGGATGCTTCCCGGTTGCACTCAGCAGAGTAGGAGATCTCTTATGGCCCTTCAGCCCTTATGTTGAATTACTCTGCCTCCAAATGGCTGTGGGAAAGGACCAGCTTCGGGGACTGATCCTGATGGCTTAACACTCAGAAACAGGGGCTGTCACTAGACCTCTGGGGATACAGGGAATAGCAGGGGACCAAGGGGTTTTGAGGCAGCCACCAACTATAAAGGCAGAAGCATGGGAGATGTTGGGAGTCAGCCACGCTTGTCCCCCTTGGACTGCTCATCCCACTCAGGCTCCCTGGGACCTTGTGTAAAACCTTGTGTGGATAGTGAAAACCTTCACACTGGCTTCACCATGTCAGAGGACCCCAGCCACACACGTAGACAGCGCCTGCAGTCTCTGGGGTGTGGGTTTTCCTCCCCTGAAAACCTACATCTGCATGGCTGTTATTGCTTCTCATGGACCCATGCAACAAACAATACGTGGGGACAGCTTCCCATCCTTTTACGCCCGCTAAGAGGAAACAAACAAACAAGCAAAAAACCCTATGGCAAAACCAAACCAACTAAAAATAAATAAAACCCAGTGAAAAGAAAAACGCTTGTATCTGCAATGCTCAACCCACATGGTTGGAAGGACTATCGCTATAGGTTGCTATATACAGATAGATTTCATTTCATTCATGCAAATGTTACAAGTACCACGACAGCATGCCCGAGGAGGCGGAGGAAGCGGGAGGAAAGCCCCTGCTGCCCCACGCAGCCCCAGCTTAGGACACTGGACATGAGGTTGCGGCTGTGCATCCCCAAAGCATGGAGAGAGAAAGGTGAGGGGCATGTGAGTGGGAAATGCTAGTTGTACACACACCAAAACAAAACAAAAAAACCAACCCCAAATCAATGACGAAAACGCTTTGTGTTCTATCCTTAGAAAGCTCCCAGTTTCCCCTTTGCCTTCAGTTCGGTCTCTTGTTTCTCTCCAACAGGGCCAGAGGGGATGTTCCCGAGTGGCGAAGGTAGGTGGATGGCGGTTGGAGATCAGAACCCTTGCTTTCCTCTCTTTCCCTTCCCCACTGCTCTGTTTCTCACCAGCTACCCTGGCCTTCCTCATAGCGATGCACCCCGGTCACCTTCATCTCCATCTTTCCAGGTGGCTGGCATGTGGGAGTCAGCGGTGGAAAGGGGCTCAGCGGCCATCAGCTGCTTCTGTTGGAAGAGTTGCAGAAAGGGCCCTGCTGCCTGGCTCCTGGCTGGGGCCACTGCCTGGGGAGGGGTCCTGCTGGCTTTGGGGTCCTGCCTAGTTCGAAGGATGCTCCAAAGCCGCTTTCCATCAGCAGGTATGTGAACATGGCAAATCTCTTTTATTCTTTTTCTCTGTTCATTATACACAGCATTATATCTATATCTATACCTATATATCACTCTATATAGATATATATAGATATACATATATTTACTATCTCTTATTGTCCCTTTAGAAGCCCTTTATGTGGCAGTAGGCTTCCAGAGATGAGAAGAATATGTACAAGAGCCAGAGGAGGATAAACAGTGAGGATGTGAGCAGCTTGGAAGTCCGCGGCCCGCCCAGCTCACCTCCAATCTCGGGTCTCCGCCGGTAGAGCAGCACGCCCACACTGATAAAAGCAAAAATGGTGAAGAGGGTGACGGAGAAGGCCAGTGTGCCAGGTGAGACTTGGAAGGCCTGTCCATGTGCCGCGTGGTAGATGGCTGCAATGGACCAGGCTACCCCAATTCCCAGGAAAACGTTCACAGCATTGCTCCCAGTGACATTCCCGATGGAGGCGTCTGCATACTGGTCCTGTGTTGCTGCTACTTTGCTGGCAAATGTGTCTGCAAAGAAAAGGAAGAGGGAAACCCTCAGGAAACATCCAGGTAAGGAGGGAGAGCAGCAGACAGCCTGGGGAAAAATGTCAATGCAACACCTGGGGAAAGAAGAAAATGGGTAAGGGGATAGGGTTCAGCCCCTTCTATGGGCACTCCTGAGGAAGAGCACAACTGGCCAGGGCCAGAGTGACAATCAGCGTCCAAAAATGCACAGGAGGGAAATCTCAATGTTCAGAAATATGGGGCTTCCCCCAGTATGGCCTCAGACATCCTGCAGTTCTTCAAGAAAGAGACAACACGACACTGCATTGGCCTCTTCTCCCACATCCACTAATTTGTTCACTTGCAGAAAAAATGGAAAAGTTGGAAAAGCTTTGTGGAGCCACAATGGTTTGTATCTATCCTTCAGGTCCCCTGAAGGTTTTTTTTTTTATTTCTGAGTTGGCTTTAATGTTGTCTCTCTGATACCTTTTGCCTTACTGAAGTCCAGTGACCCTGACACTGGTAAGCCAGAGGTCATCTTTCACCCCTTGGGAAGAAAAACCACGTAAAATGGTGCATGCTTGCCCAGGTGCTCCACTGGCTTTAATACCAGTGATAAAACTTGGCTGACCTTTTACATGGAAAACCTTGTGTCAAGCAGACCAGCATGATGTTGCTCTGCACTGCAGGGAAGTGCTGATTTTACATCCAAACCAACTCTGGATGTGCAGGGGGAAGAAGCAGCAGGAGGGACTAGGCTCTGGGTTTTGTTCAGGTGAGTGCTTTCAGCTAACAAAGAGAAGATGAGTCTCTGACATAGCTGCACTCCCAGATCACCTTGGCTACAGGCAGCCGAGTGTGGCTCAGAAAAAGAAAATAGTGAGGTCAAATTTCATGTGTTTTAAATCTACAGAATTCTTCCACTCCTTCCCAGTGAGGTTCCAAGGTAAGATGGCCAAGTGCAGTTTGGCACAAAGATCCCGTTCCATATAACATATATGGGCACATATAAGCACAGAGAGAGAGTTCATTTGCAGCAAAGAAATCAAAAGGCTGCTTAATTTATATAAAAGAAAAAAGCTGCCATGGAAATGCACCTGATTGCTAAGGAAAGGAAAAGGTATTCCCTTGGTTCTCAGCCTTGGTCACGGTGCAGTAATGGAGCTGTGGGGCAGTACTGATGCCTCTGTGGCTCTCGAGCTGCCACTGTGGGAGAAGGAATGGGACACACTGCCAGTGCTAGCCAGAGTGTGATAAAAAACATGCACTTCCACAAGCCTGAGCAGTGTTTTCAATGTAGGGAAGGTCCCTGTCAGTCTTGATTTCACTGCAAACCCCACTGATACCCGGCTGTCTCCCAGAAAGCAGGTGTGGAGGAGCCCAACTAGCACCCAGCTAACACAAGAGGTCTGGGAGCCAGTTGAAACAAGAGTAGCTGAATGTATTCTAAAAAGAACTTCTTAAATGTCACCTTTTGTCAACAAAAGCAGGAGGGAAGATTTTCACTGTCAAGGGTGTGAAGCAGCCCTGCAAACCTCCTGCCTAAAAGCTCTACTGCCAGAGGTCTAAAAACGTTCCTTCTTCTAAAATCTTCTCAGATTTGGCTTCCTTGCCGCAAATCTGTTCTTCCTTTTGGTTCTGCTGCTTCTTCTTTTTGCCTTTGATAGCATTAGGACAATTTCAGGATCTCTGAGCATCTGAGTGCTGGTAAGTGGAAGTTTGAAGGTGGTGAGGGAAGGTGTGACCGATAAGAGGGAGGGTTGGGTTGCGTTAGAGCCCCTAGTCCAGGAACAGCCCATGGAATAAGGTGAGTGAAAGGCGTAGGGTTTTTCACACAAGCTGACATGGGAATTCCCAGAACAACTGTGCCACTGGAACCATCCTCTCCAGTGCACCAATTCATCCCTAAATGAGGCCCTTTGCTGAGCAGGTGGAAAAGGAGGCTGGGTTGTAGCAAGCCAGACTGCATTGGGAGTGGCACGTAGGCATGGAAATTCGTGGTTTTCTCTCTCCCTGGTCAATCCTCAGTCTCTGCTCCCTTCTGAGTCTGAGTGCCCATTTGATCAGACACCATGCCAAATATTTGTGGGACCCCTTCTAGGGGCTTCACGAGTTGCATTTCTAGCAGCTACCCCAGGCTCAGCAACCTCACCTTGATCCATCTGAACCTGGTCTCACACAAAGGTGTCCGTGCTGGGCAGTGCACCCTGGGTATGGACTAGCACTTAAATCACTCAGGAGCAAGGTTAAAGCAGCAGATGCATAAAAAGAAAGTGCAGGACTGCCAACAAAGGCAGCATTTGAATCAAGGACCAATTTCCTCCTCTGAAAGTGGATGCCATGGAGGCTGCCCACAGAAATAGATACTTCACAGTCTTTGGAAGATAAAGGTCCTTGAAATACTTTCCACAGGACTGAACCTACATCCTGGTTCCATCCCAGGTCATCTGAGGCTGAAAAACAACTTCCACACATACCTCAAATCTGTCCTTCAAGGTCCTGCAGAGCACAGCTTTCCCAGCCCAAACCCAGACCCAGACTGGGCAGAGGTGGACCTTTACAACAAACCCTGTGGTTGTCCTTACCTGGCACCGATGTCCCCAGTGCAACAAATACGACGGCGGTGACCGAGTCCTTTAGGCCGATGGTACAGCCAAAGTGGGATGCCAGGTCACCAATGAAAGCTGTCAGAAGGCCAATCATGAGGATGGAGACAACAAAGCAAGCCCAGCCATTCCAGTAGTCTGTCGGGGGCACGAAGGCAAAAAGGACCTTCCAGAAGACGGTCAGAAAGTGCATCACATAGTCAAAGCAGGAGGGCAGCTTCTCCTCCCCACATTCATCATCGTCATCATCTTCCCCTGGAGAAAACCAGCAGTGCCTGATTAGACTTGCCCATCCTGGGGGAAGTTGGGCAAAACTCTTGCGCATACTGCAGCCTACAAAATGCTGTCTCTCATGATTTGGGACCTAGAAAGTCTTGACTTTCAAGTATCTTATTTTCTGGGCAACCATCAGAGGCGCTTGACGGCTTTTCCTTGCCCATTCCCACAGCACAGAGAGACCCCCTGCAAAGGCATTGGTTTAAAAAAACCCACCTGCACTACAGAAAATGCAAAGCCTCATGGCAGCACCTCTGCCCGAGTTTAACCATCAGATGCTTCCTGGGCTTCAGTCCATGCTCAAGAGCCCTTTCCCCAGCAGATGTGGGAAATAACCGACCTCATGCTGGCTGGAGCTGACTGGGGCAAGTGAACCCACTGAAAGCAACATGTGCCTTATGGAGACTACCCTAAGGAGGACCCTTTTGATCTGCTTTCACAAGTGCCAGCTGGCTTTGGTGGTTGATGAGCTGCTAGCTCTGGTGCTTCACCTTACATTTTCTGTAAACTGGGATCCAGCCATGCATTTGTGCCTGCCCTAGAACCTCCCTGGTCCATCACTGCTGACTGTCCTTCCTTGTTGCATTTCCCTGCCCTTTCACATGCCTCCCTATGAGCTCTGTCTGCTCGTTCCTCTACATCTAGTCTGACCTAGGTCAGCGGGCACTGCCTGCGCAAAAAAGCACTTTCCCATTCGCACTCCTTTCCAGATAGTTGTCAAGCACCCCAGGCCATGAGCCAGTTATGGGGCATCATTTGTCACAGCAAAAATGCACTTTCCTTCTTCTCTTTGTTTTCTGTCCCTGATCTATGTCAGTGCTTCACTTCTTACCAAGCTGTTGTTAATGCCTTGCAGGGGTCATTTTCCCAGTGTGAGCCTGCCAGCAGTCATGGTTCCACCTCTGCTCACCAGGTACATTGTGTGGGTCAGACCCTGCCGCTCCTGGTGCTGTGCTGGGCACTCAGCCCCTCCCAGCGCACCCCTGCTCGTGGCTGTGATCCCTGTGGCACCTGCAAGACCTGGTCTCCAGTATGGATGAGGAGTTGGGGATGAGCCCTCATGCCCATCCTGCCTGATGTCCCAGGGGCTCTTGAACCCTGTGGGGGCATGCTGCTGCATGTCCCCAAAGGCTCTCAGGGAGACACACATTCACAGCCATGGCCCCTTAGACGTGCAGGCAGGCTCTTGTCTGAACGCCCTCCTGTGGGTCACAGGGCAGCAGACATCGGACTGTCCTTGCCCCCTCCCCTGGTTCCTTGGCCCTTTCCCCCTACACTGGCCCAGCACATCTTCATCCTATTGGTCCTGGCAGGACCATGGGGTGTTGGTCCAGGCAAGCGTCTTGGTTTCTCCCTTCTCTGCTCCCGGCATTGGCACCTCACCTGTCTCTCCAGAACCAGTCGGCATCCAGGGAGCCCCCACTGTGTGGGGCTGACCCTGCCAGTGAGCTCACTGGGGCTGGTGACCTCTTGCCCAACTTCCACAGCTCTGCTGAGCCATCTCGTGAGCCTGCAGGACAGCCTGTCCTCTAGGCAGCCTGCATGGCAAATGTGGAGTGTCCCTGGCCTGGCACAGTGCACAATGCCAGTGTGATGGGATAGCCAAAAACTACTCCTGCTCTCAACTGGAACCACTCCCAGACATGGAGGGGAGCCTTCCTGTTTCCCTTAAGGAACAAGGATGCATTTCTACATCATGAACGTCAGGGATTCCAAGGCCACTGCAAATCGTGTTAAAGGCATCCATTGCACTCTGGTGATTTTTTTATTGTCTTTGATAGTTCTTTTCCCCACTAAGGCTGTGGACCAACAGATCTCCCTGCATGGCTGTTGGAAGGAGCTCCTTACCAATGGAAGGATTCAACATATAGTCCATCCCCATCAGACAGCCTGAGTGAGTCTGGCTCTCCTTCCAGGGAGGACACCTCAGGATGGCAGAGAAAAGGGGCCAAGACCCAGAGTAGCCAAGAGCACCCAGTGAAACTTGAGCCTCTGCTCTGCTCCACTACAGGAAGGAAGGGAAAAAGGTCCCAAGGGCTTAAGGGAATGTTGGCTCTGTGCCTGGGAAAAGCAGCTTCTCCCAGCAGCTACAGTGCTAATCAGGCCAGAATTCTGAATGGGATCGTGTTGCTTTTATTTGCGCTGCTGCTGGGCAGGGCAAACATTCCTCTTTTCACATCTTCCTCCACAATGTGGATCTCTGATGGAATAACAAAATGTATAAAGCCTCCCACAGGGTGAATAAAATGGTCTTCCTTGTATGCTGTGTACCAACACGTGGGCATCAACTAACCCCACGTTCAAATGGTGGCTCTGTGCCACAGTAACAGAGTTACTGGGGGAAGCTGCTAGTGAGCTACTTGTTCTGTTCCTGCTCACAACAAAAACTGCTTTCTGCCTCATCACAAAGGTGAAAAGTCAATCAGGGAATCAAGACATGGCATCCTTCCTGGGAAAGTGGAGGCCAAATGGACATCGTCTTTGGAGGTTTACAATAATCGTCTAAATAAAGCCATGACCAGCCAGGGAAAAGTTCTACTCAGCATCCTGTTGGGGTGCAGCTTTGCAGCCATTGCTTGTCTTCAAAGCACTTTTGCTGATGTCTCTACCATAACTTGATGAAAAATTATGCGTTGCTTGGCTTCAAAGCTTCAAACTCACTATGACAAAAACAGTAACTAATCATCAGCATGGTGTTATTATTTTGGCAGATATAAGTACCTATTCCTGTGCATAGTTGTGAAATTTTCCAGCCTGGAAAGCCTACATTGGCCCATGTTTTTCCTCAGTGCACAAAGGCTGCTACTGGCAGGATACACTGTGCTGTGCTCATGCTGTAATTTTGCAGCAGGTATTTTAATCCCCTGCCTAGCTGCATGGCAGCAGGGCTGTTACGGACCTAAATCTTCACAGAGATGATGAAACAGACTGAAAAATGAACATGAGTGCCACTGTCATAATGCTCATCCAGATCTGTCCATCATTCTGTTAAGCAGCTCTCTTTTGAAGAGCTGGCCAGATCCTGTGAAGGTGGCTTGAAACACAGAGTGAGATCGGATGGTGACCCAGGGGTGCATTCAGGAACAGGCTCGCAAACTCCAGAACGTTTTTGCTGTGGAAGAAACTTTACAGCTGTAAAGTGCACGCACACTACAGGAGCTATGGGTGTGAGGCTCGTGGACGGTGTTGAATGGCACAGAATGGTGTGGCACAGTTGTACCTGCACCTGCATTGCTCTTCCACAGGCTTAATCTGCTGCTCCATCGCTCAGCCTCCCTGCAAACACTGCTGTAAGTTGCACATGGGGTGGGAAATGGGGTTTTAATGTTTATTTTCTCAGCTGGGACGTTACGTTTTGAAGTGGGAATGTGTGACTTTCACCCGCTCTCCATGGTGAGCTGCAGGGAAAAACCTCAAATTCAGCCTCCAGTGTCTAAGACATTTTAGCTCGTCTGTCAGAAAGGTTGAGGAGCTAAAGCCTGAGTATGTCCAGAGTTCAGAGACAACCCACTGTTTCCCAGCTGCAAGGGACAGTTAATGTCCACCAAAATATGTCCCATTTATTAAATGTTTGTTAACCATCCTGTTAGCACCGATCATGACTATATATCCAAGACATGGTGGCAACAGGACTTTCACATAACTGTAGTCTTTACATGTGTCACAGAAACGGGATCCAAGCATCAGTGATTATCTTTGCCTTAACATGTGATGCAATTAAATAATTGGTTCTGGCAATAGATTAGTTTAGCCATATTAGCTAGAAAACCTGCAGCAAGGATTGTCTTGCATGATATGTTCATGCTGTATCCAAAATAATGGGAGGCTCTTGCCTGGAGGCTCTGAGAAAAACTATGCTACAAGAAAAGGGATCACAATTTGAAGAGATAGCTGCTCCACAATGTCCTGTCCTTGTTTTCAGAGGAAGAGGTTAAATGGGATGGCCATCACTTTTAATTACTCTGCGCTGGGCAGACATTACCTTGTATAGCTGAGGTCGAGGTAGGAAATGTGAGTGTTCCCCCATGCATTTCAATGCACAATTAGCTAGATGAGCTCTAATTGCCTTTCCCAGAGATTTAATTTAAACTGGTTGATTTTGCCCTAATGTGTGGACACACAGCCCAGGCTGGGCTGGGAGGTTGTAACATCCAGTTGGTGAGTTATCATGTCTCCATCTGTTAAAACAACATCTGAGGAGATCTCCTTTCTTTCTTTTTCCACAGATGTGGGAACAATAATATGTCCTGTATGGGGCATACTGGTAAACATGGCACTGGCACCTGCGAGAACTGTACAACAGGGCATTTCTGAGGGAAAGACTATTCTCCAAGAGAGGGAAGATGTGATCAGGTATGATCAGATCCAACCACAGATACTACATGTTGCTGCAGTTATTGGGCTGCTGAGCCATAAACCTCCAGCCACCGGTGGCTGGAGCAGCAGGAGTTCCTGAAAGCAGGGTGTGTCAGCGGTAAATTTTGGCTCTCAGAGAGTCACTGTCTTCAGGGCTTGGCACCCTCAGTACTGCATTGACCTCAGTGCAGGGGTACAGGGGGAACCAGGGATGGGGAGCACTGCTGCCTGGCACCAACATCATCTGTGCCTGTCTGAATTTTGACATTGAGTTCATCTCCCAGATACCTCTCGCTTAACTTGCTTTTCCTCTCTGCTATCTGGAAACAGCTCTGTCCGGCACTACAGACACACTTAATGCAGCAGGTTTCCTACACAATGTGCTCTTACAAAAGGGTTTAATCAGCTGTCTTATTTATGTAGATACTGTAAATAACTCTGCTGCCTGTTCTGCCTCCTGCTGCTTCTCTACAGCCTGTATTAGTGATGCAGCCAAGCCGAGACATGAGCAAGGCTGATCGTAATTCACCTGGAGCTGTGGTCCAAACTCACCCGCGCTGACAGTAATAGCCTCAATAAACTGCTCCCTCCAGCTGTTTGTGCCAACCACCAGGGCCAGGTTTGTCTTCTTAATGAGCTTGTCCACTGTGTTCTGTGGAAGGAGATGCAGAGGAGAGAATTAAGGACTATCAGGCTGGAGATACTGGGCTAAAACCCACTCACACTAGTGCTTACAGCCATGCATTTATAGAAAAAGCTTAGCAGATTTTAAGCTCAGGTCAAGAGCCCCAGCAGCAAAAACAGCAACTCCCCTTGCTGCTGCTAAAAAAGACCTTTTGAAGCCTGCTCATGATGGGAGTTTGAACCATCTCAGAGACACAGTAAGGGTGGTCTGTTATTTTTTTATACTTCAGAAAAGTGGAAAAGAATGAAATGGCCAGTTTTCAGCTCTTGGTCTCGCACATATGTTCATGGCAGCTGAGCTGCACAACCATTACTTGCATTTAGGGTATCAGCCCTCTGCACTGGGAGTCCCAGGCTTGTGGCTCACTCAAGACTGCCTGTAAGTAGGACCTGTGTGTAGCACACCACTGTGAGAACGAGGTTATGTTTTAAAGCAATCGGCAGCATTTTGGAGCTCAGTCAGGTTTTAGGCTCACCAGATTGGTGTTCTTGTATAATAATAATAACCGCAAAGAGTCTGTGGGTGGGACAGAAAGTCCCTGTAGGACCATGGCGGTGGGCTAAAATGGACAGTGAAGATGCAGAGTGTATTTTAACCTGCTGCCATCTCACTGGAGTAACCCTCAGCCTTTCATCATGCCATGGCTCAGTCACTTTCCAAAGTGTCCCTTGGTCCTGCTTCGAGACCTTGTGATGCCATGCATTGCCTCGCTTTGCCGCAATACCATCAACATGTGCTTGCCAATGCTGTGCCAACCCAAAAGAAGGGGCCCCAGCCAGAGGGGAAGAACAGGGACAGAGGATGTGGACAGTACCTTGAACTCATAGGATTCCTCAATGATGATTTCGAGTTTGGTGTGCTCCCCCAGGACTGGGCGCCCCATCTCTGCAATGCGACGCTCCTCCTCCTCCTTGCTGGTCAGTGGCTGCTTTTCCTCATTCTCCTCTGCAAAGCAAAGAGCCCATCAGTGAACCAGGCCCAGCTGCTCACTCTCTGGATCTGGCTTCCTGTCAGAGGGGGAGGTCAGGAAGCCTCCATGTGGGAGCATGAGAGACAGAACAGTGGAGAAGGAGGTCAAGGAGCAATAGACAAGACAGTTCTAGGGAGAAGCACTAGCAAGAGGTCTGCAACTCATCCAACTTCAGAAGGAGTCCCATTCATCCTTAGTGCTGGGGAATAGTTTTTTGCCTGGTACCTGCTGCCTCTCCACAGGGATGCTGGGAAGGGGAAAGATTATCACTAAGGCTGCTCCATTTCCCAGCACTCCAGGTCTGCAATGGCGTATGGTCAGGACAATTCCATCAGCCTGTTACAACAAGAGAGAGCTACCAGCAGCCCCGGGGCTGAGACGCATATGAAATCTTGGATCTGCCTCCTTCTGAGCAGGGCTTTGCCTCCGAGAGGAAGCTGGCAGTCAACTCGTGGGGCTGGAAGAAATAGTACTGGGCCATACAGGTGTGAGGAGTCATCCACCTGCCAGTGCCTGGCCCCAAACCCTGAGAGAAGAGGCAGCAGAGGGACTACACGAGCAGTGAGGCAGGTCTGCCCTCCACTGGCATCCATACAACCTCTGGGGCATGGGAACTGCAGCTCATGGTCTTTGTCGCTGTCCCTTGTGCAGACCCCACTAAACTCCCCTCCAGTCCACTCGATGGATGAGCAGAAGAATGTCAGGACTAAAAAGGACTGGAGTTCAACTGTCAGTAGGCAAACACCCCAGTCAGTCCACATGGGATTGACATGGCCCTCAGGTGTCATGCTACAGGTACCTTGGATGGAGACCACGGTGCAAGGAAGAGGATGATCTCTAGCCTGGACCTTCCTGAAGATGGGTTTGCCTATCAAAGTGATCAGCAGGACATCAGCAGGAGGGATTGCACACCCTATGCAAGCTGTCATCATGCAGTTAGTAAACTATTCCTATGTCACATGGGGTTAGTGTTGCTCCCTTGCTGGCTGCCCCTCATCTGCAGAGACAGCAATGAGTTGCAGGAAAGCCATTCTCCTCCTGCTGGTCAAAGCAACCCACCTCATTGCCAAAGCCTCCTAAGTCTGAATTATTGTTTCCAGGGCTCCTGAGGGGCTACTCTGCAATGAGAGGGACCCAGGATTTAATCGTCCTGCAGTGCTTGGCTGAATGACAGATGCTTGGCTGGCTAATGACAGAGGAGCAAGCCCTGCTGCTGGGTCTTGCTGGTGGGAAGGGCAGGGGCTAAAGCAGCCATGGGGTCCTGCCCTTCCCACAGTGCTTGGGCACCGTGGCAGCTGCCTGGGGAGGACAGAGCCTCCAGTGTGGGCAGCACAGAGGGGACAACTGGATCAAGTGGAGAAGCCCACCTTGCTCCAAGAGATGAAGTGGGGCTCTTTGTCACTTCAGGAGTGACAGTTCACCCTCCCCAAGGTGGGAGTTAGGTGTGTGTGGCAGGCAGAGCACTCTGTGAGAGGACATTGTGTTAGAGGGACCGGCTGGGGCAGTGGGGTGGCAGCTCAGCGCCTTCTTACCATTCCAGAGTTTCCCTCCAGGACAGAACAAAAGCAAAGCGGAAACCAAGAGGAAAGAGCGGGGTGAGCATATGGCCATTAAGAGAAAGGAAGTGGGGACAGGGGAAGAGTAGAAATCCATACCTGTGATAGTGAAGCCACCTAGATGAAACCAAAAATGAGAGAGAGGAGAGAGAGAGAGAGAATAAATGAGGATTAGCATTTGCACAGCAACATGGACACCTTGCAGCCCACAAGGTGGTCCTTCCCTGCTCCATGGCCAGGAACTGTGGACACAGAGGCCGCTTCCCAACATGTACCCCAGGAATAGTGTGGGGAGACCTGAACACAGGCTTTTCAACCCACATATGCAATCTGCCACCCCCTGGTATCCAATATATGCTGTGGAGGGGGTAAAACCAGTGTGAGTCTGCCCCGGGGCTGTGGGTGCTTTGGGGAAATAGGATGGCTTTGCTTCCCTCCCCAGCTGTCCTATCCTGGAAATGGCCAGCAAGGAAATTCAAAGGCTGGGTAGGCTCTAAATCCTCCCAAGACAGGAGGCAAAGTTTGCACTGTCTCTTCAAAAAGGACTGGCTAACTTTCCTCTTCAGCCACAAGCATCCCTAAGTCTCCAAGAAATCCTGTTTCTGCCACAGGGGGTGGGTTACTTTGGATGCCACAAGCCTGTATCATGGCGTGTTGGCAGGTATACTATGGCTGCAACTGAGCCATCCCCCAAAAATGCTCCTTGCCACAGCAGATTACCACTCATTAATATTGGTGACTTTGGGGCTCTACTCTAAGGAGTGATGGGGCATTAGATACCTGAGTTTACTTAAACAGTGCTGACCACCCTAAAAGAGAATGCTGTGAGCAAAGAAAAACTTCAAGCAAAATCAACTGTCTTCTGAAAATACGCAAACTGGAAAAATGGAAAGGAAAAATGAATGCGCGCTTACCAAGCTCATTCAACAACAGGGCTGTGAAGGAGACAGAGACAAACACAGAAGAAGAAAAGTAAATGAATAATGAAATCAAAAGGGATATCCACAGAGAGACACCAGATCCCAGGGCAGAGATTTCAGATCTGTAAAGCTGCAGGATACCATTAGTGTTAAGAGAAAGGCACTAAAAATAAAAGAACACAAAGGTTTCATGGGATTGTGGATTTAAAATAAAAACCATTGCAAACATGG
This sequence comes from Cephalopterus ornatus, assembly GCA_013396775.1. NCBI lineage: Eukaryota > Metazoa > Chordata > Aves > Passeriformes > Cotingidae > Cephalopterus > Cephalopterus ornatus. Next base: position 88,033 of record VZRE01011999.1, read on the forward strand.
GGTGGATATGGGATTAAAAGACACACTCCAAAAATTAATTTTCCCCCTTTGGATTTTATGTGCAAGATCTTCCATTGGTCTCGGAGGCAGTTCTGCCCCAGGGGAGGACACAAGACGTCCCATGTGCAGCAGCTACTGGCTTTGACCTCCTCCAGCTGTCTAATGGGGAGCAATAGCTCCAGCATACAGCTGTACTTTTGTCATATGCAATGAGAGAAGAAAAGTCTGTGGCAAGGATTGGCTCAAGGATCTTGTTGCTCAACATTTTAGGTCTCCAAAAAGAAAAAAGCCTCTTGCTTAGTGCCCCAGTGGGACTCATGCCCCTGAGATGCAGACCCCAACACAGCTCTGTGGCCCAGGGGTAACATTTCAGAGATGCCCTTGTCTCCGGGCTGCCCTTGTCAGCACTACCCCTAACTCGCTGCCTCTTGTACAAAACCAAGTACAAAAAAAGGAGTTAAAAATAAAAACAATTGCATGGCCAAAGCAGCAAATAGCATCCCTTAAAATTCTGACTTGTCTTCCAGCCAGTGAGTTTGCAAAGCTCAGCTTCTCTCAGTTTTCCTCAGTTATCTTTGTGACCAGGAAAATGAGAAACTTTATTTCCTTTTCCTTTTATTTTTAGGTAAAACTTTCAGCTGGGATCTACAGAGTTGGTACTACAATTCTCAAACTTGGACCTGGAAAGCATATTTGCCCTTGCTGGACTTGCAAGGCTGAGCCCACGCTGGCCCTTGTGAAGCTGGGCAAGGCTGGAGCTGCTGAGTTGAGTTGTCCATGTGTAAATTTATCTTGGTAACATTCTCTATGCTCCATAGATGCCATTTAATGATACAGCATCATTTAATGATGCCAGCACCATTTAATGATACAGACCCCACCTGCAGTGCCTGAATCATGCCAGTGTGTCTGATTTTTTTAGCCCAGCTTTTGCAAGCTGGTCACATAAACCAGCAGGAAAGCTGATGGAGGGGATGACGCAGCTGACCTAGACAGCACCTGAGCTGAAGAGGAATGTGGCAAGTCCCCACCCAGTGTGGGGACCACTGGGGGTCCTCTGTCCTGATCAAATAATATATTACAGCCCCATGCCTGCTGAAGGGAGCTCTGACGTCCCAGAAACTCGAAAGCAGCTCCGAGGCAGACAGAGCAAATGAGGCTGCCAATTTTCTACAAAGGCTTTAATAATGGTCCATATCTTAAGTGACTCTAAAACTGCTTCTTGCTCAGCCATGAACAGTGTGCAGAACTAGCTGTTGCCATTAATTTTCACCCTATTTTCTAGCAGAAAAAATGCATGGGGAAATAGGTGAACTCTGCCTTTTCGGGAAGTTTTGCAGTTGGTTCAGAAATGTGATGAAAGAGGAAATTGTTTTTATTATTCCTGTGAGAAGCTATTATCCAATGCAGAGCCATGAAACTTCATTTGAGTATAACCTGATTTACCTAAACTGATTGCATCTCATGGTACTACCTGCTTGTGCTGTGATTTTCGGCTATTTTCAGATCCTAGTGCCAGCATAAAAAGGCTAAAATTACTGCTCTGGCCATGCATTTTATTTCAAGCGAAAGCTCTTTTATCTTCCGATAAAAATGATGCAGCGTTGCCTTTTTACTTGTCAAGAATGAATGTTCTATGTGATTAAATGAAGGTGTAACTGCAATGTGGCAGGGCAGTTACTCTCAAAACATCTCTGGGGGCTGGCGATGCTCACTGTCCCTTGCCTAAGTGCTCCAGGGCCATCCTGGGAGCACACCTTGCTCCCTGGGGGCCCTGGTGAGTGAGACAGAATCCTCTCAAAATGATAGAGGAAAGAAAACAGAGCAAAAAGGTGCAGTGGCCAAGATTCGAAGGAGGGAGGGCAAAACAGCCAGGAGCCAAAGTGCGAGGAGAAAGGAGTGTGAGAGTAGGAAGACACAGAGAAAGCGGACGGCAGCGTCTCGAGAGCTGGTCTGGTTTTACTCTCACACCTTTCACTCCTCGTCGTAGCCACACCGGTTCCCCAAGCACAAGGAAGAAACTGCACTCTTTCTCATACTCCTCACGGTCAAGTACTCTAAGGGTAATGAATTTCCTGTGGGAACACAAGACAAAGGCAAACACATGATTGGCATTGCACACACATGCAGTTCATGTCCGCCCGGGTGCCGTGGTGACAGAGATGGTTGGGTGGGGGAAAGCAGCTGCACATCCCTCCTGGGGCATATGGGGAAGGGCAGGAGCATCCCCACCACCTGGCCAAGGTTGTATCTTGGTGAGCTGGGGAAAGGCTGTGTTCAGAGGGAATGGGAAGTGGTCTTGCTCCTGCCCTTTTCCATAGGCTCTGAGGATGTGAGCTCGGTGTTGCAGGTGCCAGACATGAGTGAGCCAGACAGGGACACACAGGCTGGGCTCAGCCCCGGAGCACGTCCCCCACCTTTCTTCTCACTCATCTCCACCAGCCGGGGCTCCCCGATCTCTAGGTAGAAGGTCTTGTTTTTCTCATACTCCTCATCATCTATCACCTTGATTGATATCGTTTTGCTGCAACAGAGAAGAAGAAATAGAGATTCAAGAGTAAGGGGGGAAAAGGGAGGAGGGGAAACAGGGAGAGGAAGAGGAAGAAAAGGTAGAAGAGGAGGAAGAGGAGGATGGAAACAGCAAGAGAAGGGGACTGCGAACAGAAAACAGTGGTTTTGGTAGCACAGGCTGGAGGGACAGCACAGCCAAAAGCAAAGGCAGGAGCCAATGGGCCAAGCTTGCCTCACGATGACCACAGACCACAGGGTCAGAGCACCAGCAGCTTGCAGGGTGCCATCCCCCCTGGCATGGCCATAGGCCAACACAGCCTGGGCTAACTTCCCCTAGAAGTGCCCTGGCATGGGGGCAGCAAGACACGTCCCTTTCCAAAAACCTAGGGTATAGAACAACCCCTTGACAGCTTGCACACATTGCATGGGCATGAGAACTGGGAACAAGCACAGACCAAGCCTCTGAAAGCATGATGCACTGCTCAAGCTTGTGCATGGAAGAGACTCTGCCTCACTAGGCACAGCAGATCCATGCACAACATCATGTTCAGTTGCTCAGTTTGGACTTTGGAGGCTCTAATTTACAAGCTTGAAAGAGAGTAGGACTAGAGTAGAGTAGGACTTTTTCTGTGAAGAGAATGTAAAGGAAAAACGGTCTTTCTGGTTAGAGCGGGGTGATGGAAAGCTTCTCTAATGGTGAGATTTTACTTTTTAAATTTTACTTCACAAGCAGCACATCCTTTCCCAAGCCTTCAAGGTTTAATTTTCTCCTGTTTGAGAGCTGAGCAGCAATTCTCCCTCACATGACCCAGGGTTGCTGAATTTGCCCCTGCAGCATCATCAGGACAGGTCCAAAGGCAGAGTCTCCCTGCCCAGAGCATAGCCACAAGCACACACCACAGAAGATGAAAGCCTTGCAGGACGCTGTGGCCACCCACAGAGAGGTTTGCTCTTTGAGCACCCAATAAAGTGAAAATTGCTTTACCAGGGGAAAAAAAATTAGCACAGAAGTAGTTTCTCAGCTCTTTTCAGGGACTTAAATAAGCAATCCAGAAACATCTGTCTGAAAGCTGCTCGCCAGAAGGTGACCAAACCTGGGGTACAAGGGGTACGGTGTGGGGCGACTGTGCTACTGTGATCCTTCCTACAGTGCAAAGTCCTTGCAAAGACAACATATGAGACAGAAATCCAGCATCTCTGCTCTGCTCTGGAACGCTCTGCTCACTGTCATGCACTCATGGCATTGCTGATGGGACAGGACCTCCTCCTGGCTCTGATCTTGTCCCAGACAAGAAATAAGAAGGAACAACAACACTAAAAGCCAGGGCAGTGCCTGTCTGTAGCCCTGTGTTTGCTGCCAACCTTCTGACTGGGTTTGCTTTCCCCCAACACTTGACAGCACTGCCCTCCCATGAATGCTCTTGAAGAAGCTTCCCAGTTACTCTCTCCCTGCAAGCTTGTCTGTCTTATCCTTTGAAGAAATGTTTCTTGTCCCATCCCTGGCTCCTCTGCACTTTCCATGAGCAGCCAGCACAATTTGAAGCAGCCCCAAGGCTGCTCTAATATATGATCAAGGAATTTCTGCTGTTCCTGGCAGGTCCTAGCACTGAAAACCCATAAACATGATAAAAAGCCACGCTCTAGGAGAGTGAAATTCAGGCCATGCTGCTGTAATTTCTGGCTTTCTCCCCTCCTTGCACATCTACACTGGCCACCCAGAGCCCCTCTGTTAAGCTGACAAGTATTTGGCAGCAGAGTCAACATTTTCTACTCACTTGGGGTAAACACCGCAAGCACTCGGAGGAACAGCCAGGATGATTTCTTGTGCTGTTTGCTGTGAGTCAGGAGTGTATTAAGTTTGTCCTTCATGCTCATAATGAAACCGTTTACTCAAGAGCAAGTGATGGCTGTGAAGGGTGTAACAATGCAGCACTGCTCAGTGTAATTGTATTTTATAATGAATATCTGTAATAATTTGTCCAGTTTGTAATTATTGCTGCAATAGTTTGTACATAGGAAAAACGGTTACCAAGCACGCAGCTGATCTTGCTCTGCGTTGATGAGTTAGGGGAAATAATCGTGTATTAAAAAACTAATGAAGGATATAAAAATGCTCTCAGCTAAGCTTTCAAGGAGAACCTCGCAGAATTACCGGAATGGCACAATTTCAGAAACATTACTAACAAAATCAATAATTTTCCTGACAACGCCTATTAAAATGTACACTTCATCCTGCCCTCATGTATGAAAAAATAACTTTTTCAGGAAAGTTAATTAAAAGGGATACCTTCTTAAATTCTGAGGACAGCAGAGGTATCAAGATGTAAACTGCCTTTGGGTGTGCTCTGGCTTGCTGTGTGTGGCATTCCTCAAAGCCCCACAAAATAATTCTCTCTCTCACGAAAAGAAACCTGGGTGCCAATTAAAAAAGATTTTTCCTGATACTTAGACCCAACACCAGTAGGACTTCCTTGAATAATGCAGAATAATGGGGCATAAAGTACCACTGCCAGGAGGTGGTGTTATCATACAGTTTTCCAAGTGATCGTTCTAGGGGGTGAACAAATGCCCTGTGTTAGGTAGATGTGCACTGCTGCTGTTTCTGCTGTAGAAGGCTTTTAGGAAAAAGGGTAGCAAGAACAAATGCCAAGTCCGCTCTCTGTATGAATCTCCAATCAGCAAGAACTGCTGAGGCAAATTTGTCCCTGGGATGAGACTGCAATCCCAGAGAAAAGGATTACCTCCTAATGGTGTTTGAGAAACAGCAAGTCTATGAAAATAACACAAGCTATTCTTAGAGCATGCCTGATCTGCATCACGCTGCCTTTTTGCCTGCTACAAAGCCCCTCTGCAGGGTCCTGCACGCATGTGGCCATGTGGCAGTGTTTGATCAGTGGAGGAGGATCAGGCATCTGCACAATTTATTCTGCCTCAAAGTAAGGACTGCTTTTTACACTAATCTAGGATGTGCACTCATGTCACCCTGCTCTTCCTGGACCCTTCAATATGGTCTCTGCTTCTCACTCCTCTGCCAGGCAGAGATCTGCTGTAGAGAGGTGGCTGTGAGGATGTGAGCAGCAACAAGCTACCATGGGGCTGTCTGTGAGTCTGTAGAACTCAGCCTATGTTCCTGGTGCCCTCACCTAGTCCTGTGCTCCTGCTGCATTCAAGGTGCAGCTCTATCAGCCAGCTGCCCGCAGTCCTCTTTTTCAGAGGTACATGTTGTTGTGCGAGGCTATTTTCTTGCATTACATGGTGGGGACAAGGCAGAGGTGGGTGCCTGGCAGACCCAGGACAGCTTGGCTAAGGCTCAGAGCGATGTGGACCGACTGCAGCACTGAGGTCTGCTGAGCTGCCCCTGGACTTTACCAGTTAGACACAGTGAGCTGAAGAGACCCAAAGTCCTGACAGCACAAGTCCACACTGAAATTTGGATTTAAAATCTCTCTCTCCTGTGGGCTGGGGTTCTTTCAGCACAAGCTGTGATAGTGCTTGTATAACAGAAAACCTAAGGGACACTGATTATCACCCTGAAACCCCCAGCGCTCAGTCACTGCAGGGCCAGGAACCCGGAGTCCCAAATCCATGAGATAGAGGGAAAAATCAGAAGATTAAATCAGCCTCTAAACCATTAAACATTTTCTTCTCCTTGTGAGAATCTGTGGTCAATCTAGATGGTGTTTCCAAGATGTCCCTTCTAGACAGAGTTCTAGAATCAGCTTTGATTTGGGGGACAGTGATATGGGTGCCATAATCTAATGTCTCCAGGAGCCAAACACTCAAGATCCCATGACTGTGCAAGACCACAGCCCTTGAAAAAGATGGATTTTTTATTCCTGTTTTGACCCTCAATCACACTTCAGGTGGGAAAAAGCAATTTCTGGAGAATCTCTCCAACACATTTGGATGCATGGGGATAGAGGTCCTGTGTTGGTCTAAACCACCAGCCTTGACACACCTCCCTGTCCCTTCCTCCCTGCCTCCTGCAGGGACCCCTAGTGATACCATGGGGCAAGTTTGCAGCAAAGCACAGCTGCTGCTAGTTCGTTTCACCTGAGCTAAAGAACCCTGTTCTGGCATGAAGACTGAGGGCCCACCCAACTGTCTGCACTTCTGTACCAGAAACTGCTCTTCCCTGAGTCTGTAGTCAAAGCAATTGCTGATGGAATGAGTTTCATCTCATTTCCGTGTACTGGAAATCAAAGAATAAAACACATCTTGCAGAATTACAGCTCCAGCTCTTCTCCTCTTGCAGACACCCAGCAGCAACAAAAAAGGTTGGTAACTCTGGCATACAAAGCTCTGTCCTCACTCCAAGTCCAATACTCTCCGTCAGGATTCATTTCAAACCATGATATTTCATTTGAACTTTTACAAGTCTTTTATCAGAATGTTCCCACACAACCCTTAGTTACAACAGCCCATGTAAAGGTCCTTTTGGCTGGTGATGGGCCACCAAAGAAGAGCTGATACACCCCATCAGACTCAGTGACTGTCCAGCACAGTCTCTTCCTTGTGATAACTGCCAAAAGCAACTTGGAGTAGGACAGGCACATAGACATTATTTCCAACTGATCCTCTCCCAGCTCCAGATATCTGTGCCTCAGGGGTTTCCTAGCCAGACCAGGTTTCTGTGTACTTAGCTGTGTTCTGCAGATTTCTCACATTGCCCTTTGAGCTTCTGTAAGATTTTGGCATTTGCAGTATCCCATGTGCCCGGGACAGCAATGTGATTGCTAATGCCAGCTCAGTGTCATGGACAGCAAAGGAAGTGATGTGCACGTGGCATAAGCATGCCAGCCCACCTGCCATTTTCTGGGCACATCTCTGGAAAGGGCAAGAGAGAATGCCCAGATGTCTGCCTGCAAATGACATAGCACTAGCAGGACAGAGATGCAAGTCTCCTGTCAACGGGGAAGCAAACTGGCTTTGTGCAATGGCAAAGGCAGGGCAAAGAAGAGATCTAATGCTTGGAGCAAAATGCCAGCTGGGGAAGGCACTTGCTTTTAACTTTGAGGTTGGCCCTGTGAGAACAAGTTGGACCAGAAACCTTCTAATCCAGAGGCCTTCCAATCCAGAGATCTTGCCCAACTCAACTCTGCTGTGCACCTAGATCAGAATTCTCACAGCTAAGAAATCATCATTGTGCCCAGACCCCCCAGGAGCCGGAGCTGGAATAGCAAAGAACTGCACATAGTCAGTAACGGTGCCTCCAGCAGGCCAGGGAAATTACAATCTCTAAATACACAACTAACTAGCTGTTATAGCAGTCAGTAACGAGCCTGCCCAGGAGAACATGGCATGCTGTTGCTGTCTGGACAGATACTTATTCCCAAATCAATAGAGGGAACAGTGCACTTATGCAGCTTGTCACCCATCCAGCTTCCACTGCTCACCCAGGACAACTACGTGAATAGCTTGGAGGACTTTCAACTGCAGATTCATAGTTATAACATCCAGGCTAGGCAGTCAGGAGTGGGATCCTGGTGCTGCCAGCCCTGATGTCCCAACAGACAAGCATTTCCCACCCAGAGAGCATTTAATTGTGGAGGGAGAAGAGCTATGAGGGATACATGTTCTGAAGGTGACATTTCGAAGCCACATCCATCAGTGCTGCCTGTTCTAGCATGCACTTTCAGGCTCCCACAGAAAACTGCCACATTGATTTCGCATACATCTGCTTGTCAGTCAGTCACTTAATTAGCTGAAGGTAAAGCTTGCCTCGAGAGATGGGCATGTGGCTTGGGAACCTCCCTGCCTCACACAACTCATGTGATCGCTGGGGACTGGACAGTGCCTGTAAAGAGGGGCAAGTGGGCTGCTGTAGGGCACCAAGTACCATGGGGAAGAAAGGTCCCAAACCATCATCACCAGAGCTGGACACCACCAGCGCCAGAAGCCAGGGCCATGTAAATGGGCCATGGCCACAGTGAGGAGCCTGGACCAGACCCCAGGGCATGGTTGGAGCCAGCTACCTCTAGCAAGGCAACTATTCCTCTTGCCATCCCCACTTTTGCTATGCTCTGCGCTCCTCCTGGATGTCCTTCTCTGCTCTGTGAGCCTCCCCAGAGGCTACAGAGGCTCAGGACTCCATCCATGCTCTTACAGATGCAAAGAGACTTTGCTGTTCCCATGTCTGTCTCTGCAACCCACAACTCTGCTGACCGAGCAGGGAGTGCTTCTGTGCACTTAGCAGCTTCACTGCTTGAATTTCTGACAGCTACTTGAGGAAGGAAGTTGTCTTGTTGCTGGGTTGGAAAAGGAGCTGATAGGGCTTTTCTTCTATCAGTTGACAACAAAACTGCAACTTATGGTGAGGAGGTGGCACCCTCACAGGCAGAGAGACACCCAAGTCTGTGGTGTAGGCATTTGTCCCAGCCAGAAGGGGTGTGTGTGTGGTGGGGGACAAAGGACAGGGCAACAAAATGCCTGCTCAGCCAGTGCAGGGACAAACCTTCCTGAGAGACAGAAGAGGTGCAAAAATGGGCTAGATTATGTGAATGACCTTGTATAACACAAGATTTTAACTATTATTCAGTAGTCTCTGACAGAGGAGAGGGTTCATTAGGGTTTCCTGTCCCTGCTGATGAGTTCCCATCTGTGTAAGATGTCCCATGAGTCACCCATGCAGGATCCTTTGCCGAACCAAGCCTCGCTGACATGAAATGTCTGTACTTGATGAAAATTTTGCCTGCAGCACGCTGCAAACATGACAGGGAGGGAGAAGGAAAACCTGCCTGAAACGAAGCGTGATGCATGCTTTGGGAAGTGTGGATGTGATCTAATCTGATGTGGCAGCTTGGTTTGCTGGTCCAGCGTCCAGGTCTGCATGAGGCTGCACAGTCCAATGCCTCCCAAAAATGTGATCAAGCACAACCATCCTGGACACTGCAAACAAGGGGAGGGGGAAATGATCCCTCTATTTTCCCTCCACCTCTGGAGCCAAAATTCGTCTGGTTACTCTTATTTTCTTGAATGTCTTCTACCTCTTTCCCCAAGGCTTCCTTAATCAGTCTTTCTAAGACCACACGGCTGTGTTGTCATTTCCATGTCTGCATAAACCAACTGCTCCTCTGGCCTCAGGATATGCTGAGTTTAAATGACAACATACGGCTCAGATGCATAACACTGGCCTCCTCCAGACCATCACTACCAGGAAAATCCTGGAAAACGATCCAGCCTGCTCTTCCCGGGCCTTGCAGAAATACAAGGTGTGAGAGGTGGTCTGCAGAGACAGGGAGACTGAGAGCTGTTGCTGCTTGAATAGCTGGGAGATGACAGGCACAGCTGATGCTCAGTGTCTCAGAAAATACTTTTCAGGAGTGACGATTGCCAGGTAAGATGATTTCACATGCTAGACTGAATGCTGTTTGACTCTCCTCTTAGGAAGACCATATTGAGAAGTATTTGTCAGATCAGAAATGTTTTTCTGCAAATCATCAATGTTTGCTCTGAATTGACTGTGAATTTCATGCTCTGGCTAATGCACTTCATTCACCTGCCTGTGTCACATCCTGCAAGGGCCCAGCTAGGTGAAGATGAATGGCACTCTCTTGATCTGCCCTAAACTAGTGCCTGAGCCTTTGGTGATGCTTAATGTTTCCTTTTCCCTGGACAGCTGGAGCTGTGGCCTTCCCTTCCATGGCTCTGAATGTGGTAACACAGGACTAAACTGTTTTTCTGCTTTTTCCCAATCTCATGTCTAGTGATGGTGATCCACAGTCCTGAAAGTTACCAGAGTGCCTGGTGGAGGCAGGATCACTGGGGGATCAAACAGGAGAGATCCATCTAGATCAGTATCTGGAGCTCCAAGGACAACTTGCGCGAACAGTGCAATACAAGTTGATGACTAGAAAGGAAAACACATTTGATGTGAGTTTGATCAAAAACACCCCCAGCAGCAATTACTTAAGGTACCTGGGAAAGCTGACAGAGCAGAAATAACTTCTCCCCTGGCTTTTCACAGCCCTGCCCATGCCAGCTAAAAACTGCATTAGTCCCGAAAAATTCACCCTGTGCTGCAAGCAAAGGATTGACTGCCCAGGGCTCAGCCCAGCCCAACATCCTTGCTCAGTATAAAACCCTGCAAATCCCATTTCTAAGCCTACAGGGTTAAAACACAAAATCTGATATTTCCCCCCATTCTGCCTTTCTGGGATTTTTTTCTGACTGACCTTGCTGGTCCAATATTTCATCATGCTCTGTGGACAAGATTTGCCATGGTGGTGGGGTGGCATGTTGCAGGGTGGAGACACATGCTCACCTGAGAAGGGGTCTGGGCTGGATTTGAAATCCCCACTGGAAAAACTTGAAGCGGAAAACAAGCATGTTGAAGAATAAAATTGTGACAGGGTTTGAGTGAGAGAGGACTGCTGGGTCAAACTCCCATTCCTCTCCCTGATTGTCCTCATACACCCTTTTCCCAAGGAAAGCAACTGGAAACACATACAAGTACTTCTTGCACCCAAATACACATGCAGATTTTCTTTGCAGCCAGGTTCCTCCTCACCACAATAATTGCTCTCACCTTTCAAATAAATATGAGTTGCTCTTCCCTGTGTGCACCTGGATAGTTGCCATGACAATATTCCTCAAACAGGAGACATCACTCTTATTGAAATGGCTTTGGCCTCCACAAAATGAATTTCAATGAGCAACTGCCAGCGAAAAGGACATTTCTGCAGTTCTGTAAATCATTTAGCTAACTTTGCTGAGTTAAAGCTGGCTAAACCAAACAGTGGAGACCGTGAGAAAGAATAGGTCCATGTCTAATAGCATGGCTTCAGCATCAGGAATCGGGATTCAAGGAAGCCCAAAATACATCTGCTGTGCATGAACTGCTCCAGCAGCACCACTGCAGCAGGACTTTGTATCAATCCTAGCAGTTTCCCTCCCAGGGAAGGCACATTTCAAATCCTATTTGCCTGGGCTTTAGGGCAAGGGATTCTTGTTTGGGAAGACACTGGACAAGGGGGCTCAACTGTGCCCTGCCACTCTGCCAAGGCTGCTGACAGCTAGCTCTGCTGCTGGAAAAGCAGCTGTACATGGGAAAAGAAGATGACAAGGAATGCTCAGTGACATCCGAGGTCATGCCACAGAAAGGGCAAACATCAATACAGAATGTGCAGGTCCACTTTCAAGAGCAGCATCCACTGTTATTTTAACTCCATCCTCAGTCAGGAATGCACCTGATTCCTCTTATCTGCTTGCTGGCCCCAAAGGTCAGGCCCCTCTTTTCAAGACACTCCTCCAAAACCCTTGGTGTGGTGACCCAGCTGCATGATCAAAGCCTCCTGATGGTGTCGCAGGAGTAAGCACTTCACCATGGCCACATTTATCATTCTTTGCCCAGCGAAGGATGCAAGTGACTGATGTCAGGACTTGGGCAGTTCCTGTGACCATTTTGTGCCACGCTGCTCACTTGGGCATCACCCTGCTCCTCTCAACAGCTTCTGTATCAGCTTAACAGACCATGCTAAGCTGCACATGCACTCAAGTTGCAAACTGCAGAACAGAATGACACTGGCTCAGCCTGTGGTGCTGTATGCAGTGTGATCTGTATTTGGAACCATAGCACACCACAAGCATCCTACCTGCTCTCCCTGGAGAGGCTCTGTGGCTGCTAATGGACTCCTAAGCTACAGAAAAGCCTTTTGAACTTTTATGATCTTGTCGCCAAGTGTCACACTGAACTTCTATTAGAAGAAGTTGTAAGTTATCTCTTGTCAGGGTTCTAGGGAGGTTCAAGTGTAATTGTTCACATTTTAGCAATTTAAGTGACTGGCTGCAGAGTTCACTCCTGGTTCAGACTCCCTTTGGCAAGTCTCCTGTGCTGGACCAGTATCAGAGGTTACCTGATGGTGTAAAAGACATGAAGCCTCTGGGTACCAGCATATGAAATGCTGTGATTATGTAACATCAGGGATGCTCATTTCTGAAGACCATAACCCAATCTGAGAGCTACACCCCAGTGCCATGCCATGCTGTCACTATGTCAAAAGGCAAGCCCTGCGAGAGAGGCGATGCAGATCCTGCATTCTTATCCCTTCTCTCTGGGGATAAGGCCAGCAAGCTCAGATCATGTCCCATGAAGTACTCCATAGTCACCCCCAGAGAGGGGGTGTTGCTAGGGCAATACTGCCTTAAACAGTGACAGTGTTTGGATCATTAAATCAACAAATGACCCCAAAAATCTCAACTCTAAGTTCTGCACTAAAGGTGCTGCTTGCTGTTTTCACACTGCCATTTCCATCCTTCGGGGATTGGTCTGTCCAAGAAAAAGTATGTGCTGGGGTTGAGTGCCAGCAGTGGGGTTGGTCTCTGCCTCCAGCCCAGCCAAGTCTTCAGACAGTTTGGTAGTTGTTTGGTTTGTTTTTTTCTTCCCCCTTCCTTTCCAAATGACTTCCAACTCCAGAGGGCAGAGGAATAAAGTGTATCAGCTGAGATGGGATTTTTTCCTTGCCTTTCCAAACACTTTTGGGTCTTTAGGAATTGCCAGTGATTAATGCCCTTACCCTCATAGAGACCTTTCTGAAACTAATCTGAAAAGACCAAAGTCCTAATAGACTCTAATGTCCTCAGGCAGGTGCTAGAAGGTGTGCAGGGCTGTGGGACCCGTGTGGAGGGTGCTGCCATAGCAAGGAGTTGAAGGGTTTTGCCACTGTGGCACTTGCAGCATCCTGAGAAGGGCTATTCTAGTCCAGTCTCCCTGCTGCTGGACACACTGGAGGTCAGGAGCATGTGGGCAATTTCAAGAGCCACCATTCACATTGTGACTGACACACCATCTGTTTACTGCCAAATAAATTAAACTGTGAAATACATCCCTTTCAACTGAAACTCTGTGTATAAAAATCCTTCAAAAGAGACACCAGGTCTCCTGAGATCCCAGTGATACATGAGGTTAAAGCCTGTGGTAGGAGCACAAAAGCAAACACACGTTTGCTAAGGATCCCTCCCAGTTCTAAGATAGACAGGAAACCAATCCTATGAGGAGGACAAAAAAAATTCTGCTTTTGTCTCCAGTTACCAAGGAGATTGTTCAAACAAAGCTAAAATAAGAGGAACCAAGCGGCCAAGAGGAACGTGAGAGTGGAATAACACTCGAGAGCTTTGTGACTGCTTGCTGCCTAACAAGCTGGGCAGGGTGCCTATGATGGGCTCAGCCTTGGCAAGCAGCTCTTCCCCTCTTCCCAGGGGAAAATGTCCATGTTTTGGTTTACATGTGCCTGGGTGAAAATGGCAAGGAGCATTTGAAAATGACAATTCAGAAAAGCCCTTGCCCACAGAGATCTCAGACATGTGTTAGCCCCATTCATGGCAATTGTGGCGGCAGGACACAGCATTCAGTGGCCTCAGCCTAGACCTGTGTGTTCAGGCCATCAGAGGAGATCTCCCTATGGGAGCAAACTAAATCCAGCTGTACGTGTGGCCCGCTCAGCAGCTCCAATGTCTGTCTATAAGCTCAGAGGACTGGCAGATATATAGAATGCTGAATGGAAAAATCCTACTGCAGAGCCCCGTGGGCACACACGTGCTGGATTTGCTCCTGTGAAAGTCATGGAATCACAGAATCACTAAGGCTGGAAAAGATGTCTAAGATCATCAAGACTAACTGTTACAGGCCAGAAGACACAGACCACCAGACTGTTTGCAAAGACAGGGTCTTTCTCAAGTCCCAACTCACATCAGGGCTGCACAGGGTCTGCCTCAAGCCCAGATGAACATTTTTGTTATGCTGGAAACGGCAGATGTTACGAGGAAGTGGCTATTCCCACACAAACCCTAGAGCCTGTAAGCTGGTTTCCATCCCTCTGCAATCCTTAGTTAAGAAGAGGGAAAACTTTCCAGACACCGTTTCTTCAGCAGATCCTCATATGTTACACATGCTTATCCGGATGCCTGGTGCCATCAGGGATGTGAGTTAAATGCAGTGCCTGTTGTTAAGTTTGCCCACGACTTTCCCCTATTTTAGAGTCTGTTTCAGCTGAGTGATACTTTGCCAGACTTTAGCCATTCAGACTGAAACTTTCTATGTAGAGTGGCCACTCCTGAGACAGTAATGAAAAGCCCCACCATCTCAGCTTTGGAAAAAAAATGCTGCTTTGCCCCTGCAAACTTTTTTTTCCCCAAGGACTATATTGAGTAACTCTGTCTTCCTTATGCTTTGCTGCAGAGGATGAAAGTTAGCAGAAGGATCTCTCCAGTGCTCAGGATGTGCCAATTTGCTTAAATTTAGACCAAGTTCTAAGACTCTAAAAACTTGCAAAATGTGTAGGCTTCTTCAAATTGGCAGCTCAAAGTCTTGGAAGATTTAATCTGCTCTGGAAATGCTCCATTCTTTCCTAGTGCCAAACCTGCTTTTGCACAGGCTGTGCCCTCAGCAGGGCTTTTCCTGTGCCTGGGAGCCGCTGGGGAGCTGGGAGCTCTGCCAGTGGCAGGAAAGCTGGCTGCCCTGGGTACCCATGGCAGGGGCAGCCACAAGGCCTAAGGAAATTCCACAACCAGGCCTTCTGTTCTCCTCCTTACTGTTGGCCCCTGAGCTACAAATGTCTCCAGGCACAATGACTTTGCACCAAGGACTTTGCATCCTTGCTGCAAGGAGGACAGGCTCTCCGCAGTAATTTTGGTAGCCCTCCTTACCAGCTTGTGCTAGGTAAACAATGAAGCTTGCTCAGTCGTATACACTTGCCCCCTCATACTCAGCCTGGTATCTGAAGGGGATGATTCTTCTTTTTGGTCTATCCTGATCCTGAGCTCAACTTAGTGAGCCAGGGCTGCTGGAGAAAGCCAGAGGCACAAAGCTGGAGCTTAACTCTTGCACTTGGCTGGGTAGGTGGAACCGGTTCCTTATGTTGGCTGGCTGCAGATGGAGTGATGCTACAGAGAAAACCCTGCTGCTCCTGGGAAGGGCAATTTAATACCAGAAGACTTAGAAGCACTTGAAGCACAAAGAAGAAGAAATGCACCTCAGTAGTATGCTCATGAGTTTCTCCCTAGTGTGGGCCTAGTGGGAACCACAGGGATAGTATAGGAACTGTTGGGTGGAAGGAGGGCAGAAGGGAGGCCAAGGGAACAATGGCTTCCCAGAGAGTCCTCCCAGCGCAAAGCTGGGGAGGGGAAGAAAGATAGGTAGAAATGAAGGTAGCATGGATTGCCTTTGGCTTCAGAAAGCCATACTAGTGATGGCAATTACAGTATTATAAAAAAAGTTGGTTTTAAGAAACATTCCAAAGACACTATCAGAATTCAAGGAAACTGCAGCACAGTGTAGTAAGAGGAAACTAAATCGACCAAAACAGCTAGTCAGGAAATACAGCTGCCTTTTGCATTCTGCTCCTCTTCCTCTCTGAAACTCATTTGCTTTTCCTTCAAGCATGGACAGGTGCTGTTGTGGGATACTAATGCTTTCAAAGAAGAGAAAAATCTCAGCAGGGGAGTCCATTCAAAGACAGGCTGAGGTGCCCTTTCAAATGCTGTGCAATGCAGCCCCCCAGCTGTCATTCATCACATCAGTTCACACCATCTCATCATGATATCTAGTTTTTGACTGAATATCAGGATGTCCAACTAAACACGAGCATATTTATTTACTACAGTCAGGTAGGGATCATCTAGTAGCCACATACAGTTAAGAGTTTTATTTTTTCACCAGAGTTCACATTTTTAAAGTTATTTAGGTTATATTAAACCCTAACCACAACAGATCTCAAGCATGGTGAGTGAGGGTTTCTGGCCATGTGCCTGAGTGTGATGGGCCAGAAGCTGCAAGAACACCCAAAGACTCACCCTATGGTACTATCATGTACAGCAAAATATGTGGGGATCTGGACCAAAGCTGGAGAGAAGAGCTGTAAGGCCACACAATAAAGTCAAATTCCCCCCTGCTGCAGTTTTCAGCAAGCTCTGACTGCATTTCAAAATGAATCAGGAAAATCTCAGCAGCAAGTAGGGAACAAACCCCCAGAAGTGCTCAGAGCATGGCAGCACCAGGAGAGCCAGTGTGAGTCCCAGCTCTGCATGCACAGGGCTCATCTGTTTGGCCAAGCCAAGGTGCTTGGGGGCAGCTGCGGCAGCCTTGGACTTGGGAGCCCTCCATAGAAGTGAACATTTGTTCACGGTCACTGTTTCCCCAAAGGAACCTTTGCAGAGCACAGTAGCAAAAGTCTCTAATTTTATTGGCACTACTCAGGGAACATGTCAGGGTATGGGAAAAAAAAAAGCTTAGGCGTTTGGAATGGTGCGGTATGCATTTGCTGAGAGAGATTTTAAATTTTCTGCCTCCTTTTCTGAGAGCTAGACAATGTATCAAAGAACAAGTTTGGGTTTTTCTTTGCTTTGTTTTTGTTGTTTGTTTTGTGTTGTTTGTTTGGTTTGGTTTTGTTTTTAAAAAAAGAGCCCTCTAGTAGTGGTCTTTATTGTTTTTCAGTTCATAGCTGCCAGAGAGCCTGGAGGATTATTCTGCTCAGAGCTATAAATGACGCCCCATATTAGTGATTGCTTTCACTGATCTTCGGAGGAAAATTCCAGAGTGACTCGTGAAGATGAGATTTCCATTTCTACAACTCGAATAAACAGCTTCATATCAAAATCCTAGCAGACAGGCAGAAAAACATGTTTCCAAGCTCCCAGAAACCCAGATAAAAATGCCCAAGGTATATTCCAAGTGGATGAAGATTTGCGTGCAGTGGGCCCTGCCAGAAAAGCAGCAGACAAAAATGCTTTCCAGATGAAGAGCAGAGAACCCTGTACCATGTCCTTAGGCTAGGCAGCATGCTCCAGCATGAGGGAAGACTTTTCCAGGGGGAAGAAAATGCCATTTTTTCCTACCTGAATCAGCTGTGCAATAAAAAATGTCAGAGGAAGACTGGTTTGAAAGCTGAAGATAGAAAGATTTAGGTCTGATTCACACAAGATCTAGGTATAGGCACCAATTCCTCTATGTTTCCTATGAGGCAGAGCAAGTCCCACGTCAGCCCAGTCGCTTCCCTGGTACACATACGGTGTCCCACAAATAGCAGGGTCATGTATATTTAATAGGCACTGGCGCACACACACATGCACAGCCTGGAGACACGCAGCCTCAGACACTTGTAACCTCCATGCTGGCTTGTACTGCTTTTTGCCTTTTTAAGTCCAGAGCAGTCCTGTTTCCCTTCTGCTACTTCTGTTTGTGATCATCAGCCAGCCACAGGTGAGGGGTGGTTTTCCAGCTGATGGGCACACACAAACCCTGTAAACATGGTGTGTGGAGAAGGGACAGTAATGCTACAAGCAGCACAAACCTGTTCGCTGACATGATGGGAGTTATAATCCCCATGAATTTTGTCCTTTATTCACTCTATTATTCATAAATCCAGCCTCATTTTCTCAAACGGCAGGGAAAGCCAAGAGCTAATCAGGATGAATAATTTTTGGGTTGGCACCCTTCACCTGCCAGCACACCATGAAGATGCACCTGGTGGCTGTGTGGATTTCCATGCCAGGGCTGTTATGAGCACTAAAAAAATGAGCAATATCCAGTCAAATCAAGACCAGCTGTGAAAGCTGCAGCCGTTGGGAAAAATTTTACAAGCCTGTAGGGCTTCCCCTTTTCTAGCATGTTGATAGCTACAGGAAACAGACACTTTTGAAAGTTTTCACAACCGGGTTTCAGAAGGACTCATCAGCCTTATTAAATATAGTATTTCACTCTGTAAGCCATTATTTATTTATTTATCTTGGCCCTGCAGTCCCCACAAAGCTGCCTGGAAGTGAGGAAACATGGCCTAACTTTATTTCAGACTGAAGCAATGCACTGGATCTGCAAGCTAAAGAAAAACAGAAGTCAAGTTAAAAATATGTACATATATATGGATATATATTTACAATTATTCTTTGTGGCAATGGTTTGGGAATTTGTTCTGTTGCTTTCATTGTGTTTATAGACCTTCTTTCCAAGTCTGATCCTTAGAGAAACATATTTTGTTACTATATTCAGCAACCATTATAGCATTTTGACTTGCAAAGGGAGAGGCCATTCCACAAACAGGACTGCAGCAAGGCCCTGGTAAATAAGAGAAACTAGGCTGGGAAGCAAGATATGTGCAAGGTTTATTTGTGTTGTTTGTAGCAGTTTATTTAATAAAGATTTTTGCACAAACTGGATTCCATGTATTGATGTAACCAAACTTGTTGCCACTCTGTAAGTGCATCCAGGCGATGGCTGATTTTTCCCACTCTCTCCATGCTGTTTGCTGCTTGCTTCACCTATGTGCTGAGACCACAAGTGTGTTTGTCCTGCTCCTCCATGCGAACATTAGAAGAGCCCAAATGCCTCAGAGGAAAGGAAAGTGACCGACTTTGGAGCTGGCTGTGCACACCAGCTATTTGCACCCATTAGCATGCGATTTGCATTTCATCACTAATCACTACTCAAATGTGCAGAAAATACAATTTTAATCAGCTGACTGTGGGCAAACAAAGTAATCTCTCCCATACTTTCGAGCCAGCGATCTGTCCCCGCATCAGAAGGGGTGCAAATTGCCACTCAGATGGCCTGGGCTTTTCCCAGGCAAGTCAAGCTGCCAACCCGAAGCCTTCAGGATGCCCTGCTCTGCCCATCCCTCTCCCTTGCAGTGACAGTTTCTTCCAGGAAAGCACTGTGATGCTCTGTGCTACACATGCAGTTGTTACTGTCAAGTATATACCGGCACCCCAAAGCTCATGCCTGCAAGCAGAGCTTGGAGGCACTGAGGCACAGGACTCATCCCAGAACTGCCGGAACTGAAGGGTTTGCCCTCAGCAATCCGCTCCATCACTGGACAGTTTGATATGTTCAGGGAACACCATTTAGACTATTGGGAATCCAAACCTGCTTTCACACCTGGGGATGGGTAATTCACTGGCAGTGGGCTTTGCAGGGCACCAGGAACTTCTCCTGATCCATCAGTTTTCCTGTTTTTGCTATGTGTTTCAACTCTTTCCAAAATCTGCATGTGGCTTTCAAAAGATGCTCCACCCTCAGAGGTCCCTGATGCAGGACCTGCACCTCTGATCTGGGGGACCGTGTTGTGTCACAAGGGAAATCATAGTCTAGTTTTCTTGCTGGGAAGGTAAGGCTTACAGAATCACCAGTGCACTCCTGTTTTCCTGCCTTGCCTCCCTTCACTCCCTCTCACTGGGAAGTCCATGATGGCTTGGACTTTTTAGCCACGTTCAAAAATGCATTTTGGCATAGTGTTCTTTTTAGACAATAGAAAGCTATGGGCTGCCAGCAGAATTCTGAGGAGAGAAGTGGAGGTTCATGAGCCTGGGGCTGAGATATTCAGCAGCAAAATTTCAGCTCTGCTCGTGACTGACTGTATGAGGTCTCAGGAGAATGAGCCAGGCCAACATTTCACCACAGCCTTTGGAGGAGGATGCTGAAGTCACCCAGTCAAGCTGGCCCAGTGCCCAGTGGCCAGTGTCACCCCAATAGGCAGTGGGCCAGTTCAGCAGCACTGTAAGTATTGCCTTTTTAACAAAAGTATTGAACTGGATCTGGATGTCTGGCCTTAACAAACCCAGATTAACTAAGGACTGACTCCACTTAGCTGCTGTTTTTAGCTTCCAAAAACAGTCTGACCATGCGCTGCTCTACACTGTGTCTGCCTGTGAACACTTTCAGCTTGATTGACTCAGGAAATGATTTGACACAAGCATTCCCATACCCGTTACTCCTCTCCAATGTCCCCAAGGTACTCATTTTCCACCTCTTTCCCCACTTTGGGCTGTATTTCAATCCACACGATTGAGTGGGTGTCTCCAAACGCTGGTAGACTGGTTCCCCAGAAGCTGCCTTGGAGCAATGGTGCTTGCAGGCTCAGTAGGATGCTTCCCAGCAAAACCTCCTGAACATGCAGGCGGTGTCTCTGAGCCTCGGGTGCTTTACTAATCTAACAGCCTGCTACATGCACTGCCTCTCAGGTTCATTTTACCACTGACAAAACACACTTTTGGAAGCAGCAGCTGTTTGGGCTCATGCACCAAAATACCTCACCAGCTTCAGAGAAGGGAGACCTGATGCGGCTAAACCAGCTATGAGGCAGAAGTGGCTTAGCCACTTTGGATTTGATTGAGCAGCCTTGGTAGGTGCCAACTGAAATGTCCCAGCCAGATGGAGGCATCGGGAGGGCTGCTTGTGCATCAAGATGTCCAGATCTGCCTGGAACACATGGCAAAAGTGATGTCCGACTGGGTCAAAACCAAACAGCTCCAGCTCCAGCTGCCTTTCTCCCAACACCTCCAGGGTTGAGTGCTGTCACACCAGGCAGGAATGCCATGTTCCTCTTCCCAGATAGGTAAGGCACTGCACACGCAGAAACTCACTGATATGGAGGTGTGAAATCCAGCACTGAGCTCATGCTTACAAACCAGAGGTCCTGCAGGACTCCTTATCTCTCCTGCTCCATGAAATGCGGTCAGATGAAGCTGTGAAAAAGCAGCCATGTGTTTTCTTTCCCCACTTGTGATTCTCAGAGGAAGACAAGGTCTTTAAAAGCTTAGGCAATTATTAGTGGTCTGCCTCTATTTTTTCCCAAATCCCAGTCCATGCAAAGAGGACAATTAAGTTTGGATATAGAAGTCAAAATCTACTTGAAAAAACCCACATTCAACCCCACCCTGAAACTCTTCAGTGTGAGCTTAAATTCCTGCTGGACTGGGAGCTGCTCCTTTCTAACTACTGGAAGTTTTTTCCGCTGCAATTCAGTATGTATTTCCTTTTT
>VZRE01011999.1:109327-184843 GCA_013396775.1 Cephalopterus ornatus
TGGTCAGAATGT
This sequence comes from Cephalopterus ornatus, assembly GCA_013396775.1. Lineage (NCBI taxonomy): Eukaryota > Metazoa > Chordata > Aves > Passeriformes > Cotingidae > Cephalopterus > Cephalopterus ornatus. The sequence continues at coordinate 109,340 of VZRE01011999.1, forward strand.
ACAAGATGCAAATTTATTACAAGTAGATATTTTCTGCAGAACAGATGGGGCCCTGTTGTGCAGATCTGAGCGTTAAGCCTTTTCTGCATCTTGCTGAGGACTGTGGTCACTAGTGATCTCAGAAGCAGCAGAGAGTATGGCTGCACACAGAAAAGCTCAGCTCTGGCTCAGCCTGGCAATGGCTGCCACCAGCTGTGAAGAGTTTGGCAGTACAAGTGAGAATGCCCCCACTGACACTAGAGACTGCACTGGCTCTTTAACCTCTCCCATCCTCAAAACCTCCTTGCCCTGGAGGAAAAAATTTTGAAGGAAGGGAGGTCACCAGAGACCCATTTTCTCAAATATGCTATTTATGAAAATATGTAGTTTCCATTTTTTAAAAAATGATGCATTGCCCTATGTCTTAGGATCCATTTAATGTAATTTATGCTATTGGTACTGCATAAGCTAAATGCAATATTTATATTGCATTTGCATTAACATTGAGCTTATGCAATATCGGTATTGCATAACCTAAATGCTTATGAATTTAGTCAATTCATTTACAATCTTACTTCCTATGTTCATAATAACCTAAGACTCACAATGCCCCTAAAACACCCTCACCGGATCCTTGCCAAAATGACTGAAACTCTCACTTGTTGTTTGAAAGTGACCTCCCAAAATCCAGCTGTCCCTACCTCCTCATTTAAGCATGTGCCAGTCCAACAGACTGACGGATAACAAAAGCTGTTTGGCCTTCTGGCCCAAATAACAAAACTCCAATGCCTTTTCTCATGTCAAAGATAAACTATAAGACTCCCATTTGTGTTGCACCACTTATCATGGTTTCCAGCTCCATCCCCCTTACATCACTCCAGCTAATGGCAGATGGACTCAGGAATCCCATCCCATCATGAAATGAACTCCATGGTATGACCAATCCCCTAAAAATACTGCTGTTTCACAAGGGGGAGGGCCTGGGTGGGAGAGTGCCAGCATTTCTGTTCGGGCATGTTTTGGTCTGGCCCTGCTTGGTTTTCAGCCTGTTCAGGGATATGGAACAGTGATCTTGCATCACACAATTAAATAGGAACCACTTCTTCCTGCATGGAGTCATCTGTTGTGGGGAGAGCGTGGATTCCCTTCACACTTGCCATCTCCAAGGAACATGCAAAAAGACTTAGCAAATCCCTTTTTCTTTCCCAGGGAGCTGTACTGTTGTCTGCTGACAACCTGGCTTTTAGGTGGGAGGACAGAGAATTGTATCTGAGAGGTTTGGGGACACCAGGCAGAAATTTCATGTCCCCGTGAAACCAGAGGGAAACGTGCTGCCAGTGCCAGGTGTGGCAGTGCTTCCAAGTCCTTCCTCACACACTGTTCCTGCCAAATGCACCCATGCCATTTGGCTTTTCGTTTCATCTCAAAAGCAGGCAGACAAAGGCTACTGCTGCATCCTGTCTCCAGCCAGGGCTGTGGGCAGCATGAAGCACATATAGGTGTCTCAGACCTTGACAGACCTGGGCATATTTTCCCCCTGAGCGTGCAGGATCAGTCATCTTACAGAGTGCTCATCCCCTTGATTACAACATTTGCTATCCCTTTCTGATCTCTGCAATGCATACAGAGAGCAGTGCCACGTGCCAGGTATCATTCAATTAGAAGCACCCAAGAGGCAGGGCAGCCCCTCTTCGACGTACGCCCTTCCCCAGCATGTTCACTACCAAACACTCCGAGGTGAGGTCACATGCACCCCTGATTCCTCCTGGCACTGCTCCTGCTGCCTCCATCACTCCCTCTGTCACTCTCTCCCTCCCCAGCAGCAGGGGCTGCGGGGTAGCCCTGACATCTATCCCAGGAGGGGAAGCTGAATTACATCAGAGTCAGCAGTGAGAGCTGCCTCCTTGGCTCGTCCCTGAATCTTGATCTGCCAAGACAAATGCAGGCCAGTTTCAGAGGGCTCCTGGAAGGGTGCCCAGGTGCTCCTCTCACTTCAGTCTGTTTCCTCTGAGGGCACACCTGATGGAAACAGAATTAAGGGAAATCATGCCCTCTCTCCGGGTACATCCCACATGCCGGCCTGACACAGAAAGGAGTATGAAATGTAATTAACATCAGGCCCTTTTTTCAGGGTTGACTTTTTCTTCTTGGGAGGAAAGGGAAAAGGAGTTGCGTGGTTGTACCAACCCTGCCAGTGCCATGGAAGTGCTGTCATGCAGGCAAGCCTGGAGACATTTCTGGCGTGGGTCCAGGCTGGCCAAGCAGAAAGCAGCGCTCATCCCTAGCTTCCATCTCCTGCTAGGCTGCCCCAGTATGGCCTCGGCATGCCCCAAGGCATGGCCTTGATTTTGGGAATTGTGCAAGAGCACCAGAGCAGTGGAAACACCTAGCAGCAGCATTTCAGACAAGGATACCACGGGCTGAGGAGCTGTTGGGAATCAGTGGGCATTACTTCTGAAGTAATGAGGAAATTTGTCAGCACACAGGAGTGTGTAGGGGTTGCCATCTGGAAGACAACAGGGCATGCAACTTGCCTTGAATGCTGCATAAGTGGCATTATGTCTTTGGAAAGATGTTAGGTGACCCTGAGGTGTGTTAGAGAATATTTAAAAAGCTCAAGAAGTGCCAGTCATGGAAGAGGAAAGTTTTCCTGAGAAAAACTCAGGGTATTGGGGTGAAAACACCTTGTCTGTTGGGCAGGGGAGGTGATGATGCTGGTTACACACAGGCAGATCAGGCTGGCTGGCAGGGAGAATTCATGGCAATATTGTCCATGCAGCGGAGACCACACCGCAGCCTCTGCTGTGCCGGCGGAACACCTGGAGTTACTCTTAGCCATATCTCCTGGATTCCCTCCCTATTTTCCCCCCATTGCTCCAGCCTCTTTTCAGTGAGGAAGAAACCTTTTCTCAGCCTGCACCAGCTGGCAGCTGCCCCATGAGCAAAACAAGGCCAGAGTAGGGTCTGTGGTGCTGGGAGGTTTTGGCACTGAGAAACGTGGGAGGAAACAAGCAGGTTGCAGACTGGCCCCAAGGAGGGGATTATGATGCTACTGTTGCACCCAGGACTTGACATCCAACATAGTTAATGCCTCCTTAATCACTCATAAGCCACTCCGCTCTGGAAGAGTAATAATAATGATAAAAAACCCCTCTTTAGTCTCTTTGCTTTTTATTTTCCTGTTTGTAAATCCCAAGGCCTTCAACAAAACACTGCCTCTGCTGAGTGAACTTAACCATTAACCTACAAAGAGCCAACGATGATTACGCCTCTGAAAATAGATTTTATCCATTCTCTCCACTCCCCTTTACTGATCTAGACACAAATGCTTAGTGATTGTTACTTGGCAACCATGGTAAAAATGTACTGAGCCACACGTGGCTACAAAGGATGAAATCACTGTCATGAAATTTCCAAAATAAGTACTGTAATACCAGAACACTTATTCCCTAAGAGGAACAAATAAATCTCTTCCTTATATATTGTTGTTGTTTTGGTTTTTAAAAATAATTCATTTTTTTTATTAGCAAGGCACAATTTTTATTCTTGCTCCTTTGTGACTTGATTCATCTTGTTTTCCTGTAGTGAGCATTACATACATTTCTACACACATATGGGCACACAATGTTCAGGAAAACATAGATACCCTCTCCTCAGGCCTGGCTGGAAATACTCAGTTGTAGGAGAGTTCATATGTGGGCAGGACATCAAGAGGTCTTTGGTCAAAACGAGGTCAACTGCCAAGGCAGGTCAGAGTGCTCACATATGTCTCTGTACAGATGCGTTCATGTGCACACTTTACAGACTCTCAGAAGCAAGCCCAGAGCACATAATAAAAAGTTAATCCATCTGAGACTGCTTTAAAGTAGATATCACTAGTGCAATGAAAAGCTGGGATGGATACCAGTTATTGATTAATCAACTGCTTGAAACTATAGTTGTCAAATGTCCAACTCAAGTCTCTACAAATCCATTCTCCTATGGTATCCAATGCTAAGTAGTTCCAGGGAATACCAAAAACAAGATGGCGCTTGTAGGAGATACTTTTCCAGATAACAAACATTTGAGCTTTAATCTTTGATAAAATATTTCCCAGTGAGAAAATGTTTGTGTCATGGCTCTCATGAAAAACTCTGTGCCTTTACATCTGATTGAAAGTTGTCCTTGGTAGCCTTTGATTAATACATGTTTCTCTGTTGGTCTCTCAATGAAGCAGGGAAGAAATGGATGTTTTTGCATTGCTCAGAGGTCTGGAGGCTGGCTGACTGGCTTCTGGACAGACTGAACCTCACACGATCAGAAAGATCTAAAACTAATGCACACCAAGCTGAATTTGTCAAACAGGAGCCTCTTGAAGTCGTCTAACTTCTCACCAGGGAAATATTTAATTTCAGAGATTAAACACTGTGTTTGGAGACTCAGAGGCAAGATGCAATACTGATTAGCATTTGTCTTAAAGCCTGATTATTCACACTGTTCCTCTTTTAGGCAATATACTTCTTTCAAGCTTGCACATAAATTTGTGCCCACAGAACTGCTTTCTCCTCTGATCAATACCCATTAGTTGCAACTTTTGCTAGATCTGAGCAACAAGGGCACCTCTTCCTCTCCAGGCTAGTGCTAGATGGGGTCAGCAATCTGAAATCGGATTCACTCCAGTTTTCAACCCTCAGAGCCCTGTATACTGCACTGGTGCTCCTGCTTGTCCACCTCTGCCACGCTCCCTCTAGCAATGGGAAAGGCTACAAGGGGGGTTTCAGCTCCTGCAGTGGGAGTATCTGCTCAGCTACCTTCCGCCTCTTAGAGTGGAATTTTATTGTCAGTGAAGCAACCTCTACCATTTCTTCCCACAAGAAACGGTATAGGGAACAGGATCTATCACTTCTCTGGGATATTTTCAGGCTCATGCAGGCACTGCAGCATGCTTGCAGTGTGCCGTGCATTGAATGCCCTGATTTGCAATCAGAGAAGCCTTCCCCTGCTCTGCTGCTGCAAAGGAATGAAAATTCCTGGTAGCAAACACTGTGCTGTGAACCCTGCAAGGGGTCCAGCATAGTTATCCATTGAGGATGTTCCCCGGGCCCAGGCAGCAGGGCTTGTTCAGCCCATCACAGCTGGTGTTCTCTCCCTCAGTCTTCTGCATCTCAGGCTCCTCTATTGCTGACCCTGGGCCCCTCTGAGTCCCACCTTGGTGATATGGACTAAACAAGGAAACCCGTGAGCCCCAGATAGACCCTGGGCCCTTACTGACATCTCCAATCCACTCTCAAATGCGGTTTTCCTGTTCTTCTGTCTGGCTATAATCGTAAGCACAAGTCTGGAAAAGACCTCCCCAACCTTCCCTCTGCAAGAGTTTGGGACCAGCACTTCAAAATCTCTGGGAAGCCCTTGCAGCCAGTGAAATGATGGAGAAAGCAGCTTAACTGTGTGAAGTGAGATGGTGCCAAATGTTCTTCCCTGTTTTCTGGATTCATCTTCCCCACCAACCTATGCCTTCCCCCTTACATCTGGCTAGTGGGTTCAGGCCCCTGGGAGAAGGTTCCTTTGATGGATGCATGGCCCATCTTCCTGGGATTTTGTCCTTGGCAAAGCCAGGGAGGAGGCTTCCCAGCTCCCTCAGCTATTTCATGCTTTCTATCCAAAGCCTTTGAAAAGCAACTGGCCAGAAATCCCATGGACACAGGGAATAGCTCTGGACTCCGTAGCTCATAGGGAGATGCCTTCATCTGTGAAGTGTAATGAAACAACTCAGAGAAGGTAAGAGATCCACACAAGCAGTTCTAACTACCCTGCCCAGGCCAGTGACACAAAACAGCCTTAGATAACAACATACCACAAAACCATGCACAGCATTTTGCATCTGTTTCCTGAAGCTGGACTCTGGGTTCAGCTGGGCTCTAAACTCTGGCAGGAAACATTTCTGTTTCCTACTAGCAGTTTAGAAATGGGTTTGAAGACTGGCTTTTTAATTGGAGAGAACTGCCAAGCCGTATCAAATTTTCCATACTTAAAAGCTGATTTTTCACAAGTGCCCTTTTAAAAGATTCTTAAAAAAAAGGAAAAAATAAGAATCCCCTGACCTGCTAAATTACATCTGTTCAACAGACAATGCAGACATGCAGAGCTATGGATGACTAATAGGTATTTAAGCTAGTTATTATTTTCTTCTGCAAACAGTGGCAAACCACAAATGCTAATCATACCAGATTTCATTATCTCATGAGCTGAAAACTCAGTGCTCCAGAGAGCTGAAGCACAGGGAGAAATTAAAACTCCGCATCTCAAAAACGCAAGCCCTACATGAGCTGCTTTGAAGAATGAGGACCCCAACCCATTTTGACAGCTCAACAGCAGGGTCAACCTGTTAGCATTTCCTTGCTGACAGACTCCTGATGCGAGTGGTTTGTGGGTATCTAAAGCTTTGATTGCAAAGAGGTGCCCAGCAGCAGAGCAGTGTGACCATTAAGACACAGCATTGTCCCTGACCCCACGCCTTCTCAAGTGCTGTCTTGCCTCAGGCAAGCACCCTTATGATTTCACACCATATTCTCAGTGGTTTGGCATTAGCTGTATTGCACTGAGGAGATGTGTGTTGAGAGCTACCTGTGCATAGAAGTGCCTATGGGCAGGAAAGAAAAGGTTGTCCCTATAACCTTACTGTGCAAACGCATGCGATTGCAAATCTGAATTTCAGTATTCCCGTACTACACCTCCAGCAGTTAAGGGTAATGGTGCTGCCTGCCTCAATCTTTCTGAGCACGCAGCAGGGCAAACTCATACACCTGAGTGCTCCTGGGAGAGCACAAGTGAAACAGTAATTTTAAACCATTTCCACATCCAGCTGCCATCACTGGGAGCATTCTGAGCTCAGCATCACTTTCAAGATTTAGCCATAACTAAACCCCATTTTCTGGTTGACAATATTGGCATAAATGCCAGGCTCTGCCTGCCCCTGCTCTGCACTCCACAGCAGACAAAGAGCAGGAGGAAGGAAATATTCCCTCAGTCTTATAGGTAGAAAGAGGAGCCGTTTCTTTGAGATTTTTAGATGGTGGGGTTTTGTTTTTGTTTTCCCCAACACCTGGAACAAAAAATCATTTCCTATTTTGATCTCCCAAAAGCAGATGACCTCCCTGCCTTCAGGGCAGCCCACTTCCCACCTGCCAGCAAGGGACAGATTAAAACAGCCACTCTCACTGCAGTTCTCCAGGCTGGGAGCTTTTTGAATCAAAATGAGACAGGCTATTTGCCAATTCACTTTTAAATAAAATGTGGCTTTCAGAGAAGGGCAGGAGGACGGCTGGGAAAATGACAGCTCCCCTGCCTCCTGTGCTCTGCTGGCAACCCGTGGCTTGGACAGATCACACTGGGGCAAGAGGCACAGCAGCAGGGATGTGGCAAAGGGGTGACTGAGGTACCAGTGCCACAAGGGTCCTGTGTCCACCTTCTTCAACATCTACATTTCACTCCTGCTTGGCTCATCTCTGCCCTCTTCTCGGCCTGCCTCAGCTTCCAGCTCTCTTAGGGACTGGAATGCCAGTAAGCTGCTAGGACAAGAAGTGCAGCAGCAATCATGGGCAGGAGGTGGCATCCGGGTGAGGGCCAAATCTGCTCAACAACAGGACATGGACACAAAAACATGATCAAGGCACCACCTTCTCCATCGCTGAATTTCTCCCTCCATCCCCTTCCTTCTCCCCCTCCACTGAAGACAGCATCAGTCCATTCAGACAGCTTAACAACCTGTCCCCAGTCTGTGTGTGTCCCCCCATTACAGCACCCCCTATATATCTATTAGCTGAGCCAAGAGAAGACTGCCAAGTTCCCTCCAGCCTCCCAGCCAGCACCAGTGAGGATCACACTGGGGATGAGCTGTTACCCTGGGAGGGAGCTCTCTGAAGCAGTCAACACTGGGGCTGGGCTGACATCCCTGACCATGGCACCACTGCAGCCTCCTGTCTGCAGCGAGGCCAGTGGTGCCATTGGTGCGCAGCAGTGCCTGGAACTCTGCCAGCTGCCAGAAGAAACTGATTATATTTTAATATGCCGTATGATTCGCTCCTCTCTTTTAAGAGCCCAGAAGCATCCCAGCAGTCCACTAGGCTCTGGTCAAGGCTAGTTTAGCAATTTATCTTTATGTATGGGACAACAACCTACAGTAGGTGATGAGTTGTGTTGACCTCCACAGGCATCCCGGGACACACATGGACAACACACTAGAAAATATGTTGCCTTGATGGCTCTAAAACTGCTCAGAGATAAAGACAGCGGTAGAGGCAGGAGGTGTTGGGAAGGCAGCAGCTGTTGGAGGAGCCAGGGGATGGATTAGTTTGCATAATTCATTCCTGCACTTCAAGGGGAGGCTCAGGAGCCAAGGTCTCCTCTTGCTGAAGTCGCTCTCCTCCGTCAGTGTGCAGCAGAGATGCGATCAATCATGGCCACTGCAGCTCCCCAGTGACATTTCTAAGTGCTCCACTGAGCGGAGATGAATTAGAGATGGTCATGATGTAGCCATGGGGTGCCCAGGTCTCTCTCCTGGACTCCTGCAGCCACTGAGATCCATCCTCGCTCTCCCCTAGACCACATTTCCTGAGACAGGTGGGATCAAGGAGATAACGCTTGTATATAGCTACGCCAGTCCTGATAACAAGCTATTAACAAGCAGTGTTTTCGGACTGTACAGCTTTTAAGAGGAGACTGACAACTCCGAAGTAAATAACATGGAGCAGATAAGCCCCAAGTGTACAGACAGGGAAACCCCTGTCTGTATGAAGTGCTGCTCACAGCCCAGGGCAGTGCTCTGCCTGCAGGCCACACAGCCATGGTAAACTCAGCCATGTGGTCTGGTCCAGCACACATCACCTCTGCATCAACCCTTCTATGACTCAGTTTCCCCTACCTCTATGACAGCATGACACCAGCCAGGCTTTGTGAAGCACCCAGACACCTCCAAGCTGGAAGTGCTGCATAAGACTCCAGGTGTTGCTGCAAATTGCTGAGCTACTGCAGATTTACACCAATGGCTTCCTTGGGTTGATTTTGGGATGCGGATAGCAGCATGACCAATTTGGATTTGGCCTTGTGAGCCTAAACAAACTCTGTATTTCCTGTGTGACCACTTCAGCCCTGTTGGTATCAGATGTTCCTCTGTAAGCAAGAAGAAATCCTTTGCGAGGCTCATCCTCGTGCAGAGTGCATTCCCCAGGGCTGCAGCTGCTCTTCACTGTCTGTTTCTTCAGCCATCTTGATCTGAAGAAGAAAGCCCTGAACTGTCATGCATTCCCTCCCAGCTCTCTCTGGAGCCTCAGCTCCTGCAGGGAAAGGGCAGGAGAGCTGAATGTGCCCTTTGCTCCAACCAAAGGCAAAGACCATTCTATCCTGCACGTGTCTGCTCATGACATCATGGCCTCTGCCCAGAGGGATGTGTCCCCTGTTGGGGCCATGGTCCCCAATGCCAGGCACAGCTCCCAGCTACAATTTCTTTTTTACTGGGTTGCTATTTTTACTGAGTAATGCTTCTGCAGGTCGTACAACCTTCCACTCTGCCTCTGCTCAAGGACCCATCAATCTGCTGGGCAGCTGTTTCCGCATGTGGGAAAGAAGGAGGGAAGCAGGGAAGGAAGGAAGGAAGGAAGGAGAGGAAGGAAGGAGCAAGCACTTGGGCTGAAGCATTGCTGGGACAGCACAGTTTGAATGTAGTCTCCCTTTGTCATCTGCTACCTCTGTTTTCCCAGCAGCTTGGGGGACCTTTATTTCTCACCATCATTACCAGGGTCACAAACCTCCTGCATGAAGTCTAGAGCAGCCTGCAGAGGCACCTGAGGAGCATGTGGGAACCCCTCCAGGGCATGAAAAAAGCAAAGGGGCAATTTGTCACCACATATGTGATGGCTGGATCCAGGCATGATCCTACCTCATCACTCAAGCTCGTAACAAGCACAGACTCTCGCCAGCTGATGCAAAAGGCATCCCCCAACAACTTCGGTGCTAGTGAAACCTTGAACCTACTAGGCTGGATCTAAAGGTCAGCATGGCAGGGGTGAGTGAAAAGGCAGACATAACCTTGACCCATAGGGCAAGCACAAGTGACTCTCAAAAGCTGACAGAAGGAAAGACTGCTCCTGAAAGAGGAAACAAGGTGTGAATGAATGAAGCTGCTGAGTGAGGAGGTGATGGTGGTGTTCGTGACAAGCACTGCAGAGGCAGCCTGCAAACAGAGGGCAGCAGATGTGGTGGGAACAGGCAGTTCCCAGGACTCCATGGACTCTGCCATGTAGATACCCAGCACCAAGAGCTAAAAATACACCGCTCCCAGCAGATGCCTGGGAAAGAGTGGGTTTCCCATGGCATAGCCAAAAAAGCTGAGGGCATGGGGGGTGGCACAGTGGCACTATGGCTGCTGTGCAAACCCAGGGTCATCCCTGTGAAGGAGCTGGGCTGCAAAATGGACAAAGCAGGAGGAAAATGTGCAAATTAGTGCTTCCCATCCAGTGGACAATCCAGATGCATCAAAGACACCACAGCTTCAGTCGATGAGCTTTTGTTTACTTCCCAATGGAAGACACTGCCTCCACTGTCCTACAGTGTTTGACATCTCTCCAGGCTTAGTGTCAGCGCCACATGGACCTTTCTGGATCACTCAGCTTCAGCAATGCACCTGGGTCACTCAGCTTCAGCAATGCACCAACCCTCCTCATTAACAGGCATTTGGCACCACACTGCTGGTGCGACAGAGCAGCCCCTCGAGCCCTCCCACCCTGCTCTGCTGCCCCAAGGGCACACGGGCAGGTGGGCAATGGGTCACTTGCTGCCTACAGGAAGCCAAACACATTCTGTATGGGGCCTGGGAGATGCTGTGTGTGTGACAGCAGGGGAACAGGGGGAGAGGGGAGCCTTGGGGATGGCTCAGCTCAACGTTCCTGGAAAAGGGCATCCAGTGAAACTGGTAGCTCTGCTCTCAACTCATTTTGGGCGGGGGGGATCCACTGCCAATTCACATAGCCATCTGTCAAGTGAGGGATTTAAATAGATTATGTGCATTAAACAGGTGAAGGGGATGTTGCTTATCAGTGCAGTGTGTGAGATCTAGTTTCTTCACTTACAGAAGTACAGGTTTGAGTCAGTGTACAGGTTTTGGGCAGTGGCATTACTGAGGTGGCCCACCTACCCACTCGGGTTTGCATGAAGGCAAACACGCTGTCTACAACTCACTCTGTTCAGAGGCAATGTTCTTGCCAATCTCATCATTACAGGATGGTGTAAGAATATCATCCATTATTACTATTTTCATTTTTGACACAAGGAAAAATTAATTCTCTTTTAAAAAGCGATGTATGAAGAACCCAGATTTGCCTGAATAATATACGAACCTATAATCTGGCTGTTACCCTTTGTCTGAAGCATTAACATTAGCAGAAGGCAATTTAGGATGATTGCTTTTAAGTTGTAAAGCCAATGTTCAATTAGAGCATGAAATGAAAGACTTATCACTAGTACTGGCATAGAGATTTATTCACAGAGTATTTATTTTCAGCCATAAAGATGCTGGTTTTGTCAAAAGTGACATGTTTAGAACAAGCTGCTTTTGTCTAATATTACTATGAAAAATGGTTTGGAATCAAACATTTTTATATTTAGGATAATGACAAGCTTTTTGTTAAAAAAATTCAACACTAGGCTTTGAATTTCAGTCACTGAGTTTGATCTGAGGAGGTTTCCATTCCTCTGATGGGCCGTGTTGCACTTGGGCTGTAAAGGATACTGTTCACCTTCTCCTTTTGCTAGGGTGAAGGCAGCGGAAGCTGCAGTGATATCATGAGTGTTTTAATGACCCACCAGTCTCCCACAAATCTGAAGCTTTGTTGGACTCCCGATTGAACTGTGAATTATGTCTTTGTGAAAAGCTATGTGAAATGCTGGGGACCAGAACCAGACCAGCCTTCTTTCCAGCAAGCATAGAAGTAAGTCCAAGGCTTGTAAGAAAAAAAAAAGCAAGCATGCCAAAGCATTTTTTGGTACCTGCCAGGGCTGCCAGCAGTGCCTGGAACATGGCAGCACAGGAGCTATGGAGTCCTTGTCTATATGCTTGGGGCTTTCAGGCTACTTCAAAATGATAATTCCCATTTTGTTGGCACTTTTGGGTGGCCAAGACACCAGGCTTTCTAGTGAGATCTCAAGAGAGGCATGATAAGGGATGGGTTTGTGAAGATCCAGCAGCTACAGCAAGAAAAACGGCGCACACAACACATGAGGTTTCACTGGGGAGATAAAAGAGAGACAAACAGCCTGCTGGTATGTTATGTCATTACACAGCAGCTGTTCTGTACGCTGCAAGTGATTGTTTTTTCCCAGGTAATGCTGATTTTCTGCATACAGTGCCATTTCTTTGCTGCATGCCCCCTAGGCCCCAGTGTCCATTGTCCCTGTGCTTTCCATAGGAAGCAGAATGTGGTCGAGCCACTGGCTGCAGACTTGGGATTTGCACTGGACTAGGCACAGAGGGTGACCACTGCAGGAATAACAAATAAAAAGGCACTTTGCTGCTTCCTATGACGTTGGTGCTTGGAAATATCTGGAGGGCACTGATGGGGGTGAGCCACATGCAGGGGATAGCCATGGTCAGGAGGGCTCAGCCTGCCCAGCACTGGTGGTGGGGGAACGGGGAAGGTGCACCTCTCTGCAACCTGCCTCTCCCTAATTCTCCCCAAATCAATGACTTCTAAGTAGAGATTAAGGGATGCTGTGGCTCCTGGAGCTTTGAAAGAGCAAGGCCATCAGAGGTGAGCTTTGCCTGGAAGAGGGGAGCCCTTCCTTTTGCTGGCTCCCATGGGTGGCAGCCACGATCTGCCTGGTCCCAGGGGAACTCGCCAGTACATCTTGTTCCTGCTTGGCACTATTAATTTGGCTAAGCAGTCAGAGCTGGCAACTCATCTGCACAGAGTTCTGCACGGAATAAAAAGCCCCGATGTTGAGACACAGGGCAGGGCCAGGATGGATTAGCCAGCAGGCTCAGTGAACTGCTCCTCTTGGCCTGGCACTGCCCTCCATGCCTGTGGGTCTGTAACTACCATGCTCCATGCTCCTCCAAAATGCACCACTGTCTCCCAATTTCTTCCCCATTTACAAGCTGTGACCCAGCCTAGAAGCTCAGTCCAGACCAGAGTTTAACCTCCCAAGACTGCAACTCACATTGTTCTCTGATCCTCTTGCAACACTGATGTAAACAATATGCATTCAAGCAGTAACACACACAGCAGGTCTCTGCCAGCATAAATTGGCCAAGTCCATCATGCTTAACAGAGAGGCACTGATTCCTGCAAGGCAAATGCCTGAACCTGAATTGCCACCAGGACTTTTTCATTTTAGTGGAAATGTTATCCAGCCACACTTTCAGATGCTTAGGTTGGCAGTTGTTTAGTTTAATGGTATGAGATGGCTAGCTAGAGCAGGACAGCTGGGTATCTGCAATTAATCTGTGCTTGAAACAGACTGAAAATGAGCAACACAGACTGCTTGGGTCTTAGGTTGCTGACATGGAAATCCCAATGAAAAGATTAAAGGAGGGAAAAGACATAGCTCCAAGAGAAGTTTATTCCCACAAAAGAAATTGCTGAATTCATTTATACAAAGCTATTCCTCAAGGCTGTAGTGATTGTCTCCTTGCTGAGATATTTCCCAGCTGCACTTTGCAGAGGTCTGGATGGATCAGAATTACACCTTGGTTCTGAGCAGCCTCTGGCATAAGTTTACACAGTGTCAAGAAATGAAAAAAAAGTACTAGAAAGTTTCTCGCAGTGAGAACATTTGTCACTGAGATGTTTCACGGAATAAACCCTGGGCATGGGACCAAGAGAAGTAATTGGACTGGCCATGCTCCATGTTTAAGATATTTGTCTTGGGCTTTTCAAATGTGCAAAGAATATCAGCTCTTTCTTCCAGAGAGCAAGAAAGAGAGGGGTTGATGGCATTTGTTTCTTCAGCTTGCATATCCTCTAGGCCTTTACCCCAAAGTCATGCTGCTTTGTCCCTTGAAATGCTGCCATTGTGAAAACCTAGTCTTTCTTACTGTCCTGAAAGCCCTGCAACACACCAAAATGCCTGCACAGTGTTGTCAAAGCAGGCAGGAGCAGGCAGGAGCAGGCAGGAGCAGGCAGAAGCCTGCCCACGTGGGAGCATGCCACGTGGGAGTCATGCTACAGCACTTGGTGAATTTAGCCCCAGAGTCATGCAAGGACAGTGTCTCCAGAAAGGCACCTCACCACATGCCTACAGCTCAGGAGAGCCAAAAGAGATGTTTTCAGCATGCTTTTTGCTGGCACCTCCCCCAGCCCATCCATCTGCGACCTTGGTCCCGAGGGTGCCTCCAGACTGCGGAGGATCAGACAAACCCTGGCCCTTTGTGCACAGTCCCGGTCCCTACCCAAATTCCTGACAGCTGGGAAAGAGAGGGAAGAAGATGGTGTCAAACACAGTAGGAACACTGACAGAGAAGGCTGTGACCAAAGATATCCACCATGCTCTCACACTTCCAATTGTGCACAGGGAGAAGCTGGCTTGGAAATGTGTCTGCTTCTCCATTCCATGCTGTGGATTAAGCATTTAGGCTTTCACATAGAATGGACCCTGCTGCCTTCTGAGCTGAGCACACACCTCTTGTGAGGAGTTGGGGCCATGTGGATGGGCCCAGCAAGAGTCTGGGAGGAAGCTGAGCAGGGAAAAAGCAGATCCACAGCTTCAGGATTCATCTGGGACATCTGTGAATTTATCCTTGTGCAGGTAGCCGCTCCTGCTCTGCTGGGCTTGTGGCTGGTTTTGGGGATCCAGCTCCTGTTGCAGGTTGAAGAGGCTTGGGGGGACAGAGATGGGATCTCCCTGGGAAATTCAGGGTCCAACGGATCCATGTGTTTGGAAAGACTGAGTGTGGCTGGCCTGGGCAGTAATTGAGAGCCCATGCAGTTGCATGCAGCCCACCCTGGACTTGGGAAGCTGCTTCTTACTGCGCTAGTCCTTCAACACAGTGGGTCCCAAGGCTTCTCTGGCATCACACCACCCTTCTCATCAAGGATGTGCCTTTTTTTTTTTTCTTTCCTTTTAACTAATTCTCTATACTAATATAAGCCTGGAAGGTTTTGAAGTAAAGTAATAGCAATGGAAGGCACCAGTTATTCAAGCAGTTAGACAGACGTAACAGCAGCCCTGCGATTAGAGACCTGCTGAGATTGCCCATGCTTTTGAGGGATGTTCTAAGGATCAGCATATTAAACACTGCAGCTAGCCAATGCTGTACTGCCATGTAGGTAAATACTCAAGCACAGATTAATGGTGAGCTTCAGGAGGTAATTAAAGGGACTCTGAGCCCCCCTTTCCACCCCAGGCAGCACAGACCACTTATCTCGGCCATGGCTGCTGCTGCACAAACTCTACCTCCGAACTGTGGCAGCGAGCTGAGACGGGTGGATTTACACAATATCTGTCTGCCAACAGGCAATCCGCCATCAATATTTAAAGCTGAATGAGTCTCAAGACTGGGATGAAGAGCCCTTGATAAGGCAGCATCCATCATTTTGGTTTTTAATTTTGCGCTTGCTCACTCACAGCATAGCATTATACACATATCAAGTAAATGAATAATGGATAAATAATTCACCAAATGGCTTATCCTCTTTATTCTCCCAATCATCATGAAGCTTGGGTGCCCAGCACAGAGATCCTGGAAGTACCAAGTGCAGGGAGATGGGGTTTGGGGGGTAGTACCACACTGATACATTACCCAGCACTTCTGAAGTCCTTCTGCTAACAGCTGTAACTCCACAGCTGCCTAGTTGGCTTAATAAAGGCATGTCACAGCCTCCTGCCTCCCAAAACTGTTCAGGGGTTCTCTGCAATCTCAGCAGCCCCTGAGCCACATCTCTGTTCGCTCTGCCCATGCAGTGGGTGCTGGACACCCATCCCTGCCATTCCCAGCATGCTGCAAGGGTGCTCAGGACTTTCTGCTGTACTACCTTTATGCTCCAAGGGTCAGGCAAATAGAAATGCCAGCCTCTGCTGCCATCACTGAATAGGAAGGATAGGCTTTTGCTACCCCATGGGGCTGTTTGGCACAAGGGCCTTGGACCTTGTACATCACAGCTCTCAGCAGCACCTTTTAAAGTGGCACTTTAGTTGAGGGAAAAAGGGACAATGCTGCCAGTGTCTGCTCTAGGAAAGGCAATGAAACCAAGGATGCAGCAATGCTGGGAAGCCCTCCCCATACTCTCTTCTGAGGCTACAGGCTGGCTGCACCCCACTCCACAGCCATCACACATTTATTTCTCCTGTCTCTTCCATGAAACAGGCTGCTGTCCAAGGTTTGGCAGGTCCTTTCTGCTCTAAGGCAGGCTCACCCTCCACTTTCCAGAAAAAGCATCGATATGCTGTACGGTTGCAGTAAGCAACCATTTTCCAATGATAAACCACTTCAGCACATCCACAGTACTGCTTAGCTGGGGTTGACTAAAGTATTTTCAGGCTGCAGACCACCAATGTACAAAGCCCATGTACAAGCACAGGTCACAAGTACGCTGTAACATGAGGCAGAACGAAGGATGCACAGAAATGCTTTTGGCTCCCCCAGGGAGCTTTCTGCTTCTTTCCTCACTCCTCTTCTGTATTTCTCCCAATTGGAGCTGTCACACAGGCATGCAAGAAAACTCACTGAAGGAGTGAAAGCATTGCTCAGCTTCAGCAGGAAACACATGCAGGAAATCCCTGGCAAGCCACGTGCATCCAAGCAGTGGCAGGGAATATAAGAAAGCCTTTCCAAACCACCTCACCAGAAAAAGCTTCCACCTTGCTCCAGCGCCACTGCAGTTTCAGCACTAGTGCTTGCAGGGGACACAGAGGTGAAATACCCAAGGGTATTGTGTTAACACAAGGAGCAAGCTAGGACTCTAGGAAGAGGGGATCTCAAGCTGTGGTATAGCCTGACAGCAAAATTTGACTTCTTCTTTTTCTTTTTTTTTGATAACAGCAATAAAACTAATTATTTTGCCAGGTGCCTGTAGCTGTGTTTTGCCATGAGAAATGTTTCAGCACGTGATAGCTTAGTTCATGAGCTAGTGGGATAATGTTTTTAATACATTTCTTTTAATGGGAAAATTCATGGAGGTGCAAATGAACAGAGAGCAAAAGGTAGCAGTCTAAGAGACCCCTTGCCAGCCCCAAGGACAGGGCTCCAAGCGGTGACAGCTGCATCCAGGTCTCTGGCCAGCCCTGTGCCCAGAATGAGGACACAAAGACAAAAGGGGAGAAGGGGCATTTCACTTCTGTTCTCCTCCACCCCCCTCCCAAAAGCCCAGCATCAAAACAAAAAGTGACCAGATCCCTCCACTTCCTTGGTTCATTTTGTTCTGACCTTTAATAATTGCAGAAGGGAAAAGGGGCCGGTCAGCTTGCATCAGAAGTTCACTGAAGTGGCTGGTGCATTCTCCTGCTTATCAAATCCAAGCCGCTTGGATAAGCCCTGTGAGCAATTAGTGCTACAACCTCCAGCCAAAAATTTTAGAAGTCCATTTGCATACAGTTTGAAAGGAAAATGTTGATTAATTTGCTCTGATACACTCCAGAAAAAAACACCCAAATAGTGTCAGGGAGCTCAGGCAGATTATAAATTGCCTTGCTCAAGATTGTAAATATTGCATCCATGCCTCCCTGTGTGTTTTAAAGACATCTTCATGGACTGTGCCTGTGTGGGAGAGATTTGTTTTAATATTTTACTAAGGAATGCATATTTCATCTGCATGGTGCTTGCAAGAGAGGGATTTTTTATTTTGAAAAGCTTCTTCATCTGTGAAGAGAGCAAGTGTGGACGATACACAGACATGCCACTGCAATAAGCCAGGATGTTGCAGCTGCCCTGAGATGTGATTTAAAATGCACAGGGCAGGTGCGAGAAAAAAAGAGGAAAAAAAAAGAGAACAAGAAAAATGGAGCAGCAATGGCTCAGCAGCCAGGAAAACAAGGTATAAAGGACATTGCTGAGCCTTGAGCCTCTCCTCACCCCAACCGCAAGTGTGCCAGGGGCCAGATGGGTCCGGGCAGAGAAAGATCTTTAAGCAGCAACTGCTGCTAATTCAGGTCAATCACCTCTCCCCATCGATAGCTAGGCTTTTACTTAGCAGGGCTGGCATGGTATTAGCATATAAGCATTAAGCATTATTTGCATCAGAGAATGGTCAACATGAGAAAAGCTACTTTTCTTTTTTCAAACATAACCAAGTTTCACCCCATACAATTGCAGAGGAAAAGCCGGAAGTGTGAAAGAGACCCCCACTGTTTCTAAACCAGATGTTGCATTCAGGGATGCTCTGATCCAGGGGTTTTCTTGCAGCACCGGGGCTGCCTGATACTACTCTTGCATGGCCATGTGAAAGCTGCACCCCCTGGAAAGTTTCTGTCTCTTGCAGCTCCTTGCCATGACAGGCTGTAGCTACACACGCTCAGCAGCGCGCATAGACAGCTCCCGATAAGATATTTGCTGGGGGGAAGCAATGAGACTGGAGTCTGATGCATTTGAAGAGCAGAAAGCAAAACCCCTTCCTTGCCAGAGTCAAGGATCTACTTGATCAGAGGGTTCCTTTTCTTGAACAGACTGAAAAAATGTCCCTGGCTCTGCACTACCAGGGAGACCATCACACTTGTACTGGAGGGTGACAAAGGCCCAAGCGACTCTACCTCAGTGACAGCTGCAAATGTCAGCAAAGCTGCAGACAGTTGCAGGACGGAAAGAAAACAGGGCACATTCTGCGCAACAAGCAGAATTTTAGGGAGAAAGTTAGGAAGACAGGCTGAAAGAGCTGCCTTTTAAAGAGCTAACATTTACAGTATGCGTTGAAGAATTTTGCCTATTTTTGTGCTGTGAGTTGAGCTCTGCTGATCTAAATCCAGATCAGCTCCACTTTACAAACAGAGCAGCTCTGAATTCAGCCTGGTTTAGCTCTGGCCTTTTATTCCTGGGAAATGTGTCCTGCTCCGAAGATTGTAGGAAGCACATAGAAGAACACAATGCTATGAAAAGCACCAGGAATTCAGCCCTTGAAGCCAAAGAAAGCAGGCACATGCTCACAGGGGGTGAAACCCACGTGCAACCAACTGCAGTTATCCTGAGACACTGCAAGCAATGGCTCATTCAGCATCCACTGAAGGCAGCTAAGACATGGAAAGACCTAACAGGAATAACGGCAACTCACAACACTACCAGGGATGGTGCTAACAATGACAATCTGCCACTAACAGCAAGATGCAGGATGTACTGAAGAACTGTACCAAAAAAAGGTCTGCTTTGTGTCTCTGAGACCTCTCCATCTTCCAGCACCTGATCCCCTCTGGCGTTCTGCGGAATTGTACTGGGCACTGGCAAGGTTTCAGAGCAGCACAAGTACTAAGCAAAGCCTGTATGCAGCTGCAAAGAGCCTGGCACTTTGCTCCTTGGTGCATACTCAGGCCTTCCACTAAAAATCCTACATGTTTTTTATTGCTCTGAGTTGGAGAAATGCTGTTAAACATGAGACACTGCCAGCACTTGTCCTCTACAGAGGACAGGACAATCCTCAACACGCTCTGAGCTCCATCCTGATGCATGCTCAGACACACCCCTTTGGTGAGCTGCTCCTTGCCGAGTTGGTGGCCTGGCTTTCAGTTCTCTGGTTTCAACTGCAGAACACCAAAGCAAGGCTCCATGATGGAGTGTCTCCAGGCTTGGATCAGCATGTACTGGACACCACTATTCAGAATGCTCAACTGCATTTAAACCCAGCCGCTCACCTGGGAGCATCAGGAGAGAGAGGTCTTCTACTGCTGCACAGCAGCTGTCCTGCAGTGCCTTTTCCAGGTACTAGCAGCTTATCTAACAGACATAATCTGCCTGAAATTGTCCGCATTCACCACTTTTGCCATTTTATTTGTGTGCCTTGCAAGCTTTACCAGGTCTCTGTAATACAGGGAGTTGCTGCTGCCTGTTGGGAGCTGGTAGGGAACTGGTGGGGATGGCATGCATGACTCCTGGAGATTGGAGGTATCCCCCCTCAGCCCCTCTCTGCCAGGCTGCCCAAAGCCTGCTCCCCTCGCCTGCAATGACTGACTCTGCAGCATGACCATCTCCCTTACCCTGGGGTAAGCAGCAAAGACCAGGAGCTTGGTTTCTGCTCCTCTTTTAACCTAAATTTAAAAAGCTTTTAAAAGCTCCTGCTTCAATCTCCCCTTCTTAGATGCAAGCAAAAAGCCTGCAGGGCATAGGAGGGACAGCAGGCAAGCACCCCAAGGCACCCACTTGTAACCCCTGGGGGACACCAGCTATTCCCCCAAGCCCAGTGGATGACAGTGACCAAGCTTGCTGCTTCCTCTGCTGAGCACGGCTGCCTCGAGGTGTGCCACCACAGCTCTCCGTTTCTGTGAGAAATCGTGCACGGCATCTGGCCACAGATGTCTGGGTGGCCACACACTCTGCCTGGCCTCCGGCAGCCAGCCCCTGGGGAAAAAGCTGAATTGCTCCCCCAAACACATAACCTTGTGCCTGGATGCACAAGGGAGGTCTCCAGCAAAGGCCAGGCACTACGGGCAGGGCGCTGCAGTGACCCAGGATTTAGTTGTTGCATCTGCCTCTGGTTTCATCCCTGTCAAGTGGCATAAACAATCAAATCAACATTAATAAGAGCATTTGGTGGAGGCTTTTAGGTTCTTATCTTGCTTTTAATGATTCATTCAGCTTCCCTTGGCTCTTGCAACCCAAGCCCTCTCCATCCTTCCTGATCAAAACCTGCCGGGACCCACACCAGTACTGTTTGGAGAAATTAAAGGGATCTGGGCTACATACTGGCTGCGAGGACTAAAGGACACGTGAGGAGGACAATTTTTCTATAGAGGCACACAGGAAATCTGTCACATTTGCTTGAACTCATTATTCTGAATTAGCAGCCCCACGGATGATGTAACCAATATACTCCTGCTGCCACCACATTCATCCACATCGCATTTCCTGAGGGCATCGTCCTTCACAGCCCCCAGCACCATCCTGCCACCACCACGAAACAGGGACATGCCACCATGCCGTGGCCCCAGGACCAGGTTAACGCCCTGCTGATGAGGTGGCCACCATGGAGGGGATGGGGAAATAGAGGAGGGAGGTTCTTTCCCATACCTCATCCTTCATTTTCATGTTTCCATTGAGTCCCAGCAGTGCTGCATGAAGAAAGCCCCCCTGGCTGGGGGCAGGAGCCAGGGCATGCTCCACACCACTCCACTCCCCACCTGCCACAGGTAGGAGGGAGCTCTGTGTCATGCAGCCCAAGCAGCTCTCAACCCACTTCAACCAGAGCAGAGAAACCCTCTAGTGCATCTCGCATCTGTCAGGGCTCAGAGATCTCTCTACTCCTTGACATTGATATATGGTCTTCTTGTCCAGCTGCCAGAGGAACCCTTTATATCAGATAGCTTTTATCTCAAAATAAGCCCTGGAAAAATAACAGAGGCTTTATTTGTCATTTACTCTGGGAAAGTTTTGAGCTAATAAATAAAATGAAGTTATTTTAAAGAGCAGCAGCTTTCCTGAAAACTTCAACTCAGGGTTCTGACAGAAATAGCAATACCTCCACTGTCTAAATACCCATTACCACAGCTTCTGCAAAATTTGGTTTCTTTAGCTGCAAAGAACAAAACTTCGCAAATCAAATTGCTTTACAGTCATGTAATTAGCAATTAGCTTCCTGGTGGAAAGTGATTCCCCCACACAATATTTGGGTGAATCATACCCAAGTAGGTTTTTTTTAACTTGTTTTTTGCATGTGCACACACAGAAGCACATCAGGATCTCGGCCAAGTACTTCCCTTTAATCTGCCCTTCATTTCAGTGCAATTCAAACAAGAGGTCTCACCTCTTAAACCACAGGAGATTCCAAGTGTTAGTGTTGGTATTAGCAATCCCATTGCCCCAGTGACATTAAAAGTCAGGGTCCTGCTTCCTGATGTCTGGCCAGGACTCTGAGGACAGCTCAAGAATTCCTGTACAGTTTTGCAGAGCTGTTTACAGTGCTTAAGCAAAGAAGTGAGAACGTAACTCCCCCAGTGGAGGTGTGGACATTTGGGAGGCACAGCACAATGCCGGAGAAGGACCCTTCACCATAAGCTGAATTTTGCACCCTCATTTTCACACAACAGGTAAAGACTATCACGTCCTCTGCCAGGACTCACTTTTGCCTAAACCTCATGCAGCAGCCTTGGGAGACACCCCTCCAGGAACACCCGTATTTCTCCTTTTTCTCCTTTTCCTCTGGGATCATATATGGCCTTTCATCACTTTCCCAGCTGGGTAAATTGGCAGGATGATGAAAAAAATTAATGGGCCTCAGTAAATTCACCCAGTGATGTTGGCCAAGATTGAGTTCCCCCTGCCCAGGACACTGGCACAATAATAAGCACTCAACGGAACCATCAGAACAATGTATACCCACACATGTATCCATATTTTCATAGAATCATAGGATGTTTGGGGTTGGAAGGGACCTTAAAATATCATAGGATGTTTTGGGTTGTAAGGGACCTAATTCCAATCCCCCCACCATGGGCAGGAATGCCACCACCCGATCAGGTTGCCCAGGGCCACAACCAACCTGGCCTTGAGCAATCCCAGGGATAGGGCATCCACAACTCCTCTGGGCAACCTATTCCAGTGCCTCACTGGAGGTTATGCTGGCAAGTCATAAAGGTGGGCTTCAAAGTAATTTAAATTCTCATCAGTTCAGTTCCCGAATCAGCAAGAAAAACAGCCTTAGGGCTTTGCCCTGATAGAGAAGGTTTATGTACACTTTGGATCTAATGTAGGAATCCTTAGTCACCTCTCAAAGGTGACAGAAATCCCCTTGGTCCTGCAAAGCAGCATGGCATTTGTACCCATGAAAGAAATGCAGGATGGGAGCCACAGGAGGGTTTTTGATTTCTCTTCAGACTGGCTGAGATGGGGACTTATGTGAGTAGTGGAAAGCCAGCTGCATCCAGCAGAGAAAGCAAACAGGCAGGCAGGCAGGGCTGGAGGGTGCTTGGAGAAGATCACATTATGTGCAGAACTGTCCCTAGGCTTCATTTTTCTGCAGCCTGCACCAGCCCTCTCCTGTATTATGTCGATATGCAGCTCAGCCAGGACTGCTTACTTCAGGTAATTGGCATTTCTGTTCACAAAGCAAATGGTTAACAGGGTACCCAGTGCTTCTTTGTTGGGACTTGTTTCCCAGTTTGAAGGGAAATGTGACTTTACTGAAATGTGAGAATTCTGAATTCTGGCCCCAACACACACTGCAGTGCTGCTTTGGGATAAAAAAAGCTCATAGTCTGTTTTTATGTTCTCTTTCTATTTAACATTGTTTCACAGAGACTCAGTAACAGCATGCATGACACACTCCATTTGTCCCAGCATGGTGAACCAGAATTTTATGTAGAAGAGAGCTTGTCGTGCTGAATGAGACACCAGACCTCACTAGGGCAAAACACTCCCCCCTTGGCTTTTCATCGGGTAATTTGCCACAAAGGGACTCAGTGTACATGAGGCTACTTAATTTCATTTTTAAAATTAATAAAATTAAGGAATCTGACCTCTCTCAAGGTGGGTCTAAAGCTGAAAGGCTACAACAAAAGGCAAGCAGTGCAGCAGCTCTCCTTGTGTTCACCCAAGAGGATACCATTTATCTTATTTCAGGATGTAGACGGGCCAGACATGCTGTATGCTTTATGTAAAATTTGCTTATGCTGTTCCTGGCCTCCTTAAGGATTCCCAAAGAAGCTGTCCATCCTCTTCTGCTGAGGGAGGCTGTCATGATCTGCAGCAGTGGTTTCACTTCATGGCCCAGATCCTGCATGGACAGCTTCACTGTCTTCAGCAGGCTGTGGTGATTTACACCCTATGAGGAGCTGGCTGTGTGTCTCTGGATGGGTTGCTTGATGGGGATTAGATTTGATTATGTGCTTGCTTATTCAGGTTTCAGTGCACCAAGTGGGGCAGCTGCTATGTGGGATGGGTGGCCAATAGCAATGGATCTGCTTTGGTTTGCTGGCAAAAAAAAAGGCCTTTGACGTTTTTGCTTCCTCTCCTGCCCCCAGCTCACATGTGGCACAAAAAGTTTCAAATTTTTTTCAGTGTACAAAGTGGCTTTGTGCAGTGACCAAACTAAATTTGAAGAGAGAGTAGGCCTTCAACCAGAGGTGTCTGGTGTCAGAGCAGGAAATTTTAGGATAAGCATCTAAGAGCATGCTGTGCAGCACTGTATCAGGTGTAGTTCAAATGGCCTCGAACCTGGTCCAGCCTTCACAAAAGCAGGGCAAGGAAAGCCAATGACAAGCGATCTGAGAGAGGTTGCAGCTTTGAAAATATCTCAGAAGTGGAAACCAGAAGAAAGAATAAGTAGTCAGTTTTCAAGAGAACAAACCATACAGTTGCATGGGAGGATATATAGGGCTCTGTAAGTTCTTTAACAGGCTGAGAAAAAAGCCCATACACAGATACACACACACACACACACACACACACACACACACACGTCCATATAGGTATACATATACAAATATATTAATATATATGTATATGCATATTTGACTCAAGCTCAGAGAGAACTGTGAGAACCTTCAAAGACACTCAGGAAGGGTGAGGGAGTGCGAAGATGGAGTCTGAAGAAACTAATGCCAAGCAACACACATATCAGTGGCAAAAGACCCAAACAACTACGTGCCCTACACTGTAAATCAGCTGTAGCTGCTCCTGAAAAGGATTTCTCAGCAGTCAGCCCAGTGAAGAACTCTGCTCTGACACCACGAAAACAAAATAAAACCTTTGCTGTGCAAACAGTAGATTGAAAAAAATAGTATTAAACCAGCACAATAACATTCAGTAAATCGGCTGCAAGGGCACATACACAGCTTCTGTCATTCCACTTTAGAAAGGGGGAACATCAAATAACAGGGTGACAACTGATAAAGGAGTGCAGAGATTTCCATACTAAGCCAGGCTGCACACAGTGAATTTGTTTAGCTTAAAGATAAAGCAATATATAAAAGGTCTGCCTGACACTTCTCATTTATCCTTACTTGACATGAGAATAAATGATCTCTTGGTGAAATGAAAAAGTAATGGATTTAAAAGAAACAAAAGGTTTTTTATATTCTTACCTAAAGCACAGCAAATTGTGGCACTAACTGACGAAGTATTGTTGAGGTCAGGAAATTAGCATGTTTAAAGACAGAATCAGATGTTTAGGAGGAAAATGCAGTTACTTTAAATGAAAGCCTAGCAAAAAGCATGTAAGCTTTTCCCTATGTTTTTTCTAAGGATGTATCAACAATATGCTTTCTCTTTCAGTCCAGGCCAGACAACTAGGAACAAGGAACTGGCCCAAAGGTGCTAGAGGAGAGTTTGTAGTCACAAAGGAGGGATTCTGGAAATGGTGCAGCTCTCCCACCACCATGCTATGTGTCTTGAGTTGGGTGCATAGAAAGGGGAGATGCTTATGGGCAGGGAGTCAGGGACATGACAGCCCATCACCAGTGAGACCATCACTGCAGTACCTTTCAACTCCCATGCCCACCTTTTAGTAGAGTTGTTCAAGGGCCTGGTAAGAGTGGACCCAGAACAGGGAGGTACTTTCTGCTCATTTGGAAGAACCTACCTGGCCAACGGCACAGTAATGAGAGGAGCTTAATGAATCCAGGGGATTACTGAAACATGTAACTGCATGCAATAAGATGAACAAAAAAATTTGCTATGTCTGCAGACAGCAAAAAGAGTTGAATTTACTGAATAAGGGGAGTAATTTAACTCTCTTTTCTCTGGACCATGTAAGACTCAGCATAATCCCTTGAGGAGGGTTTCCCCTGGCTCTCAGTGGATAGGATTTCATCCATCAGCAGTTTTTATCCTATAGCAACCTTATTTCTCTATCCTATCTCCCTAGCTTGACTCCTTTCAACCCTGTGCTCCACGGCTGAGTGCCTGGCTTGGAAGAGATGGGTTTGGAAATGAAATTACTGCAAGATGCAGAGGGCAAGCAGGCAGCCCAGGGTGCACTTCCAGAGGTCACATCCTCCTGTCCTTTCCTATGGGAAAGTACTCTCTAAATCTGCTCACACCCTTCTCTAACAGTTTCGGAGCCCAAAGCTGACCATCCAATTACATGCCTGTGATGTCTTTCTACAGCTTGGTTACGCTGGCAGGGCTGCTCTGCTACAAGAACAAGAGGCTTTTTTCTCTCCTTGTCTTTGCTGGGACCCTGATGGTGTCGCTCAGAGTCAGAAAACTACTTTCCCTGATAAAGTGGCTATTCCGAGTCAGTGGTGGGGATATAGAAAGGGACAAGATCTTCTCACAGTGGACTCAGCTTTGCAGCAGGAACAAAACTCCAGATCCTGGCTGCCGTGACACACAAGATCTGCAAACTGAGCCCAATTAAACCACTCACCATGGTGTGGGGATGTTTGCAGAGTGAACAGCTTCATTTCTTAGCTGTGCATACCCTTGGACACATGGATATTTTCCTCTTGTGCCACAGAAGCACTGGGATCTTTCATAAGGAGCAGCTCTAGGATGATAGAAAGGGAGGAGCAGCATCACAGGAAGAGAGTGACTCTGACAAGACCCTGCTGTAGCTTGACGCCTGGACTGGGCACAGGACTGAGTTTGCTGGTACTCAGTGGGCTCTGCCCACCATGCCACCCTAAGTGTGCTCTCCAGCAATAAAAACAGTGACTGCAGCAGGCTCGGGACTTATCAGCCACAGAAACAACATGGACTTTTGCCTGGTACTGAACACGTGCAGCCAAGACCTGGGCATGGTGATGCTGGCAGCCAAAGCAGGGGCACACAGTGGCCTGCTGGTCACCGGAACTGGTCCCTTTCAATGGTCCCACCAAGGGTCAAAAAAGACCCTAATGCTATTCCCAGCCCCTGCCCTGACCCTGGTAACCCTAGCGGGCCACCGTCTGTTGTCCTCTTCTGTTTGCCACAGGGTGATGAAAAAAGATGGGTGACATGTAAAAGCCAGCCTTCTGGGACTGCTTGAGCACACATGCCCACAGGAAATCTCCACTGCAGAACTCCCTACAATCTCTTTAGAGAGAGTGGAAAGGTAAAATCTATGTTTTCAACTGCTGTGTTGCGCCTGAAGGTAGTGTGGTTCACCAGCTGGAGGGGATCTGTGCTTGCCCAGGGTCTCTCCAAAGTGGTTTTTTTGTGGGAGCCTGCACAGTCACCTGTCACAGTTACACCATGACCCTGTAGCCTGCAACTGCTTTGAGGACCATCTTACAGGGGACTTGTGTAAGGTGATAGGAATGAGTATGTGGTGCCCCCCTGCACTGGTTCAGGGGTTACCACATGCCTTATGTGATGAGGACATTGCTCACCTTTACACATAGCTTAGCTAACCATGCCTGAATCTGAAAGCCCTAGTGCATATTTCCTTCTGCTCATCCTCGCCATCTGCAGCTCCATGGGCAGGTGTGGGGCAGCCAGGCAGGACCAAGACAGTGCACTGGCTGCACCTGGCAGAGCCTGGTGCTGCTTATAGCCAATTAGCTTGGCAAGGGGCTTTTCAGTGCTGCTGAAAACAAAATACTTACACGAACCAGAGCTTAGGGGGAAGGTGGATGGCCCCCGGTCCTACCAGCTCACCACTCTCCAAGTGCTAAAGCTCAGGCTTCCCAACAAAGGTGAACAGTGAAAAGACTACCTTGATTTCTTCTTGTTGGACTCTCTTGTTTGCCATCAACAGGCTTAAACTGGCTTTCAGACAATTTAAGTTTGTGGTATTTTTCCAAAGACATCACATGAAAAATGTTTAGAGGTGTTTAGCCCCAAAGCAGCTTCCAAACACTCCTACTGAGGGGGCTGGAGGGTTTTCTTCCTTGTCGCCCCCGCCCATCAGGGATGTTTTGCCAAGGGGCAGTGGGAAAGTCTTCAGGTCCCTTCACTCACCTTGCATTGTCCCTGTGAGACAAACAGCACCTTGGTATGGGAGTAGCTTCACCATTGGCCATGCAAGGGGAATCATGTTTGGCCAAGACCCAGTTCTACCATGGCACCCGGGGAGGGAGAACGGCTGCAACATGTCCCCATATAAGTTAGTGGGGCCTGGGAAGGTCCTCTGTTCCTTGGAGGATCCATGGAGAGAAACTGGACTAGGTTCATGGTAAAGGGAAACTCAGAGCTGGAACAGCTGGAACACCACTGAGACAGCATGAAGGCTCTGGGTTTTGCATGGACAGAGAGGAGGAGCACAGACACTCATCTGAGGACATAGGCTGGGCAATCACATATCTAGGAATGAGCAGAGAAATCATTGCCATCAATGGCTGCAGGGTCCTCCTCATTCCCTAAAACCTTGTCAGAAAAGCAGGGAAAGCAGGTTTAGGGGGCAGCAGCTGACAGGATGAAGGTGTCAACGCTGAGAATCTAAGACACTCATTTGGGATGTACAGAAGTGCAGCTGGGCCTGTCTCTGTCACACTCCCAGCAATTCCCCCAAAGCTAGGGATCAGACAGCTTTAAATATCCTTATACAAGCTCTAACCCTACACTGGAATCCTGTGGGAAACAGCAGGAGCTATGGCTTTGCATTGCTAAGCACGTCAACACACACTGGACATGCTCTCCTGCAGTCCCAGCTACTATTTCTGTCCCTGGGTTTCCACAGCTTCTTCCAGACATGCCAGTGTGGTATCCGATTAACTCATCAGTCACAGCTCCGCAAGCTTTGCTGGGTGCAAACTCTCAACTACATAAATAATAAATAGGAAAACTAACATCTTGTCTCCATTCCTCTGCTCCTTCCCATTGCAAATACATCTGGTGCAGTCACCCTGCTCTCCACACACACACACACACACAGACGCACACAGAGACACCAAGTGCCTGCGCTCCAGTTTGATTAATTCTGCATTTGGTGATGAGTTCAGTTTGTGGCAAGGCTTACGCATGACAAGAAAATCAGGCTGGCTTTAGTAGACCTAATTTTCATTAATCTTGTTGCTTGTCTCTGCCTCACTGCAGAAAGGAACTCAGGTTAATCAGAAATAAGGAGTCTCCTTTGTAGAGCTGGTGGGAGCTTGCAATAGGGCTGCATTGGTTATTTTCCATATTCCCCTGAGGCCCATGTAGGAACAGACGTTTAGTCCAAACTATATTACTTGGCTAACAAGATTTACAAGCAGTTTGAGATAATGCAATCATTTCCAAAATGAAGGAAAGACATTATCTAAAAAGTAAAGCTGGGAGGACAAGAGCTGAGGGCTCATTTTCTTAAAATTCATTATCCACAGCCTGGGTTTTGCACGTGTGTGCGTATGGTGCTTTCAGACTATGAAGTCTGAATTAAGGCCAGGTCTGTAGATAGCTTTATGTGCAGCATCATTTTTCATCTTCATCTGGATTTTTTCCCTCTCTCTGCCTACCATGACTCTTATACAAACAAACAATAGCATGTAATTAGGTTGCCCAACCTTTCCTCATCACTCACTGTGTGTTGCTCCATGCAGCCTTTGCTTGTACAACAATGCAAGAGCAGATCATGTATCAATATAAACAGGAATGCTGAGCTAATGCAATAATGCTCTCCCAGATGGATGCCTGCATGTGTGTCAGATCCCCAGAGACTGTGCCTGCTTCCTTATTCACCTGAAACTGTGGAGTAATGTGATCAGCTTTCCAAAATGATTGATAGTCATTGAATCATGGAAATCAGAGATGGAAAAACCAACTACACCACACTGCTGTCCATCACACTTCACCTATGGATGCATCTACTCATAAGCTTCCTGCTGCCGATGCAGGATCCCTCCCTAAGGCTGAGTACAGTTAGATTTTAAATTACTCCAGCTGTGGGGTTTCCAGTATCTCCCTGGAAGTCTGTGAGCTAACCAGGCAGATGTCACCCACCATACTTACAGTTCTTTCTCCCCAAATTACTAATTTTCTCTTGCTCCATCATTCTTGCTGAGCTCCGTCATCCTGCTGAGTTCCCTGTCAGTGAGCAATCTTTTCTGAGCTCCACCAAGCTCTGCACACACATTTCTACTGTTTCGCTACAAACAAATCCCTCAGGCTTTCTCTGCCCCTGTGTCCATGGTCCTCCTGGGCTGTGTACTGAACCATGCCCATGCGGGCAGCTGAGATTTTACTGCAGAAGCATGAGGAGATGTGAGTGCTCACGGTCAAAAGAGCAGAATGGCCAAGGCAGAGGAACTCTGAGACAGCTCAAGGACTGTGCTCAGCACAGTAGAAGATGCAGTGAGGTGTGACTGAAGGAGCAGAGGGAAGAGCAAGGGATCAAACCTTGCTTCCACCGAAAAAAACAATGGAGCACATTAGAAATCCTGCATGGCTGTAAAGACAAACTACCTTCATAGGCTTAATTTGCCAGGCTTCACGTGCGCAACAAGGTCTGGTAAGTGCACAGGATGTTTAATATTAAATGTACTATTTATTATTTACACAGCAAAAAGAGCATGTTAAGGAGCTCTTCCAAGGCAAGCAATGTGCTGAGCCTGGCCCCAAAATACCTTCTTTGCTTCTCCCACCAAGGGCAAGAGGAATAAACTCTTTAAAAGTCTGGGAACACATCCACCAGCAGCAGGGGTGTATGTAGGTCACGGTGATGCAGCGAAGCCTGGGGCTGCAGCCAGGCTAGCCAAGGCTGCCTGGGGCCAGTTGTGGCTGGGACTCTTCCCCCAGCCTTCTCCTGCCAACCAGCTCTGTTTACCGTGCTGTGGCCCTCTGCGCCTTCCCTCCTGAGCTACACTATAGGGAAAATGTCCTGTCCTTGGTCTTTTCTGATATCTGACAAGGTTTGAAGGCAGAAAGGGGAAAAATAAACAATTTCAAAACAGGGCAATGCTGTGCATCAACAAAGGGAAGAGAGAAGCTGGATAGGGAGTTCACCAACTCAGGGTGTGAGCACAGGGGAGCTTCTCCAGGACTCTGGACATAACTGCGAGGGAATGGGACTGCAAGGCTGCCAGGAGAGATTCTTCCTAGAGATGGTGGGGAAAACTTCCAAATCTCTTTGGAAATCCCTCTCATTTCACATGGTTACAAAACAGAGCTGGGTTGCCAATCAAATACAAGAGAGTTGAAGCTAAAGGTAACAGCCAAAGCCTTAGACCCAACCCCAGGCCATGCTTCTTTGAAAGAAAAAAATCGTATTTCTCTTAGTTGGTCAATAGTTCAGACTCTGGCTAAATTTGTAGCAGTCTACAGTAAACTCGAGGGTCTGCTCTGATCCCTAATGTCTGCCTGCTGTCCTTGTGCTGCTGTTGGGAGCATGGATGGACCCTGCCTCCTGTGGCAACTTTCTCCTGGGATTGCTGGCTGTTCCAGGTTGAGCCAAATCCAGCCCTCCCATGCCTGAGGCTCAGGGCCAGGCAGGCAGGCTGCCCCCGCCCCATATCTTTTGAAAGTTCTGACTGTTTTATTTTGGAGATATTGATAGCAGGAATCATCTTCTGAAGCAAAGAGTGGGTTCCTGGATTATGTCACCAGCAAGGCTTGTCTCCCAGCATTGCCACCGCGATGGCTGTGACATAAATGATCGCAGTGGCTTCAAGGGGGTTTTGTGTTCATGTATTCAGAGTACCTCACTGCCTTCCTCCCAGACACAGGAGCTGTTTAGGAGCCATGACTTTTCAAAGAGAGCAGCTGTGATATTTCCCCCTTGCACAGGGCAGTTTCTTCTTAGAAGAGAAAAAGTTAGCAGCAACAGCCAGCAGCACACAGTGTATGAGACTTTCAGCCAATCCTGTTATCTCCACCATCACCACACCATGATAAACCAAAGTTAGACACTTTCATATCAGTGCTTCTCCCACAAAGCTTCCATCAGAATCTTCTCCAGCACTCCAATGCCTTTCATTCCTACACAGACTTGTATTTGTTGATGAGAAAATGAAACTCAAAGTTCTAGAAAATACATGTAAAATCCTATTGCACCCAAACACTCTGCAGATAAGTCAGAGAATGTGCCTCCTCATGACTAATGCATGTGTGCTTAGCCCCAAAACACAGATCAGAGAGCTGGAGAAATTTCCTTATCCAAATCCCACCACGATAAATATTCCTAAGTATACATGATGGAAGCCCACACCCTTTAGCTTCCAGATAGCCAGTCGTTTGCAGAGTGCACTTCAAAACCACTCACTGTTCATCTGCATTGCACTGAGTCAGCAGAAGCTGCCTGATACACTAAAGGAGCTCAGAGTTCAACGTGATGGAAGAAGCAGCAGGCAAAATACCGTAACTCATCAGACAATGTAAGATATCATAAGTAATAAGCAGCCGTGGCAGTCTACAAAGTGGTTTATAAAGGCCTTGATGAGTAACTCAGCTGAGCCTCTGGATTACACACAAGAGAATCATTTCATTTCTGTCATGCAGCAGCCCATCTGCAGCGTGTGAGGAACCATCCCTGCTTCTCACATCTCGAGGGCTTCAGATGAAAAGGTGAGAATAGCTGCCAAAACCAGGCAACACAAGGCAAATTTTTCACTTAGTCCCAAAAGAGATGATTCTGTATGCCAGATTTCTATAATTGGGAAGCACTTGATATGCACAGATGTGCAAAGCACTAAATGGACACAAATAACTGTTGCAAGTTCAAGAAGTGAGCTGTGCTGGTTGATAGCTGCTCCCAAATTCAAACCCAGATTTGGCTGGAGGCACTGACTTACATCTTATAAAGCCGCATTAATTTCTGCCCTGCGCAATACTGCTGAAATTCAGGGAACAAAATATCTGCAAGGGGAACCCATAGTGAACTTGCATACTGTCAGGTGCAGAAGCTTCAAGCACCCACTTCTCTGACCTTATCCCACCATCATCTCCAACATACCAGTTCTGCTTCCTCAACAGAGCCTCCCTGGCTATCTGCCCAGGGGAAACCTACTGCTTCAGCTTTCCTAATCTCCCTGAATTTTTCACCAGGCTATCTTCATTCTGGCTTCTCATGAAAGGTCTCTGAGTAACCTACTCTCTACTTTGAATTGCTTGAATAATGCAGAGATGTTGGCAAGCCAACAAAAAACTTGCCTTATTCTCCTGAGGGATATGAGTCAGCCTCTTTGCATCCACCTGCAACAAGGAAACTTTTGCTGCACATGCAGCATGGGTGTACAGGACACATTACATCTCAGGCATGTGCTTCCTTGCAGGTTCATCTGGAAATGCACAGCATGGCTGATGTGGCCAAAAGGCAGTTGGCTCTTTGCAGAGCACGCACAGAGCCAGACTGATAGTGAACATTCATCCAGGACTGACAGGCCTCTGGGACCTCAGCCCTAATATTTCTCTGCTTGCATAGAGACAGCGTGTTGTGAAGGTCCTGTCTGGGGAGAAACAGATTCCTGCACTCTGAGCATAGTACCTGGCTGAGATAACTGAGGGAGAAGATGAACTCCTAGTGGAAATGGTATCTGTGGTTTCAGAATCACACAGAGACACCAAATATTTGGAGTGTAACCACCCCAAAATGTTGGTCATCAAAGTAACATTAATTAATTGCATTTTCAGCAAAACATACAGGTGTGTCAATCTTACCAGGGGAGCAAGAGCATTCCTGGAGGGTGTTGACTTTGGGATGCACATGCAGTTCACACTCTAGTAAAGCCCAAGCTATGCTGCATTGGGGACCCCAGATGACTTTCCTTTTCCCCTTGTATGACAGCTGGGTGAACAGCTCTCATCCCCAAGCATGGGCTCTGTCAGTGAGCCAAGCTGCTGGGCAGAGAAGCCTTGGAGTTGGGGGGCAGCTGAGCGTGAGCCACAAGGTGAGTCTTGCTTGCTGTTATTTAGCTTCTGCTGGAGAGTAGGAAGGCTCTGCAGAGGAATCTGGACAGGTTGGATCGATGGGCCGAGGCCAAACACTAAGAGGTTCAATAAACCTATGCAGTGCTACAGGCTGTAGGAAGAGTGGCTGGGAAGCAGCCCACAGGAAACAGACCTGGGGGTGCTGGTTGACAGCAGGCTGAACACGAGCCAATGTGTGCCCAGGTGGCCAAGAAAGCCAATGGCATTCTGGCCTGTATCAAAAATAGTGTGGCCAGGAGGACTAGAGAAGTGATTGTCCCTTTGTACTCAGCACTGTTGAGGCTGCACCTCAAGTCCTGTATCAAGTTCTGGGCTTCTCACTGCAAGAAAGCATTGAGGTGCTGGAGCAAGTCCAGAGAAAGGCAGCAAAGTTGATCAAGGGGCGGAAGCACAAGTCCCATGAGGAGTAGCTGAGGGAACTGGGATTGTTTAGCCTGGAGAAAAGCAGGCTTGGGGGAGACCTTATTGTTCTATACAGCTATATGAAAGGAGGTTGTTGAAAGGGAGAGATTGGCCATTTCTCCCAGGCAACTAGTGACAGGACAAGAGGAAATGGCCACAAGATGTTCAGGTTGGACAGCAGGAAGAATTTCTTCACCAAAAGGGTGGTCAGGCATTGGAACAGGCTGTCCAGGGAAGGGATGAAGTTACCATTGCTGGAAGTGTTCAAGAAACAACTGAAGCACTCTGTGTATGGTTTAGCTGACATGGTGGTATTTGGTCAAAGGTTGGACTCAATGATTTTGGAGGTCTTTTCCAACCTTCTGTGATTCACAGATTATATGATTCTGTGATTCTAAGTGACAGTGCACTTCTGGGCTCTTGCCAGGAGAGATGGGTTCATGTCAAATGGAAAGACATGAGGAAATAACATCTTCAAATTGCTTTGGATCACTGCCTTGCACTTCAGTCCACTGTCCCACTGCCTGAGAAAACCCCTGGCTGGACTTTGGCATTGCTGATATGCCTTGGGTGTTGGGGTGGTGGGTTCTGCCTCACCATGAGGAGAGCCATTTCCTGAAACTCATCCCTCTCTCACATAGCTCTCTGCTGACTGATGCAGCATAGACAACATCCTTCAGCCCCCACAAGCTCATCTGCCTCCTGCTCAGCAGCAGCAGGCAGGCTTTTGGCTGCAGATTTCACCAGCAGCCCCAAAGTGGAACTCCATTCTATGACATTTCCAGGAAGCCCTGCTGTTCCAGCAGCTCTTTCTCTGTAGGTTTCAGCATTACCCAGAGCTGATTTTATGCCTTAAGGGGTTGGTTTTAACCATGCCACATACAGCCATATAACACTACCCTGAGAATCACCTATTCATTAGAGGAAAAGGGTTTGTTGTGAAAGATGACAGAAGTGCCTGGGATCTTCTTTATTAAAAAATAACTTAAAGCAATCTAATTATTAATGATAGTTTTTTTAAAACTCCATGCTGCCATTGGTCCTAGCTGGTTGCAGGTGGGAGTCTCTGCAGCCATTGGCTGCCTGGCCCTGCTAGAGTGTGGAGTGCGAGCGTGGACTCGGCAGCTCTTGTGCCATAGCTGACATTACTGAGCACAGTAGTGCTAGATGGTAGTCTAGCTGGATGCTAGACGAGGAGCACACCAAGCCATACCTAGGGAGCAGTCTGGCTTCCCAAAGCATGGCAAAATAACAGCACAGTCCAGTCTTCCCTCCAAATTCATGACCATGAAACATCTGCGCTTTGCTGCCTTTGTCTACCTGCTTCAAAACAAAGACCCACATCTCTGATGGCAAAAAACAAGGCACAAACAGCTGCCCTTCACACAAGAACCTGAAAACTGCCCAAGTGTGCAAACCCTGGTTTCTCCTGCTCTACAGCAAGGGTTTGTCAGTAAGGAGAGGGAAGCAAACCCTTCCTAGCTGAAAGGTGGCTTCCAAGAGGGCTATGGTGAGGCAAAGTGTTTCTATTCTGAGCCACTTCTCCTGAGGTCTCCAGCACCCAGATGCTTTCTCAGACCTTGCTTTAACTTCTTTGGAATTACGATGGGGGAGCAGGGGGGGACAGCCCACAAAGACCCCCTTTCTGGGGGGCTGCCTTTTGGCATCATGACAGTGGGCTTTCAGTGTCCAGGTGGTCATAGGGAGGCAGGGGCACACAAATATGCCAAAGTGCTGTGGGCTCTCCTGTTTGCTCAGTTAGGTACACCTAATTCTGCAACATCAAAAGTGTCTGGCTTTCCAGTTCTCATTTCCTATTCTCCCAGGCTAAGACGGTTGGTTTGTTCCAGTGTAGCTCTTCTCCAAGGCAGAATCATAGAGTATTCCAGCTTCCACCAGCTGGGTAGTAAACCAGGATAATAGTGTGTTGTGGCAGAGGAATTAGCAAATGGAAAGGAAAGTAGAATGATGAGCATAGATGGGAGTCACCACATCTGCAGTGATTTTTTTTCAATTTCACTTATTAAAACTGCTCTGGGTACAGATTGCCTTTCCCCACTTTGTTATTGCTCCACGTTGAAACTGGGCAACAGGGGCATTTTGATGCCTGGAAGGCTGGTTAATATCACGGCTGTTTCTCTGTGGGTGTGGTGAAACCACTGCTTCAGAGAGCGATGGCAGCCACATGAGGCAAAGCCCTTGCTCTCCCCAAGGCAGGTCTGTGTTGCAGTGCCCTAAAAAACAACTGTGCCCCCACAACTGTGCTTGAGGCAATGCCATTTGCACTGGCATCCACAGGGAAAGAAAATAGCAGGCAAAGAGATTTCTGCTCTCTCCAAATGTCCTGCCATCCGGATCAGGGGACAAGACAATACAGGTGGGTGCCTCTGACTTGCTGCTTCAGGTATGGGACTGAGGGCTGCCAGGCTACAGAATAGGCCTCGGCCCAACACTGAAACTGCCCAACTAGCATCAAACCCACACTGTCTTCCTGTAAGGTTTCACCCTGACTTAGAGTCTAATGCCAGCATGGACCTGAAGTCAGCCTGTTCTGATGATGCAGATGAGTTCCATGGCTGGTCACTTGAGACTTGAGAGCTGAGGGTTGATGTAGCACAGCTTTTTAATCCACTTAAGACCCTCATTTCGGTACTGCAGACTAAACGAGCTTTTGCTACAGTCCATAATTGGCACCCCTTCCAGACTGCAAGACCACTTTGGAACAGGACATGGGATGTCCAGTAGAACATCTCCCACCAGTCACAGTCTGGTCTTCAGCATTTCCTTGAGTCCTACTCAGCAGGTACTAAGTCTTGCTCTGTGCTGGAGGAAAACCAAGGCGAGGATATTTTGCAGCACCAGAATTTATGGTGAGCAGAGCTATCTTTCCCATAGAAAATCAAGCTGCAGAGAGGCACATCGCAATTCCTCACAAGTGGAGAATCTTCACACCAGCCAGCATAGGATCTCTTTGTGTGGGAAGCAAAAAGCAAACAGGGAGTTTCTTCCTCTTGCACCGTTGGAGACCACAAATATCTCTCTTGCAGGTGGCAAGCTGCCAATGTCTCCCAAACATGAGCCTTGCTCAAGAAACAATCTCATCACATTAATAGCATCATCATCAGTTATCAATCAGCTTTTTTTCTCTCCTGCCTTTAGGTTGTCGAAGTGTTGAGGAGAGGTGCTGCTCCAAAGGATCTGGGTTCCTTCCACAAGTTTTGCATCCATCTCTTCTCCTCAGCTTGTTATGTCTTCCACATTCCCAATGGTTTGTGAGACCTAATCAGCCAGATTCAGGAGCACCTGCCATTCTGTATTTTGGACCCTAAACAGGACATACTGCAGCAAAACCAAAACAAAGGCACATGTCAAAGGCTTCTTTGGAGCAATGAAAAAATACTTACTTCCCATGTTAAACTAGGATTTGTACATCTGTCTTCAGTGTCTCGCACAAGGAATTATGGCTGCCTCATTGGCAGAATTTAGGGCTACAGTCAGCTCAGAAAGATCATGAGGCTGTGTTTACCTTCTGACAGATGTACAGGTTTATCACATCCTCTCTGAATATATGTGCCCTCGAGTAATTACATATCCAAGGTGTCTTTGGGCAGAACTCCGTGAATACAACTGAGAGAAGATCTTTGCTTTTTCCGGGGTTAAGTTTCCTGTCCAAGCACAGCAGGACTGATAGTACAAGGCATGCTGAAGAGCGAGTTTCCTCACTTGTGCATGTACCATTTTGGTTCTAATTTACCCTGGCTGACAGCTACTAATCTGACAAGTACTTTAACCAGACATGTTTTTAGAGTGCTTCCCTTGCTCATGCGTGCTGGGCTATAGGGTTGCACGCTGTGGTTGTGCATCTAAAATTATGGTAGCTGATAAAGTGAAGGCAGAAAAGGCAGTTAGAGCTCAAGCAAAAGCCTGCCAAGTTTCAAATAAAATTCAAAACACAGCAATATTTAAGAGCGTACACGAAGCCAGCATTTGTCTGTGTTTCAGTCTGCCTTGAAATCCCCTGAGCAATCAACCCACATGGAGGCAGCTTAAGGAATGGAAAAATCAGTCACTTCTATTTCTCATGTCTTTTTTAGTCTACAAAGTACAATAAGCAGTGGGAAAATGACATCCAAACCACTTACTCTGCAACAAAAGCAATTTGGGTTGTTTTCAACTTGAGAAAACCAATGATACCACTTCCTAAGGCCTGTCAGGACAGAAGTCCATGGATGCCTGACCAATCACCTATCCTCACATATGATCATTCTTAAAAGAGTTCACTTGTTCCCTAGCTCCCCAAATGATTCTTTAGTTCCATGGGTATGTGTATTGTGATCCCAGAAGCTTGTTCACAAGTCTAAGTAACAAAAAAATCTATCCCTCCCACCATTACTACTACAGTTCTTAGTTATTCAGTGCTCCATTCCCAGATTTTTAGTCACTTCTCGTTTAATACCCAAAAGGGAAGAGGTAGTTGTACTGTGTCTGTGGTTGTATCCTCCATTTCTTACAGATCAGATTTGGGAGAGCTCAGCTGCCAAGGTCCCTGTTCACTCCAGTCCTGCAATGAAACCAATTCCTCTACTAGTAAAAGACACACAGAGATACGGTGGACGAGTCAGGAGGAAAGTGAAGGTCACACTTATCCCTTGTATATCACTCTGTGTCAGCACATCTGTGTGCTCTGAACTAAGCCTGGAAGGAGAGTGCAAATGTTATTCCCCATCCCTCTCAGGGACTTGACAGTCCCTGTGGCCCTATTTGGAAAGATTGAATAAGAACCAGAAAGCAAAGAAAAAGTGAAGATACTAGGTTTTGGGTTGGTTTGGGGATTTTTCCTGGATTACTCTAGCATTTTCTTATTTCAACGCTGTGAGTTTTTATGTTTTTTCCAGTTAAATTTCTTTTCACCCTCTTCAAGGAGCTCTACCTTTCAGATGATGTAATAACTTTTCCTATTTAATATTTCACTAGCTCACCTTGCATTTGTTTCCAAAAATAGGGCTCAGTACTTATTATCTCTGGTTATGGGAATAATTAACTCAGACAAGAGTCCTCCCCAGAGACAAACCTGTGCCATGCATTGTGTCTCCTTTTATCGCATCTAAACACAGTTCCAGAATTTTTTGTGCAAAGAAAATTGTAAGGACACAGGCCACTATCCCCTGCCCTGGTGCTTTGGTTTCCCTATGCTCAGGATATACCCCAAAGGCTCCATCCTGGTGAGACACTGTCTCTAAGGACCTGCTGCCCCCAGGAAGTACAGGCACAGGCAGTTTCCTAGTTACAAGGTATTTGTCTTCCGCACCAAGTGTCTGTCCCCTGCTGGTGAGATACAGAGAATGAAAGCTCTGGGGCATTATCAGCCTAAGTCAACACATACTATTAATAATCATTACTTCTGCGGTGCATATTGCTTGGCACTCTCAGCCAGATTTAGCTCTGCTTTCTGCACCACAGTTGTACACGGGCTCATTACCACGCAGTTTACAACGAATGCAATTATTTGGGCGATTACTGAAACTACAGATATGGCTTTTTTTATCTCTTGAACTATCAGAAAAACAGGGCTAGAAAACCTCCAGGCTAAAAAATCCCCAACAATAAAGTGATTGTTACAGGGATTAAATGATTCCCCCCCCCATACTTGCTTGAGTGTTTGTCTTTTTTCTGGTTACTGGTTATTAAGGATTACTGCCCTAATCATGCTGGCAGTAGCATTCCCAGGCCCCATTTTTTGTGGTGAGAAGGGAAGCATATGAGTGTGAGCGTGTGGGTGCTCCTGAGCTGGGGAAAAGCAGCAGCTCAGGGCAGGACAGCTGAGATGGGCCAAAGTGACCAGTTCAGACAGGGACAGAGGGAATCACTGCAAATTGCCAGCTATTTTCAGAGCATAACTAGGTTTGTTTGCTTTTCATTTGGAAGTATAACACTTAGAGTCCTTTAAATTGTCAGAATTAAGAGAGGTAAAAAAAAAAGAAAGAAAACCTGGAATAAGGGCAAAGCAAACAGAAATTATGTTCAGAGAATGCTCCTGATACCTCTCAAAGTCCCATGCTGGAGAGAAAGATAAATGCTAAAATCTTAAACTTTCCTACTTTCACTGTGTGTCATAGGCAGGAAATCCTGGCTTTGCAGGAGAACACCATGGACCCACACTGTTTTGGACAATGATATCCCATGTTTTTGCTGTCCAGTATCCTGTCCATCCAGCCTGATACAGATGTGCCCTTGTTTGGACCATCAAATCAATGCTCATAGGTTTTTGGAAAGCCCTTAGTCTCCCAGGTACATGGCTCAGGACCTCCAAGTCATGAATGGCTGCCCTGGCATTTGCTCATAATGCATATTAAGAGACATAGCCTGTCAAGAAGGGAGGTGCCAAGCAGTATGAAAGATCTCAAGGAATTATTTAAAAAAAAACTATGCCCCAAACCTATGAGGTTCTATTCCAGGTTTGAAATGCAGTGTGTAGAGCTGAACCCAGCCTTTCAGTCCAGAAAACCCTAAAACATATCAGAAACCCTGTGAAGGTCTGTTGATTTCTCTCAAGAGACACTTGTCGACTGAAGCCAGCAAGAGGAGGCTGGAGTTAGGACACAGCTGCTCTTTTTCTCCTCCCAGAAGATTCAAATCCCACCTGTGGCTTGCTGAATTTCTGAAAGCTCACCTCCGAAGCCCACTGGCTGGCAGGGGAGTTGCAGCAATCATACATGCAACTAGGTTCCTGCAGGCTGGCCCCAGACCCCTGTGCCTCCATTTCTCACTTGCAAAGGTGAGATTTATGGTGCTGGCCTGTGGAAATACTGGATGTGTAAATACTGAAGCCATAAACTACTGTGGGTGCTGGGAGTGAGCAAGTAGAGAGGTGATGCACAGGAGCAAGAGTGCCACAAAGGTTGTGGGGGGACAGTACAAAAGCATGTGGCCCACATGGTGACAGGTGCACAGCTGCAGAGAAGGTAAAGGACAGCAGAGACAAAGGGGGGTAACCCCTCTGATGTGGGTGCTCTCAGGAACCTGCTCTGTGGTTAAACTGCACAAGAACAGCTGGTAACACACCGTGTAGAAAGGACTCTGCATGCACCAAGAGGACTGGCAAGCAGAGGGGTTCCCAGCACAGGCAGGATGATTTCAGATCAAGGAGAGCCAGGCAGGGCTGGGTAAATGCGAAAGGGCCACTGCTGGACTAGTACAGGAACACAAGCAGTAGCAGGCTGGTTTTCTCTACATGATGCCTGTGCTGTAGAACAGGAGCTGAGAGGGACACTTTAGGGGCAGCAGCCCCTTTGCACAGGGGTTCCCATTCACAGTATCAGGCAAACTGGAGATGCTGGATGCCAGGTCCAGCTACACACAGCAGGGCAAAGATTTTCCTCACTGCCCTCAGACACCTATCTTTAAACTATTGCATATGCTTCCTTTCATTACCAGTCATACTCATTTGCTTTGAAAGGATGTTACAAATAAGGAGAAAGCCCCTTGTTAATTGACTGGATGATTTATTGCATCCTCCCTCTCTTAGCAGCCACACAGGCTTAAAAGCTGTAATGAGGAAAAGCTGCTCAGCTTTTGTTTGGAAATGAACTGGGTAAAGACTAATGTGGAAGAGATAGGAATAACCCGTTGTTGGTTACCTGTTTTTTAACTTATACACAGCTCTTTGATGGGGAGGTCCCCAAAAAGGAGGCCCTCCCTGCATTGTGCTGATCACAGGTCAAAATCTGTCTGCCACTCTGTCACAACGTGTTTAGTGTTATTTACTCTGGAACATCAAAATTTGGCCTTGCTTGGCACTCCTGAAAGATGTAAATATAGACAGGATAAAAGGACAGAGATTTCCTAAAATCTCACCTACAGGCATTTTTTCAATGTTAATGCCAGAAATACCCCTACTCTCTGCTAACACAGAGGGCAACTTGTGCTGTCCTTAAAGTCAGTTCCAGCAACTGATTCAGCAAACGGGTTTCTGGATGCTTTCAGAAAGAATGTCAGAAAGTACCACTGGGAACTGGGTAATGGCGGGGGCGGGAGGAAAATGATAAAAAAGCCTAAAGGAAAAGGAAAAAGTTTTAAGAAGTAACATAATGGAAAGGAGGAGAGAAAAAAGAAGCGAAAGTGGAATGAAAAGTTTAAAACAAGCTTCAAAAGACACCAAGGAAGCAGAAAATAAAACGAACCCCTGATGTCCAACAAGGTGTTCAAATATCTTGGTTCTGGCTATGAACAGAAGAGGTTGGACAGGCAAACCAGAGGGATGTTATTTGGAGCAGCTTGCTGGCTTTCTCTAGAGTTTAATAATAGCAACTGTATTTATATGACTAAAATGTTTTGTTAAAAGGCTAAGTACTGGTATGTCATGCTAGTCACTTTAATTTAAAATAAATTCTAAAAGTTCTCACTGGAAAGGCTTGCAGCTAACTATAAATATATGCAATATGCTGATGGATTTTTTTTTTAAAGCAAATTTATTCTTCTTCAGGGGCTCTAAATTGCACAACTGTGCAGCATTTCTGTGGCCCAAATTTTCAGAGGCCCTGGGAGTCAGGATTTCTAACTGATCTTGCTGCACTTTTTTTTTTAAGCCTTTGTGCATGTAGTGGCAGCTGTGGCTGGTTTGATGTGGGGTTTTGATACATGAAGAGATCTTAAAAGGTAGATGAGAGAAAGAGATAAATGGGAAAATGAAAAAGGAAGAGTCCTGGGCAGGGTGACCCCCTTTTCCTTCCTCTTACTCTGAGCACTGGGACAAAAAACTGGTCAGTCAGCTATGGGACTGAAAGCACTTACCCAGGCTTCTGTCCTGGGGCTTCTCCAAATGAGTGATGATGGCCCCAAATGCCCACTGCATTCATTACTTTTCCCTAAGAATGAAAA
Source organism: Cephalopterus ornatus (assembly GCA_013396775.1). Taxonomy (NCBI): domain Eukaryota; kingdom Metazoa; phylum Chordata; class Aves; order Passeriformes; family Cotingidae; genus Cephalopterus; species Cephalopterus ornatus. Next base: position 152,460 of record VZRE01011999.1, read on the forward strand.
CCACAGAAAATTTCCTCCAGGAATGTCCAGCGTGTGCCCTGCACTGGCTGCACTCAAGGGGAGACATTCTTTCATGAAATAAGGACAGCTGGATGGTGAGCTGGATGGCACTTACTTCCCTTCCTTCCCTTATTCTGGGAGCTCATTGCTGGTGGCTGACAAGAGAGCAGGGCCCAGGTGAATTCCTTGGCTCCCACAATGTGGAGATTGTCCAATACCACATCCCATGCTCTATGTGGCCGCAGAAGAAGTTACCTGCAGGCTGCCCTTTCCACTGACCACTTCCATCTCCTTTGCAAGCCTCAGGACAGGGCAAAGGAGGTTCATCTGCATTTCAAACCCCAGCTTCTGCAAACTGACCTAGCCCTGGCAACTCCACCAGGCCCTTGGCCAGCCTATGGCCAGCAGCGCCCTGCCAAGAAGGACAAAGTGACCAGGCAGGTTCGAGACTGCAAAGGCAACAGTTTCTCCTCTTTCTGTGCTTGCAGACAGCCTAAAAACATCACCAATGGGCTTTGCATGCGCTTGCTTTGGCTTGTAAGAGTTGCTGGAGCGTGTGACATCATACATTTGTGTTGCCCTAGCAGCGGTCCCACAGCAAACCAACAGAGCTGCAGCACCGGGTGCCTAGGCCAGCAACACCACAGCCAGGGTCACAGCAGGGCTCTGCCCTCACCCAGGACACCCCAGTGAGCTCTCCCGTGCATGGTGCAGCTCCATCCCACTGGGGCAGCTGGAGGACATGCTCCATTCACTGGCCTTTGCCAGGATCAGAGTTTTCATTGCAGCTGTTGTAAAGGATAATTATGGTGAATTCCTTAGAAGGGACTGAAGTCAGCCTTGCTACCAGATAGCAGGAAATATTTATAACAGTAATTTCCAACTGCAGCCTTTCATCTGAAATCTAAACAGAAAGCTGAAATCCCAGGCCTGTAAGTTGATACCTTGGCTATATATGGTCAAAGAACTCCACGGGGGAGAAAAAGATGCTAAGTCCCTAGCAATCCTCACACACACGGCTCCAAGAAGATCCATTAACCTCTGTAAAATTAGCAAGCCCATATCGTCAATTAGCTTTGAAGTATGATTGTCACGCTGTAGCATTAAGAGCTCTGCTCTCCCAGGGATGTCTCAGCATGTCACACTCACAGCCACGTGTACGACAGGGCGCAGCATTCTGTAAATGCATGGAGACATCCCCCAGCCTCATGTGCCTGTGACAGCAGTTGGGAATTATAAAGCACTATTAACTATTGCAAAGTCATGGGGTGACCCACTGCACTCCCACAGTAAAGCACTGCCAAGCCGAGGCAGGGCATTTTACAAGACACTCACTGGTGAACAGGGGAATGGTGTTTTCTGGTATTCAGGCTTGCAAAAATGAGAGCAAAAACAACTCCTGCATGAAAATGGACTTAGAAAATCAAAAGGCATTGAAAAGTGTTGCTTCAGACTCTACCAGTGACTGTGACTTACCCTTTGTGAAGGAGTTCTAAATTTCTTTTTGTTTTTGGGACCCCTGCATGTGTCCTCCTGCAGCAGCAGGAAATGAATGAACTGCAGAGCTTTACTCATAGAGGTGCTTCCTCCCCAGTGTGGTTGGCAGGGTAGCAGTGTTGCCTCTTAGATGAGACACAGAGTAGGGATGTAATAGCTTTAAGCTGAAGGAGAAAGATAAATATTAGAAAGAAATTCTTTACTATGAGGGTGGTGAGTCACTGAAACAAGTCACATAGAGAGGTTTTGGATTCCCCATCCCTGAAAGTGTTCAAGGCCAGACTGGATGGGACTCTGAGCAACCTGGTCTAGAGGAAAGCATCCCTGTCCATGGCAAAGGTATTGGAACCCAAACTATGATCCTATGGTTCTATGATATATGCTCAAAAACAGACAGGCTTGAAAAACAGCATTGCAGACTTTTCTTACAGTGAGGAAGAACAGGTTCATGGCCTCTGAAGAATCAACAGCTTTGGCCCTGTGATATTAAATACTTTCTCTCACCAAGACACTGCTGTTCACCACAGAGATGGCGTCATGCTCAAAAGCAAAGAGCTAGCATTCCTGCTCTCAGCCTGCTGCATGTAGGCTTTCAACAGCTCACCCATAATGTTAATTGCAAACGAGTCAAGTAGTTTGCCAACATGTATAAGCCTTGAGCTGCAGCCCACAATACTTGGTCCTCATCAAGACATCAGCCTCTGCACAGGACATCTCATAGAGCAGTCTGACAGGCATGTGCCTCTGGGGCAGCCTTTCCTTTTCATCGCAGTTGAATGCCTTCCCATTATTTGCAACCGAATTTCAAGAAAACAGCAGTGAACATCTCAATTAAAAAACAGAGACTATGACAGAAAAGTCAAATTTCCTTTTGTGAGATCTAACATGCTGTCTCAACCTGCTTATTGTTATTAGGCAAACAGCAGCAAATTCATTTCTGCATATGTCCCTGCCATATGGGGTGTCAAAACCATGAGAACCATTTCTATTTCAATACAAACCCTCTTTTGCTTCCCTTTCTGTAACTCATGCTGTATCTCAGAAGGGCACGGTCATGAAACCACCAACTAACCAAATTTTGGTCTCAGTCAGCACCCAAGCAGCAGTAATGCCAGCTAGCTATGCCACAACAAATAGTGAGTTTCCAGGGTAGAAACAACCATTGGACACAGCAAACCTCTTTGCACTGATGGTATGCAAGGAGATGCAGGCTTGAGAACTGCTGTCTGAGACAGAACCCCCCAGTAGCTTTTGCTGGTAATTACTATGTGTGGTAGTTACTATTATGCGGGCTGCATTATTTGGCTTATCTAACCAGTGCCGGGTGCATTCACAGCAGGAGCTCATCCTGCAGGCAGCACCAGGCTGTATGCATGCGCACCACCACAAATCCCAGTGCAGCCCAGGGCATGATTTATATCCCAGTAAAACACAGCTCATTTATTAATTTTTGACATCTGAGAACTAAGCCTGATGGACATCAGTTCTCTCTGCAGGGAGCCTGCAAGGCCCAACCAGGAGCAACATTAGATCTGTGTAGGTACTCACAGCACATTTTGGGGCAGGATGACTCAGGCCCATTGGGTTTGAGGCAGTATACAAGCCTCCTTCCCCTGAGTCCGTGATACTCAGAAGATGAGCACAGGAAACTGAAATGATGTGACAGAGGGAAGGCTGAGGTCGAAACAGGGACACCTGTGAAAGACAAGCCGTCTCTGTGAGAAAAAGGGGTTTTCCAACACCAGAGGAGGATCAGGTGTAGTGAGGAGAGACCTTGACGCCTGCTGACCCTTCCCAGCTTCCTTATGTGAGGGCCTCTTTGCTGTCAACCCTCATTCCACATGCCTTGGAAGACTGCCTACCTCTGACTAGCAGTGCACATTGCTCCCTGCCTGCATACCACTGCCAAACACGTGGTGCTCCAAACACTGTACAGGAAATGTGGAAGGACAGATCTGAAGAGGAAGGCACATCTGCTAGATATGCCCAGCCACAAGGTTAGAAAGGAAAAGGACCAACCCCCAAAAGAGCACAGTGATATCTGCATGCAGGCTCATTCAGCACTCCCCAGGTGCATGAAGAGGCAAGAGCTGTACCCACTCTTTCATGTGAATATGCAGCATCTTCGGTAGAAATCTGCGTGTTACAAATATTTGTTGGATCTTCTCTCAACAATTTCAACAGATATAACCCAGGGGTTTAGCTACTTGGGAAAACTCTTCAAGTTTATCTGTAGTCTTTTATACTCTTCTAGACTTCACAAATGCACTGCCCTTGCAGCTGGTATTTTTGAGATTTGAAAAGAGCTCCCGTGCCGAAAGAGCAGCTGTAGAACCTACCAACAGGAGCGGTGGCCAGATGATTAGCCCTCCTGCTTCAAGGCATTTTCAGCCCCAGTTGTGGCTCAGCTGGCTTCCCTCTACCAGGCTGCAGCCACCCTTGCAGCTCTTCTGGCAGAAAGAGAAATTATTCTCTCTTCACCTGGCAGGAGCTGCTCCCCAGGCCTCAGTGCCCACATCGACAAGGCAAAGGCAAACCAGCCTCGCGTTCCTGCCAATACATTTTGCTTTCTCCACTTGGCAGAGTCAGTCCCATTAACAAGATAATGAGAAGAAAGAAGTACAAGCCTGAAAAATCCATCTCTGATGGGAGAATTTCAAAAGGCAGCCAGTTTCCAGAAGGCAAAGAACTATTCTCCACATTAATTATCTACAGAGGTGCAAGAAACTGGTCGACAATGAGAAATTAGGTAATAAAAGCTCTGATTTAACTCATTAAAGTTTCTGTTATGGCTCCAGGTATGTGTAGTCCCAGTGCATGCTGAATTTTATTTATGCCTGTATTGCAACCACCTTTGAAGAGCACTGCTACAAGGCACAGAGCAAGTGAGGAAGACATTGAAGGTAATTTTGTTCTGCAGCTCAAGAGATGTGAGCCATTTCCACTATCACAGTATGCAAGCAAACATCCACCTCCCTCACAATGTAACCTCAAGCAATGTGACTGTACCCCCACAGCAGGATCATGGCCCAGGGCCCTCCCAGCACAGTAATTCTCTGCAGGTCACTCAGTGTTGCAATGTCAATTTCTGTCATCAGGGACTGAAGTAGGCAAGACTGACATTCTATTTTGTACCAGATGTCTTGTGTAAAACACAAGGCAACAACCTCTGTAAGTCTATGTGGTTTTTCCTCCTCCAGCTTTTTTAATGAAAAGCAGGTATGCTTCTGTGGAGTTTCCAATTTTCCTCACTTTCACTGAGAGCAGAAAATTCAATAAGGTTGGGGAAAATCCTCAATTAAACATTTCCCAAGTTCCAGCTGTTGTAGGAACAACCAACGCCTCTATCCCACTGGAAGGTAAGCCAAATTATCTTTACAGGCCATCCGTAGCAGCTTTCAAGTATGTAGCTATGTTGTATCTGTGGTTGAGACTAATTCAAGATGAAGCCTTTCTCTACATTCTATCATTTATGTTCGAAATTGATGGCCTCCATCTCAAACAAAATCTACCTGCAGCCAGCAGGGACATCCTGCAGAACAAAGAAGAAAACTTTGCTCAAATGTCAAGGTCACTCTGGATTCTTGGACACACCAGTAGGCAGAGGAGGTCCTCAGGAGATCCAAACTGAGATTTCCTGGGAGGGTTTTACCTTCTTCTTGCCAAACCTGAAGAGAAATCCCTACACTTGCAATTGTCAGGGCTGCCTGATCTGCTGTGTAATGGGACTGATGAAGAAATGGAGGCAGGAGCAGGAGAGAGCAATCCTTGTGCTGGCACGTCTCCAGACCCACTTTGCTCACAATGCAGCATACCCCTACCATTGGGAGGATGTACGTAAGGGAAGGGCTTCCCCTTATGGGTCAACAAATGCTGTGTCTTCTAGCCTTCCCAAGGGTTTTAACTCAGCCAGTTGATCCCAGATTTATTAGAGGGGTGATATAAACTGGTCTGTCTCAGATTCTCCTTTGCCTACAGTAGATTCCCACCACCCCTTTGTGTTAATGACACACTGCTCTTTCTGCGTCAGAAGTCATTAGTGCAGTGGTGTTGGGGAGATAACTGCTGCCAAATCAAGGCCCATGCTCACAATAACTGGTGCAAAGAGAACATCATTTTACTTCATTTTTAATGACCCAAATGCAAGCCTAAAGCTACCCGCGTTCAAATGCGTTAGCTGAGCTCACCCGTTCTCCTCTAATTAGTCCATGTGTCTAATCTCAAAAAGAAATAAATGAATAAAACTTATGCCAAAAATCAAAGGGCCCTGTACCCAGCAAAGGCTGGAGGGCAGGCACTACTCCCCAGGGTGTTGGTGGAGATCACCAGCAAGCTGAGCTCTGGGTCCAAAAATGGCACGTGGCTTTGTGACTCCCACCTGCTCCTTTGCAGGATTTTCCATCACATAACTAGGGTGCTAGAAGCAAATTCCTACTTGCAAAGAGCTGTTGCACGAGTTGCCTGACGATGTATACCTTTTCAATGTATGGGTTTTTACAGAGAAATTGAGGTGCTGAAGTGTTGTTGCTTCACCTTCTGTCACAGTTGCTGTTAGCAGGGATTTTCAAAACACTTGGTCTGAAATGCGTCCCCTGCTTAAGTTTCCAGTCTCCCCCCTGCAACCCCGAACTTCAGTTAATTTCTTAAGGCTTCCAAACTGGTTTATTCAGTTGCAGTTTTCCTGAAAGGCAAAGCTTTCTTCCCTAATTAAATAATGTTCATCCAGATCAGTACATTTCCCTTCATATACAGCAAAGGAATTTTAAACCTCTGCTCTAGCTGAGAGGGAATGGGTTAACACAATATTAAGTATGGAACTCTACATGTTATCTGTTTTCCTTTCCCTCTCTCAAATGCACGTATCCATCCACACAGACTACCAAAATGCTGACAAACTGCAGGAAAATTCAGATCAATTTAGTTCTCCTTTTACCATGCAAGTGATTTTTCTTGGCAAGGCTAGAAGTATTCTCTTTTCCTCATTGTTTTTAACCTTTGCCGCCTAGAGCCAAGTCAGGGTTCTCCCTGCAAACACACTGAAGCTGAAACTTGTGCAATATCAGCTCAATGCATTTAAGATACGAATGTCAAACTCATTCTCCAGAAAGAGCCAAATAGCTTGTTTGAGCTACCTGTTCAAAACTACCTGTTGCCAATGTAAACAGTCTCTAAGGTTTGGTGGGACAGGGACCCTCTGAAGAGGACCCTAAGCACTTTGCAGCTCTGGAAGTGCTCATCAGCAACAGAGAGGAACCATTCATACGAACCATTGTGTTTTTGGCCCCTCTTTCATTTTTCCCTCCCGCTCCTTCTTTTCCAATTTTCATCATACATTCATCACCTTTTACCTTACCCTACCTCATCCCAATACATGCATTTCCCTAGCTGGTCTTTCACCTACTCTAATTGCTGAGGCATAGGCATACACAGCCCTTAGGCATACGGGCACCTTGAGGTATATGCATCCCTTTTGGAGATGGCTGCAGTTGCTGTGTGGGTAAGCCCATCTACTCACACCAACAGGAAAGGGCAATGGTGTGGATTAGCTTTGTAGTTGAGCTGTGCAATAGCTGCAGGTGACAAATGAACTGTGCCTGTGAAGCAGAGCAGTGGCTGAACAGTGCGACACTCCCTTTGATGTACAGGATTAAGCGTCTGTTTTTTAAACCCTGAGAGTCTGACTGTATTTTCCAGGTCATCTCTGGTTTATACAATGTGTGTGGCTAAGAGTTCAAGTAGGCTGCTGTGGCTCTCCCTTCTCACTGGTGCTGGACTCTGCTGTCCTCCATTTCATACCAGAAACCTAACACCCCAGCACAATATCAGCACACCTGGCTGTGAGATTGAAGTGACTGGGGGGGGAATCAGCACTTCCCATGCCCCACAACCACAGCCTGTCTGTCTTGCCCCTGTGCTTGGGCCTACAGAGGCAATAGACATCACCTCTTGGTGGTTTCCTCCTAGCACTGGCAAGCCTCTCATCCTGCCTCACAGCTGGCAGCTAATAGCTTCCCAGTGTCTCCCCTAAAAATGCACCATTTTAGTAGTGTAATGAGCTCCCCAGGTTAAGTCTTTTACTGACTCCCCACAAATCACTAGAAGGACAAACTGCTGTTTTGGTTCATTAGCAAGTGTTTCGTAGAAATCTGTTTGTATATTTGCAAGAGACCAACATGCTCATTCATACTAATGTAGGAATACTTGAATTGAGAAGCAACTTAAGCCTTCCAGCTCCTTTTCCAGCTCTGCAGGACTGGCAACAGACAGCAATTCTTCTCCCAAAGCATGGCAAATTCTTCTGTGGCACACCAAGGACCAGACAGGGCACACTAAATAGTAGTCAGCTTTTTTCTTAAAACCCCAGCTCTTGGAGCTCTGGGATTGAACAAGAAATTTAATTTTCACCTAAAACACAATGCGTGAAGCACACCCTGAGGTTTTAGCTCTTGGCACAGCAGAGGAAAACATCACCAGAAAGGCTCAGACAAATAAAATGAACCTCAATGGCACTGGCATCACTTTCAGGTCTTGTAACACTTTAAGCTGCTGTATCACCAGGGAAGCTCTTTGTGACAACATCACAAATGTGACTCATGGGCTCTGTGCATTGAAAGGAGAAAGGTTCTGCGCTGAACAGAATGTGGGGACAAAGACCAGCCAAAAGACTGTAAAGGAGACATTCCTGTCTGACCATTCAGAAGCCACTCTGGGAGTCACACATGCACCACCCAAGATTTAAACTGTTGGGACTTGGCTCCCACCACACACCACACTAACTGTCAGACAAGATTCCCTCACGGGGTCAACCCCAGGTTTCCTGTAGCAGAGTCCCAGACCTCTGGATCAAGTAATTTAATCATGGTGCAGTGACACCATAACAGCTTGAGCTGGTGCCTCCAGGGTCAATGAAGGAATCCTTTGGCTTTTGTACCCTTACAGTACCCTTACAATCTGTATGCCTCCTCCTCTCATGCTCTTTATACTCCTGACACGTGCCTCTTGGTTCAACGGCGATATTTGGTCTTGGGTCTTTATATGGGTTCTCTCAGACTCTCTGGGTGACTGGCCACCCCCTGGCCAGCGCTGAAGATCCCAGTGCCCTTTGTCAGGCAAAAGGTCGGCACCAGTTTATGGCCCCTTGCCTGAGGTTCCAGCCCATTTCCTCCACCCCTGGCACAACCTGCAGCTCACAGCTGCACAGTGATGTACCTGCAGTAGGTGTGTTCCTCAACAAGGACAGGAGACAAGGATGCAGAAAAAGGAGCCCTAGCATTTCACTTGTGCTTTTTGAAGTTAGTGCCTTCAGAAGGTAGAAGCCCTCTGGCACTTTATATTTACAAATTAAAACAGGGACCACTTCCTTTGGCACCCAAGGCTGAACTAAAAGCCTTCCTTAAGGGTTTGAAGTTGCTTAAGAAGAGGAATTTTTTGAAAACTTCAGGCTGGTTCTGCAGTTCTACTCTGCCAAATGACATGAATACATCCAAGCTTTTGGATGTTCTGCATTAACACACAGCAGCAGCTATGGGAGCTACTGCTGCAGTCCACAAAGCTTGCTGTCTCAGTAAACAGTGCAACAGGGAATGGTAGAACATAAGGCAGGCACTTTACAGGGAAACCAAATGGCCCTACTAGATTGAAGAGGACAGGTGAAAGATCAGAAGTCAGGGACTATGTATGTGAAGCAGCAAAGGAACTGGGGGGGAAGTAGCTGCTTTAATGCCTAGAGGGAACCTGAAGGAAAAAACTCAAGATAACTTTGCAGGATTTGCGGAACATAGGGGAACATGGGCATGGACCTCCCTGGAAATACCAGGACACTCCTAGCTGGCAGGTACAGGGGCAGGAGGTTTTTATCCTGTGTGTTGGGAGAAAAGGACACAAAGATTGTTCATCTTTCTCAGACTAAGTATTTACAATACTCTCCAACTTTTCCTACGTTACCAGGATAGCCTCTCCTTGCATAGGTGTCTGTAATGGTCTTGCTCAGCTGCATGTAAGAGCAAAGCAATCTCCCTTTCAGTTCCCAAGATTTGGGTTCCCATTACTTGTTCTGGGAGAGGGAGGACATCACACAGGAATAAGGAGACAGTGGTCCAAGGGAATTTTTCTAGCTCTTCACTTCAGGTGTGTTTCGCAGGTAAAGTTTGGTAAGCACAGCTCCTAGCCCACTGCTGCCTTCAGATCTGTTCATTAGCACCTTTGTGAGGGCTTTCCAAGACTGCCAGTTCTCAAGCGGCTGAGATACGGTGTTTTAATTGTATATAATTAAATACTGCTCCCTTATCTAGATTTCAGTGTTTACTGTTGGGGCTTCGGTACCAATGCTCTCTTCCCCTCTAATTAGCTTGCTTAATCTGTGCAGCCTTGCTTCTTCCCCCATGGGGACAGGGCTCTCCTGCAGGAAAGCTTGGTTTGCATCTAATTATTAACAAAGGATACAAGACAGCAGGCAAGCACTGTCCCTGTCCCAGATATCCCTTGTGAGCAAAGAGCCCAGAGTGGGTGGCCACAGGGAACCTGTGAAGGTTGTATGTGTATGTTTGTGCTTGGTCTCTCTGCTCCATCTGGAGGTTGCTTTGCATGCTGTCCCATCACAGGTTTGTGGCAGAAGACCATGCAGGACGGGGGCCACCTGACTGAAGTGCAGCTCTCATGATGGACACTTCTGCTTGGCTAGCACATAACAACAGGAGAGGAAGAGTTGCCAAGACCTCATCTGACCCAATGTGTCCTACAAGAGACATTACATCTGGTATCATTTTGGGCAATGATCTAAGCTGTTCCCCGCTGTCAACAGAGGTCACCCACTCCCACAAGCTCCTTCTGAGTGGACCCTCCTGTACTATGAGGAAATTTTCCTGCTGACTAATCTGAATTGCTTCTGCTGCTTCCTCAAGACCCTGAAGACACAGAGAATATCTTACTGCCCTTTACATAGCTCAAGGCTTATACCTTCCTTATACCTCTCTCTAAATTAAACAGCACCAGTTGTTGCAGCTTCTCACCTTGGGTCATGTTTCTCAGATCACCAGTCATTTTCTGTGCTTTCCACTGGACTCTTAACCTCTTCAGTGTTCAGATTGCTCAGAGCTGGACACAGCTGAGCAGAGAGAGCACAAGGATGGCTACTCCCCATTTGAGTATCTTCAGGATGACATCTGTCTTATTCATTGCAAGAGCATGATGTTGTGAGCTCATACTTGGCTGCCAGTTCATAATGGCACCCCTTCGACTTGGTTGTTCCCCTCCCACTTGAATTTGTGCATATGACTGTTCTTGCACAAACACTTTACAGTGTCTTCTCTTCAAACTAATTCACAGCACATCTCTGTAAATCCCCATCTGACATGTCATAACACTTCCAACCTCTATACTCTTTCTATCTGCAAGTTAAAACACCAATTTTCTCTTTCCCATGCCCAATAAGCTTTGTTTCAGAACACAAAACTACTGAACACCTTTTCACCCCCATCCAATGACACATTTCTCTTTCCCGACAGTTTAGATCCCATCATCTCAGTGGCCCATTTAGCCAGGTCTTCCTTATGACAGAACTGAACTAGACAACATTACAAGCCCTTCTGAAGCTCAGTGATATGATGACACTGCTTCTCCCTTACCCAAAAGGCTAGCATAAAAGGAAATTAGCTTGGCTTGATAAGACTTGTTCTTGACAAATACATGCTGGCTGTTATTCATCTCCTTGTTATCTTTGAGGTACTTACAAATAATGTGTTGATTTCTTCTAGGCTCATTTAGGTACAAAAGCAGACCTAATCTAGCTGAGCTGCTTTTGAAGGCAGCTTCTGAGCTTGCCTGCACATCACTTATTGCCTGTGAAACCTTCCAGAGGGACTGCTAAGAGCCCCTCATGCATTCCCTTCATAACATGAGGCTAGATTTCAGTACACCTTCTGAGTCTGGGGACAGGCAGATTATATCATCTTTGTCCTACATCTGCAGGCCTCATCAACACAAACATCCACTGCTTCTTGGTAGAATCTGTTGTTCAGCTACCTTCCCCTTCTCCCTCTGCATTGCTAAGGTTTGAACATCCAGAACATCTCCTTCCAATCTAATTCTTGTCCAGTTCATGCTCAGACTGATTCTGACCCAGCACTCCCACACTGCTCTGTTACAATCCTCCCTACTAAACTGACCCATTTTCAGCTTTTGTATGATTCTTCCTGAGTTCCAGGTCACTGGAGAGCTCATGAGTCAGGTAAATCTCCTGCTATGCTTCTCTCCCTTTCCCCTGTGGTAGGATGATTTGTGCCTGGGGCATTAATACTGACTTCGTTTACATTATTTTTACCCTATGTAGGGGCGATATCTCATTCCCCTAGGTTCTCTCACATACCCAGGCTAAGTTGAGGAGGAAGATAAATTTCCATAACCAAACCTAAAGTGTGAATGGAAATCTACTGCACCAAGCAAACACTTGGTTCCTGTGCAGACTCTGGTGCCAGGTAAAAACTGCTCCCTACCTGCTTGAGCCAAAGTAACAAGTTGTGTCTCAGATCAAGGCTCCTCTTCTCAATGAAACCAGGGCGTCTCTCCCCTGCTCACTGCAGCTCGATTCATTCCAGACTCCCTGCAGAACTGAGGTTTTTTTCTGCCTTATATGCTGTGACAGGTCTGTGAATTTGTGTGAGAGCTGTGCAGTGTGAAGACAGCAGAGCTGGGCTGCACAATGGCATTGCTGAGAGGGAAGGGAGGGCTGTGGCTGAGGACACACAGCTCCTCAGAGCACAATGTCCAGAGTCTCCAGACAGGCGTGTTGCTTGCCCTTATCTAAAGGCATGCCAGGATAAGTCATCTGTCACAACGCTGGTGAGATCAGTGCTCAGGATGCATGAAGGTTTTGAGGCAGAGGATGGCAGAGCCATGGCCACATGAGCTGCACAGAGATGGGGGGTGTGAAGCGCCAGAGGGAAGGGCAGGGATGCCTGCACATGTTGAGGAGCTGAGAGCCTGCCTGGGCAGCTTGAGGGGCTGATGAGTGTGCTAATAGATCAATGGAGTTATACTCCAAATTGTTTGCAAAGACTCAATATATAACTATTTTGTTCTTTAGGATGATGTTTACTGACAAATCATGAACACGCAAGCACATCTCAAAATGACTTTCTTACTAGGAAGCAAGCAACCAAATTGAGAGCAAAAGGGCTCAGAGCATATCAATCCTTTTTTTTGTGTATTTATTTTCTTCTGAACCCAATAAAAATCTTCATGTCCTTCTTATGTTCCAGCCAGTGAGAAAAGAGCTTTGCCACCTGGTGACAGTGCATCTGGCCCTTGGGACAAGGGTCTCTGCAGGGCGTACTGGTCTTGTGGTAGAATTAGAGCCATATTGCATGACCCCAAAATAGCACAGCGTGCGACTAATGCACCCCAGTGTTCTAACAGGAGCAAATAACCAGAGGAATCACTCAAGCCCTCCAACCTGCAAAGAAGCTTGCTGACAAAAATGCCATAAAATTTCAACCACCTCTAAAAAAACCCCACAGGTAGTATCTCTGCACTGAACTCCATGCGGTTGGTCCCCACCCCTGTCTTCAGCCACCTAAGAGATCTGCACTCAGAGGACCTTCCCCTGGACAGGACTTCGCTCTGATGGGGCAGGCATATGCCATCAGTTCCATCTTTCTCCTTTCAGCACACAGGGATCCAGCCGCACTCCCATTCTTTGTTATTGTTTCTCATTGCCAGACACATTTTATTGTTACTTTGATTGTGTAGGAAGGAGTCCAGACATTATGGAAATGGAACCATATAGGGACTGGATGGAGGAGGCTCTTGCTGATTACCCTCTCACTTACACAGCGGTGGGAATATTTTCTCTCTTACACTAAGATATTTTTAAAACGGAGAATGCCGTTATTATTTGTTGTCACCCAGGATCCAGCATTGCCATTCTTGGAAACCAGCACAAAGCCTCCAGTGTCATTGTCAGAAACTTTATTAGTAGAGATTCTGATATCTCCCAAGATGTCCTCAGGCTAAATGGCATTTATGACTTGGAGGGGGCTGACCTTAACTCCAACCATGCCCAAGATTGCAAAAAAAGAGAACATACCCAGTAGTACCACCACAGTGAGGTCATGCATCTGAGGGTATGTGAAGGCCTCCTCTTCTGAGAGTACTGAAGAAACACAGGTGGTTCGGCAAGACCAGACTGTGAAGGTTAAGCTAAAACCATTATCCTATGGTGCTGGAGAACAGGGGAAGGAGCAGAGAGAAGGGATAGGATAGGTGAATTTTCCCTTGCATGGCAGTGATGTGCGTGTCCTTGCTAGTGAACATGTGATTTTGTCCCTAGTGTGAGCAATGCCAGTAGAGACATATACAAGCCAGATCCAGGCATGGAAGACTGTGCATCGCCTCTGGTAGGCCTGTCTGACAAGAGCAGAGCAACATCACATCCCCCTGTCAGCAGAGAGCTGCCCGATTGCACTCTATCTGCCTGCAGCATGTGGGATGATGCCTTTGGGCTCAGCCTCTCCCTCTGAGGAGGGTCTGCTTCTGACTCAGTCAGTTGTCTGGCAGGTTCAGCTTCTCCTCTCTGGTTTTGGATAACAGCAGATGTTTCTCTGCCCATCTGCACAGATGCTTGGATGCCGTCTGTGGTCAGCTGTCTGCTTTTTGTTCTGTCACTCTTGTTTTAAGCCCACAAATTCAGCCCTGCTGCTGCAAGAATACTGAGTGCCATCCACCGAGTTCAAACCTGAGGGCAAAGTGATGGAGGAAACAAGTCTATTCCCAAGCCAGATGCACAACTTGCATCACTTGCACTTGCATCAGGATCCCGTGTACTAATGAATTTCCTCTCCCTGTTTAAGGATTTGCCTCAGCAATGGATCCCATGTGCACAGGAGGGAGGGGGTGGATGACGGCTCTGTTGACAAAACCTGAATATCACTGCTGGTGCCAATGCTGCTGCCAGCAGTGCTCAAGCACATGCCAGAGAAAGAAGGGTCTGCAAAGGGGGATAGCACTTCTCCTATCCCCCATTCTTGTCTCCCCAGCAAGGAGCTGTGCAGCAGTGTTTTGCTCCAAGATAAGTTTCCCATGCCAACAGGCTTTGCTAGGGTTGTTTTAATTTTTACAACCCTAGATCTTGCATTTTAGAAATTACTACAATGCATTTAATAGGTAGCCTTTTCATAAAGGAGCACAGCGGATGTGTACACAGGCCCTGATGAAGCTAATAACTACCTTTCAATGGCTTTCAGGGAGTTATTACATATTTAAGATCCAAGCTCCCTTAATCAACCACAGAGATGCAGCTGGCAGCAGTAAATTGCCAACAACAGTTCATTACAAATAAGGAAACATTGGTTTTTCAAGGACAAAAACTGTGTCAGTTGTTCAACGAGAGCTAACCACTCTTGTCCTCACCCTTCATCCCCGCCCCATTCACCCCCAGCGATGTACTGGCACAACTTGCTTCATCCAATGACACAACTTCGCTGCCTGAGCCCCTCCACAGGAGACATCACCAAATTAAGTTCCTAGATTTCCTGACTTATTTGGGCAAATAGTACAGTCTGCAGCATCCCATGCTCACCCTTCTCAAGCAAGCTACAGGCAGGACTTTTCCTGCAACACCATGATGACATGTGATAGGAGCAGACCCACTGGCTTTTGCTTCAGGGAGCAGAGGACCAGACCAAGCCATAAGATGCTTGGAGACACAGTTGCAAGTATGCACTTCACAGGCTTGAGACCTGTTTTGGGCACAGCACAGAGGGAAGGTCTGTGAACAACATGTGTTCACACCTCATTTCCTTGATGCCTCTTAACAGAAATATGTGGGCTTGTCCATGCAGTTTAAGAGATGTGCCCATGGCTGGGAGATATTAAGCCATGTTCAGGAAAGCCTAAACATTGTTTGAATGAAGGGAAGAAAAACAAAAGACTGCCCTGTTATAGCTGCATCTTCCCCCCTTACGAGGGGACAACCAGCTTTTGGCCTTCAGGAACCAAAGCAATGATACACTTCAGACCCAGCGAACTTCTCCTCAAAACTCCCCTGGAAAGGGAAACAGATCCCCATGCCATGCCCCGGCATGGAGCAACACACCTACTCAGACCCCTGCTGTGGGCCACAGCCAGGGCCACCTTTCACAAGCTGGACTTCTACTGGGTGGACCAGGAGCACTTGGTGCTCCTGCCAAGGATTCAAACCCTAGATCCAGGTGGCCATATTTGTACTGCCTGCAAATCCCACTGGGCCAGGCAAGGCTTCCAGTGGTGAGGGGAAAACACTCTCTAAACCCCAAGCTGGACTCTGTAAGCAGGCCAAATAAGAGTTTAATCTTTGTTTGGTCTATATTGATATCTCACACTATCCTTCCAGACATTAACCCTGTGCAAGTTGGGGCTGTTGAGTGAAGGGATGCACATTGGTCCAATCAAACAAAGTGGGACCACAAAGAGCAAGAGAATGTGCCCAACAACGAAACCTGCAAAGGGGAATGTTTGTTTGCTTCTCCTTCAGTGTGGTTTACAGCTGCTTACAGCAAAACTGAGATAGAGAGGTCCTGGGGTTGAGTCAGGATATTGTTTTTGCTATATCTTCAGAAATACCTCA
Source organism: Cephalopterus ornatus (assembly GCA_013396775.1). Lineage (NCBI taxonomy): Eukaryota > Metazoa > Chordata > Aves > Passeriformes > Cotingidae > Cephalopterus > Cephalopterus ornatus. The sequence goes on from VZRE01011999.1 coordinate 168,556, forward strand.
CCCAACTTCTTTTGGAAAAGGGGTACTTAAAAAAGCAGTACCACTTGGTTCCCCTCCTGCCACAATCTATATTTATTGACATTGACATTTTTAGAGGGCTCTTGGGAGGAGCCTATGTGATTTCTGGGGACACTTTCTCCAAAAAAAATCAGAGTATTTAGCTGGTGTTTTTGTCTCTGTTAGCATTTGGCTCCTAGATTTATGCTTCCAGAGAAATATCAAAGCTGATTTGGACAAGTCAGATTCAGTGGGCATCTCTGTCACTTCCTAAACCTGCAGCAGACATCTCTTATAAAAACAGCTAAAATATATATTATGAACTGTGAGATAATTTGATACAAAATTTTTCAAGCATTTACAGATGTGACTGCATTGGGGAAATATGAGTTTGATTGGTTGTCCACATAACTGTACGTGCCATCTTCCTCACTGACATTAACGCAGTAAAAACTTTTCTTCTATGATGTGTGTGCAGACATCTGGAATGCAGACTGTAATAGATCTCTAGTTATCTCTGAATGTTATCTCTAAAAAAATACAATTTTTTGAGTACGAAAGAACACACTGTTTTCATATAGCTTTGCAGTCACATCTGGAAGAGGTACCCCTCCTGATGCTCCAAGATAGAGAAGAACTGATGGGATATCAGCTGAGAGAAGGAGTGCTTCCTCCTCTAATATAAGAAACGGGACTTCTTTTGAATTATTTAGCATTCAGTCAGGAGATAAAAATAGCCTGGCTAGGTGAACCAGGGACCTCTTCTATGATCACAATAGCTGTAGTAGGCGAGTGGGCAGGAAGAGCCTACAACTACACATCTCCATGTTCTCATCAAGAAAGCTTTAATCGTTAATGGAGATGCAAGACAAGGCTGGAGTCACCTTGTTGAGGATGGTCCCAGAGGGAAGGCTCTCTCTTACACTTTAAATCATAGTACCTTGTCCTACAGCAACGTCTCAGAGCCCCAGGGACCCCTGCAGCACCACAGAGACTGACCTTGCTGAACCCCAGTGAAACATTTTAAGCTTCCCCACACAGTTTGGAACAATTTGTCATGCAAGCACAGGTAACCCCTTTGCAAAATACATTTAAATGCTGTTTCTTTCACTTGGTAATATGCATCCACTGAACACACAAGCTGTGTTTCAGGAACAAGAAGCAGAAGAGCATCACTCCAAGAGGCAGAGCTGGGATAAAATGTTCCACAGGAGGACCAACACCTTCTCCATTACACATCTTTTTTGGTAGCATCAGAATGAGATGTTTGTTTAAACAGAACGAAGTAGCATGGTTTCAGCAGTTAAACAGCTATTTTGTGTACTCTGGGAAGGGGGACATCAACAGACTGCCAAATGGGAAAGTCTCTCTGGACACTGCAACAAACAGCATATTACGTAATTAGGCTTTTTGGGAACCAGAGGAAGGTCTCCAGAAGATCAGGGTCCTTCCAGCGCTTTCTAATTTTACTGGGACTTACCACCAAGCCAGCCTTCTAATAATAGAGGCTTGTGCATGCTTGTCTTTTATCTTCGTGTCTCTGTGTACTGCCCTACCTTTGTTATTAGTGCCCCAGAAAAACACATTTTACTCAATTTTACCAAGCTGATTGATACAGACCTGAATGGCAGAGCTGAAGAGACACTAAAGACCTTTAGAAAGGGCAGCAAAGACATCTCTTGGCCACCAGAGTATGGGAAAACCTGAAATTTTAGAACTCTATTGAATCCAATGTGCTAGGGAATTGCACCATTCTACATAACTGTGATTTAGCTAAAGCATAGCACTATCAAGCAATGACAGAGTAAACAGGCTTTAGCTCTATAATCCACATATTGTGCTAGCATATCTTCTTTATTACCATTGGAGCAAATCCTTCCAAGGGAGGATGCCTGTAAGCAGCAGCTCAGTGTCAGGACCACTCAGCCTCTGTACTGCAGGGCTGCCCTAAATTTGTGCCCAAGCAAACATGGGCCTGCAGGAAATCTTCTGCAAGTCAGACTGTACCATCCAACACCTGAAATGGACTGTAGCACCTAAGTTTTAGACTAATATCTACTGCCTTTCAGACACAGTTTGGAATATGTACAATGAGTTTCATTCTGTGCATGTCCTCTCCCACCTGAATGGAGGTGTCACCACCTCCTTACGCACCGTTCCCCAAGCATCTCTACCACATTTGAATTCCTAAAATGGTGCTTCCTATGTACCATCCCTCCCTGTTATTACAGGGAGAGATAGTTCAAAGGCAATAGAGATATCATGGCATCTGCACAGGAAAAAACACACTTAAGTTTCTAAGAAAGCTGTTTTCCCCTGTTTCATGCCTGCAGTGCACATTCTGACAGCCAGTAAAAAAGAGGAGGCTTGCTGCCCTGGTGAGGGCACACCAGCACACCCCAAGAGGCCAGGCAGCAGATCCAACAGGATGTGGTCAGCTCATTTCCAGCACACCCCTTGGTCACTGCCCTGTTGGCAAAAGTCAGCAGTGGATAGTGTAGTGGAGGGAAGGCCACCACCAGAGGCAGTAGGCACTGCAGTGCCAGGGAAAAGGGATCGCCATCCCAACTGCAGAACCCCACATCACAGACTGAGCACCAACAGACAGCACAGACACAGGTCTTGGATGAAGGACAGCAAAGAGATCCTGACCAGGGTGGTTGATACATGACAAGGGGGAGTCCAAGCCCCTTTGAGCACAGTTGCAGAGCCTGTGTATTTGGCCTGCCATGTAAACATGTCACATCCCTTGGGAACTGAGAACAAATGTCAAAGTCTAACTACTAGTAGCCCAGTTTTGCTAGTGCTGAGTGACCTGGATAAAAACTAAAGAGCCTTTGGGAGATACAGCCTAGTTCATTGCATCTCTGCAGACAACTCCCTGCTTCTCCCAAAATGGGAAAAAAATATAATCGAATAACTGCATTACTCTTACTACAGTTATCATTCAGGAACCAGGAACCATATGCTCTTGACCCTTGTGTGAGCAACATGCATGTTCTGGCCTCCAGAATGCTGGAGCTGTGAACTTCTTGCTCAGTTTTTCCTGGGAAGTCAAAATCCCAACTGGTATAAATCCTTTTTTCTTCCTTCAAGAAGTTTTAAGAAAAAGTTTCATTCTCCCTCTGCACATGCAGCAGGTACAGATAGAACACATAACAGACAGAACACAAAGACCACTCTTGACACTCGCCACGGGTCCGTCTCAGCTCCCAAGAGACCAGTAGTACAATACATAACACTCAAGCCAACAGTTAACTCTCCTCCAACACTGCAGTGCCCTTTATCAGTGACTGCTTTAAGTTCTGTGCAGTGGTTTTGTGCTACAGAGATAAGTCCCTGTTGGCAGGGACTGATCTGCAAACACAAACTTCACTGTAGGAAGAGCCTGAGGCTGAAATAACAGAACTCCCAATGCCTGCTCCTCCCAGAACACCAGCGGGGCAAGGAAATGCCTTCATGACATACCCAAGGATAGATGTTTTCTACCACAATTTATTGAGCTAATTTATATTCTCCACATAATGTAATAAGGCTACAGCACTACTAATTTTTCCACCATCTACACTCTGAAGTAGCCTCCAACAGCTTTCAGCCTCTTTTTCACTTGGAAGCAGCCAAATGTGGCTGCAGTTGCATCCTAACCATGCGACTTCCCTACATGACAGCAGTTTTTCAGGACATGTATTGGACAATGACCCAGGCCTACAGCCTTTAGAAGAGGAGGAGGTGAAGTGACCTTCAACGAAGCCCTGAGCAGTAGAACAGACTGTGGCCCAGTCCCGGATGACATGACCCTCAACAGGAACGAGGAAGTAGGTACCACAATTCATACATTCAGTTTAAGCCCTTTGCAAGACAGGTCCTTGTGACTGGGTGGTCACAGGCATCTTGGTTTTGTTCTCTGCTCCACTGCAGAGCTGAGGCTATAGAGCTCTGCTCAGTGCATGGGCACGGTGCAGGAAGTTGGGCTCCCACATCAGTTCCACCTCCCTGGTGCTGAATGCTGGAGTGCCCCTGACAAGGCACTCTCCGGCCTGTTAGCAAGGCAGGAGCACAGCATTTCAGGCTCCCCAAGCACATACGGCCATTCATGGCTTACTGCAATATGCTGGCACCCAAACACCTCTAGAGCAGCTCTGGGAGCCAAGTGCATTTCATTTCAGGAGAAACAGAGACTGTAAGAAATAAATAAAACCTTCACTTACACTATCTCATCGTTCTGGAACTCCAGCTCCCCACAGGTGTCTTCGAAGTCCTCTCCTCCACCTTTGGCTGAGCCTTCAATGGTTTTGTAGGGCACAATAACATTTCCTCGTGCACCAGAGGTTCGCAACACTTTCACTTCCATGGTTCCTACACTTTCACTGATGTGTGTTACTGGCTCCTCAAAGGTGAAGATACCAGCGTGGTCATCGTCAAAAATGGTGACAGTGGCAGTAGATGGTGATCCCAAGCAGGCTAGCGATGAGACACGACTGGCCTCAAGAACGCCCTCATCTGAGGCCTCAGTGCTCACACGGACATTGCTGAGATGTACCAGGAAATTCTCATCCTCCTCAAATATGTCATCGTCGATTATGCCAACACGGATTTCCTTTTGGGTCTCTCCAGGTTTGAAGATCACTGTCCCTTCAGTGAACTCGTAGTCGGAGCCGGCATTAGCCGTCCCGTCCTCTGTCCGGAAGTCAACGTACACCGTGTTGGTCAAGTCACCTCCCCGGCGAATGATGGTCAGGGCCACTGTGCCACAGTTCTCCAAACACTGGTAGGTACCCTGCTCAAAATAGAGCTTGCTGACGGGATCATTTTCTGTCACCTCGCTGTTGACCTCATGCATGCTGACGGCTTTGCGGGCCTGGTCTGCAGCATGTCTCTTCAAGATGTTGCCAGCTCCGGTCATGAGCCGAGTGGCCTGGATGCGGTAAAAGGCCCTGCTCTTCTGTTGCTGGCTCAGGACCTGATAGTTGGCCAACTCTATAAGCTGTTCGATTTCCTTGTCTGGGTGCTTTTGTTTCAGCTCCTTCAGGATCCGAGCCATTTCCCTTCTGGCTTCCTCATCATCCTGGTCTTTCTCGTCCACTTCTAACACCAGTGTCCCATCCAAAAAGTTCTCCACATGAGAATTAGCAATCTTTCCATCCATCTCAATATCAGCTTTGGAGGAGGGCCGGTCACCCTCATGCTCTATGATCATGCCTCTCTGCTTGCCAGCTCGGTATTTCTTGTAGACATACTTGTAAAACAAAAGCCTCCTGTCAGCTATCCAGGCAAACACCACACAGATGGGGAAGAAGAAGAAGGTGAGCAAGCCTTCCCAAACCTCCACAATCCCAGGTGAAGACACAGATAAAATAATGTAAAGCCAAGTGTAGGCAAAGATGCTCCAGGCCGCCGTAACAAAAAACACTCGCAAGTGCTTGATCTTCCTTATCTCTCCATCTGGAACCACGTACACACATATTGCAATGATGACAAACATATTAAAGGCAGCACTTCCCACAATCGTGCTTGGCCCCAGGTCCCCTGCTGTGAAGCCATGGCCGCACACTTCGATGACAGACAGCAGGATCTCAGGGGCAGACGAGCCCAAGGCCATCAGCGTGAGATTGGAAACGGTCTCATTCCAGATCCTCACAGTGGTTTTGCTGGTCTCGCCATTGGGCTTCTTGATGGTTATTTCTCGCTCTTGGGATGTAATGACTTCGATGGAGGACATGAAGCGGTCAGCTATGATAGACACTCCCAGGAACATGTACACCATCGCTACAAAATACACTGTTGCCCGAGCGATTTTGTCACCAAATGAGGGGTCTTGGGGTTCCCATATTGGTAAAATCACACCCTTTTTGCAGATGTACGAGCCAGCGCACTCCTCAGTGTCATTCCCTGGCAGTTCACTGGGGCTCTCCGCATGTATGCCATCTGCATGGAAGAGCAACACCAGCACAAGGCTCAGGAGCTGAAAGCTCACTGGGAAGGTGGGTGGGTGAATTACTCGTGACATGGCCACTTCCTGTGAACAGATCCCAGACATCCTCAACCTGCACAGACAAAAGGAAAGAGGCATTAAGTGAAGCCAACCAGAGATAACAGATTTTTCTCTCCAGCCTCTCTATTTCCCATTTTTCCTAAATGTATAATCAATTATCTCAAGAAGACCCATCGAATGAGCCCATTTTGTTATGATTACTGATGTTTTCCATGTAGAAATTATCTAGTTCAGTCACCTGAAGGAGGGTGGATTCAGATGCTACCATTGGGATAGCACCTACTCCCTTTAGCTACTATGATGTTTCTTTCAACTGCATTTTCTTGTTCCTCATCTAATTAAAGCCCATCATTCTGCTTCACAGCTGGCAGAAGTGTTTCCGATTTCAAAATTACAGTGTATTCTCTCACTGGAATTCAGGGTAAGAACAGGAGAGGGCAGAGAAATCTACTATCGCCTCATCATGTTTAAAAAATATTTTTATACTTGCCACTTTCAATCACTGTAATCTATGTATTTCACAGCCTTTTCTTGCTCACAGTCCTCCTAAACATCTACTCCACATCAGAAATCTGCACAAAGTGAGCTCTCAAGCCCTGGCAAAACCTTATTCTTAACAGCAGCTTGGTCATAAGGTGCACCAGAAGGGCAGTCTGTAATTAATGATTTTGGAGCCATTCCTTCCACAGCGCATCACTTTGCACCTTCCCAAAACTGGAAAGAGCCCCATATGCATGGAAGCCTGGCTCTCTTGGCATGCTTCGAGAGGAAACATGTCCCTGTGCTCTTTTCCCACTAGGTCAGCTTTGACGGCTTCCCCTTCAAGGGCCTTTCTCACTCCATTTACAACATCAGTCATCAGGCATGACAGCTGTACTTGCCCTTGTCCTGCCTCAGGATTTTCCAGCAATGTAGAGGAGCTGTTAAAGAGGTTTGCAGTTAGTTAACAGTGCATAAACCGACAGAACAGATGCCTTTAAGTACAAAGAGATGCTCAGAGCAAAAACCTGAGCATGCTCAGTGTTACATTCTCAATTTTACTAACCAGTAAAAGCCAGATCCCTAGTTATTAAAGCTATATTTTCTCCTCAAGGAAAGCCTTTGCTATACTGTGCGTCTCCAATACAAGTTAATTTAATCACACAGTGCTTAAAATGTTTCTGTGAAGAGAAGAAAATGGGTACATCAATACCTTGACTTTGCTGGAAAATACAAAAAGCTGAACTGGTTTTGGTCATAAAAAACCCACACCCCTGAAAGGAAAAAAAAAAAGTTCAACCATGAAAGGTTTTAACTTCTAAGAGAAGGATCTCATTTCCAGGCCCATATCAGAGATGGGACACAAGCAAGAGACCCAGTCAATGCCTCCTCAACTACAGTCTTCACAGCGCCTGGCAGGTCTCACTCTACCACTTGCCATCTGCCTGGTCTCCAGCAAAAACACACCAGGTCTGACAGCTCACAGCTGCATGCACTGGGAGACACAGACCAACCCATTCACACTAAAGGTGACACCCAGTGACAGCATCCCAGCTGTCATCTGGGCCTAGTCATAGTGATTGGGACCCAAATGGGATGGCTAAGAATACCTTCCCTCTTCCTTCTGAAAGAAGTCTTGTTTCACAGCACAGCTGGGACACAGGCTGCCTCTCCAGCAACAGAACAGGCTACACATGCTGTGTTGCTGACTGCAATAGTACAGGCAGGCATTCCTGAGGAGAAGCATTTACCCTCCTAAACAGGAACACGCTAACACCTCCTTGAAGAAAAGCACCTGGTTACCACCACTCATCTCCTTCTCCCCCATGACAAATCACACCTCCTTGTTAGGGCAGGGACATATTATGCAGAGACAAGGTTGTGCACAAGTGAACACCTGATTGGAGGAAGCAGTGGGTACCATCCTGCACCCATGTTATGGGATCTACTCCAAAACAGACATTGTAATGATGGATCAAAGCCCTCTCCTCTGTTTGCTTTTATTTATGGATGCTGTAGCAGGATTATTGGTCTGGAAGAATAATACTGAGAATTTATCAACGCAGTTTTATATAAATGACATTTTCTCACCAAGAACTGTTGGTCTGCCTCCAACCCCCGCTCCCCAGTTTTGTAATTAAGAAAAGAAAAAGATACATAGTGGAGGAAATGAGCAAGTCAGAGAGCTGGGTGATAAGAACAGATAAGATGAACAAGAAAAAGCAAATCTTTTGTAGGAAAACAGTTGTTTGTGTTGGAAATCCTGCTAATGCTACAAAAAACGTTCTTACTGCTGGATTCAGAAGCCTTGAACATTGCACCCTGATCACAGTCCCTGGGTGCCTTCCGCTTTCCCAAATGCAAACTGTAGCCGCTGCTTACAAACTCGAAGTGAAAAAAATGAAAACATGACGTTTGTAAAGAAGAGTACCTCGTTGCAGGCCATTCAGCAGATAGCCAAGTTGAAACAGATGTGCATTCATGGTCATTGAAGTTTAGCTGAAGCATGAATTAGTCACCCAACATCTGTACTCCTGTGTTTCACACTGCTCCAAACCAAATCACAGAGACATTTGATAAAGAGGCTGTCAAAACACGGGCTGACTTGGTACCTACTCTGTTTATCCCAGATAGCTCCTAAGTGTAGTTTTGTTTCCTTTTTAAATATGTAGGCTTAAAAAAATTCATTGTGGGCATAAGATATTACTCAGTTGCATGGTTCTTCACCCTCTCCTTCTAAAGGGTAGTAGTTTCTTCAAAAAACTCAAGAGTATCCACCTGCCCTTGTTCAGTTAATTTTTCTCCCTGTGGCAAGTCATATCCCTGCACATGTACAATTATTCAGAGCAATCAGGCATTGTGAAATCCCCTTGGCAAGAAGAGAAAACAGATGGTTCTAGAAAAAATATTATGCTTTGGGTCACTGATTTAGGTCATAGGAGAGTCCCATCACACTTTGGACCAAGTCTACAATCTCAAAAGGATTTGGGCACTGGAAGTCTCATCCAGAAAAAAAGACATGTATGAAATCAAATTAATAAGTCATTTGAACTTTATTTGCCATGTTCTTCCCTTTTAAACATTCTATTACAAGTTGGTTTGGGGTTTGTTTTTTTCTATTTGGTTGAGTTTTTTAAATCAAGTCCCATATTATGTTAAACAGGAGGAAAAAAGGCCTAGAGGTTTGCATCTGAGCAGTCCATCTTTCTGGCATTTCCAACCAGTACATCATGTACAAACAATATTTTTCCCTCAGATGGCAGGAGGTAAGAAATGTGGAACTATCCCTCAGAGGGATAAGAAATGGGCGGAGCTTTGGAAGAGAAACCCATCAGCCATATCAATGTGCCTTCTTTGAGCAGCAGTAGCGTCCCCCAGCTCTCTGCTCTACTTTCTCCAGCATTTTGTGGTGTGGTCATCAAATAAGATTGACATACCATCACGAGCTTTCCTACTTAAACCAATTCACAGTGAGACTCAGGAATTAGGGAGGGCTAGAAAATGCTTGTCCACAACATGCTAGTTACACACATGCAACCAGAGCCTGACACTCAAAATATCTCTGAGAAGCAGCTGCTACTAAATCATCATCATTTCTTTGTACAATCCAAAATAAACAGCTTGGTCTCCAGAGACTCTCTTTGCCTAGGGTCTCAGCCCATGGTCAGCGCACTGCGGTAGGAATATCCCCAGACAAATCCTTTACATTATTCTACAACGAGAAGAACAGCCCTCTCTCCAAACCCAACTTTGTTAGCTTTTCATTAAGGTGTATCAATTGCATTTCCCATCCTGGCCATCAACAATAAAAGCAAGTGCGGGTGCTGATGCTGGCAGCCCTGGTAAACCCTGTCTGCAGTGGTGCTTGTGGCCTTGGAGGCACTACCCCAAAGCCTCTGGGATCAGATGGATCATGGCAGCACTGGGCAGAGACACAGGCTGCTCTGGAGCTCGGTGCTGGCCATCCATGTGTGGTGAAAAATCCCAAACCACCATCCTGGGCCAGCACAGCCCTGCCCATAAGCACTACCTGATGCTCAGGGACAGCACCCAGAGCTCTTTTTACCACTGCAGGGGTGGAACTGTCTTGGGGCTGCTGGAGAGCTTTAAGGGAAAGCTAGAGCTAGCCAGGACAGAACGCAACCTGGGTTCTCCTAAAGTTGCAGCTGAGCCCCTTCCTTTTTGCAACAAGCTCCCCAGGGGTGCCAGCAGGCCATTTTGTACAGTCAGGGAGAAGAGCACATGAGAGGCTGCATGGCAAGCTCAGTTTAGATGTAGCTTCCAGCTAAGGGACATTGGTCCAGCCTTTATTCTAGCCTTGGTCTTGTGAAACACCAGGAGGGCATCTGTTGCTTAAAACAGGGCTGGGAGGGTTGCAGAGATACTTGCCTCCCTCATGGAGATGGGAGCCCTAGGTTTTACAGATTGGGAGGAGAGAGCTCATGTTGCCAGCTCATGCTCCTGGCCCCCAGCTCAGGAGCTGCCAGATAGGGAGGAAACAGCCTCTTAGACTGTGCTCTGATCTTTCCCTGACAGCATTGCTCCTTAAGGCCAGCTTGTTGCTGCATGCAAAGTGAGCCTGAAAGCTTCTCTGCATTTAAACAAAGCACAGCTTTTGCTTTGCTGCAGCCCTCCAAAAGTCCCATCTCCATTGGGGCATTTCAGCCTTGAAATATCCACTGTAAGACCCTTCCCGTAATTTTCCTACACCTTTGTATCACACACAGGTCTATGACCATCTGAAACACACTGGAAGCACTATTATTTTTAAGAGTACTGAAAAAACACTGCTAATCCAGACATCTAAATTACAGAAAGACTGGGCAAGGAAGAAAATGGCCTGGGCTCACAAGGAATGAGTGGCCACACAAAGAGAGACTGAGACTTTCCATGGGGAAGTTTTTTCCCAGCATTCAATAGAAAACCTGTACAGAGCAGCTGTAACACAGCAGTGTTCACACCATTACAGCCACTGCCGATGCTACCCAACAGCGCCTACCCCACTGTGACATCAGCTTCATAATAAACATGACTACTGTGGATTTACTGGCAGCCTGTACGGAAGAAGGTGTCCTCACAGCTGTGTCACTGGTGTACAGAAGGTTGGAGCAGCATCCTCTCCCCACAGGGTGCCTGGTCGCTTGCTGGGGGCCAGTAGAAAGTTTGCTGTTCACATGAGAGTGTCTGCTTTTCAGCACGATGTGGGAACACAACGAGGAGCATGTTGCAACACCGTGGAGACTCCCAGACAGCCCTTCCACATCCCATAGTCAGAGACAGAGAGGACCTTTTCCTAGCGAGAGTGCAGTGCTGCAGAGAGACAGAGAAGGCAGCTCAAACTGCCCTTTGCTGGTGTCAGAGGCAGGAGAAAGACAGTCTCCCTTCAGCCAGAGGGACCAGAAACTGACAAAGAAGCAGGTAATAGTTACTGCAAGGCACAGCCAACCTGCAAGACAGAGAAACAGAGCCTCAAAACAAGTTAGCTGCTCCCTCCCCTGCCACTGTCCCTGGGGAAAAGACATCAAGCCCCAAAAAGGCAGGCTCTCCTGGCCAACAAGTGTCCCCCTCCCTATGCCATGCCCTATGCTCCTACCTCACAGTCAGACCTGAAGTCTCCAAGTTGCAGAACCCCTTTCCCAGCTTCTCTTGCAGCAGAGCAGGACTTAGAGTCTACTGCAAGCAATAACCAGAATTCCCAGGAGAAAGCACTGCATACCTTGCCTCCACACATGGGACTTACACCCAGTGCCCCATCTCCAGAGGGCTAGTAAACCTATTCTTTCCTGCTGACCCTTCCTGGCCCTGCTGAAGCCTGTACACCGTGCCTCATTGAAAGTAGCTATCTGCTTTACATCAGGCAGCTTGGGCAAAGCCTGTACTGGGAAAAGACACAACTGTAGGAAAGAAAAATCCCACCAAATTGCCTGGTGTCTGATCATCAATCGGCAAATCAGGCAAGAGCCCAGGTCCAGCTTCCTGTGCCAAGGGGCACAAAACAGATGCCAACAGTCCTACAAGGAGGTATGGGGTGCTTGGAGATTTGTATAGGCAGCCACAGGCTCTGCTGGCTTCACTATTGATCTTGATGATGACCCCATGGCACAGCTTCGGTAAAACTTAGCTCTTGACAACTGTGAGATTTAGCCATCAAGGCAGGAAAAAGACCCTACCCCCACACTGGCTGTACATCCAGACCCATAGAGCAGGAAAGCTGCTAAGTCCAAATACTCTGTAGCCAGTCAGGTCTGCACAGCGTGATGGCACTTTAAACACAGCTTGGAAAACCCTTGGCTCACTTCCCTGCTCCAGCTCTGCCTGGCTCCTTCTCCCTTCCACCCAGCTCTGCCACTCCAAAACAGGCACAGCCTGTTGGCATCCCCTGCCCATGACCCTCCAGATCTCCACATCAGGAAAATGACTTCCAGGCCATCAGCATCCTGATTGCATCAGTACAAAAAACATCAAAACCTTTCCAAATATAGTCAGAGGCACAAGCCCTCCATGGATCCGATCAAGTAAAACACACATCAGGCCACCCTGTTTTCTGTAAAGGACATTAAAAAGTAAGAATAATTATCAGTCTGCAACTGATTTTTCCAAGTATCCTATCTCTTCAATGAAGCATCCAATCTCCTCCCACAATGTGTCTAGCAACTCTCCAAAATAAACAGATAAATAGAAAAAACAAAACATCCAGGACACAAAATTTCAACCATATAGGATGATTTTGGGGGCAGCTTGCAGAGAATGAGCTTGGAAGTGTTTGTCAGGGAGATTACAGTCTTGCTTTTCACGCATAGAGACCAAGTGTCAAACTGTCCCTTTCCCCCACAACTCAATATATCAGCAAGGCATATGCCAGAAAATAAGAAGCAAGGGAGAAATATACTACATTTCTCTAGGGTTGTGGGGGGTTTTTTTGTTTGTTTGGTTGGTTGGGTTTTGTTTGTTTGGTTGGGTTTACCTGATTTAGTTTTAGTTAAAAAAAAAAATCTCTCTTCCTACTTGCTGCTGTCTCCAAACCATTTCTCTATCCCTACCACCTGCCTTTGGTCTCTTCTTTATCAAGCAGCTCTTCCCTATGATTCCTCCTCAGTTGTGAATGTCTTCCTCTCTGCCTGTGGATCTCCCTTGCCGATTTAAGCACAGTGCAGTCTGCCTGGTCTCCATGAGCCGGCTTTGAGGCTGCCTTGCCGACAGACTCCCTGCGCAATCTTAGGGCAGTCCTTTATCTCTCTGTGCTCTGTGTCTCCCTATGTAAAATGGGAAGAGCATCTCTTGAGAGTGCTGGGAGAATAAAATACTGCTAATAAGCCTGAGGCTCCTGGGTAGCCTGAGAAGGAAGTATTGGCCCAGAGGTGCCCCAAAGGGGCCAGAAGGGAAGAATTAACAGGCCTGTTGCTTTCTTCTATGCCTGTGTCCGTTCCTACCTCTGGGACTATTTTTGCATTGGGTTTGTAGCTGTGTGTGGGTCCTCTATGCAGCAGGATGCTCTCCTAGGCTCTGCAGGAACAGAGAGCTTCAAGGGAGCAGAGACAAATCCCCAGCCCTAGCTCCCTGCGACCATCCAGGGATGAAGAGCTGGGAGATGTCCATGGGAATGTGTTGACCTGTGATTTGGACATGGTACTAGACAGACGCTGGGCAGGTTAGTCTGGGCAAAGGCTCACCCTGGCATGCTTCATCCACCAGCTGCATGACTGGCCTTGGCTGGGGAAGGGTGGTAGCACCTCCCAGCAGAGTCACCGTCCATAGATACAGCTCTGGCATGGCTGACTCTAGAGGGAGCTGAATGCTAGTGCCAAGCAGACACCCAGCTTTTAGACCCCCAGATCTCAGGAAAGGGAATCTAAGCCCAGGTGTGTGCCAGGCCTTCATTACCTACCTCAAACACAAGGTTAACCACCTCTCCCTTCTCCTCAGATTCCCCCTCCTTCTCTGCCTCCCCAGTAGCTCTTTGCAGCACCAAATCTCACTTCTATTTGTAGCCAGGTTTCCTTAGGAAGCCGGGCATATGAAACCACAGTTTCCACGTCTGTCTGTCTGTTCACATTGCTCCCCTCTCTTTCCAGTTTCAGCTAAAATCACCAGAGGGATAGAGGTAGCAGAAAAAGCCAAGTTCCTACAAGCTTCCTGAAAATAGCTGGAGAGATACCACTTATACCCTCTGGAAGGGAAAGACTGGTCAGTGGGCTCAGCCCATACTGGATGCCAGTCTCAACAGCACAGCACCCTGAGCACTCTGCAGCAGCCCCAGGTGGAGCCCGGATTTGCACAGCTGTGGGCACCAGTGTCCACAAGCTGGGAGCACATGCAGATTATAGCATGTTGAGCTTGAACAGGGCTCCAGGTTGTTCCCTGTACCAGTCACAAGGAGAGACATAGACGTGTTGTCTGTGACCAACCTGTTGGTTGGCTGTCCAGTGATGCTTGGTTTTTGGGGGTCACTGGGCTTTATTACAGGATCTAAGTTTCTTTGGGATGTTGGAGAACAACTGGTAAGCCATCAGGACAGTATCAGAACAACTGGTAAGCCATCAGAACAACTAAGCCATCAGAACAACTGGTAAGCCATCGGGACAGTATCCCCCTCAAAACCACCGGAGAAAACCAAATTCTGTCCTAGATGCAATGCCAGAAAACCACAACTCTGAAAGCCTTGAGCAGATCTGGACACTACAAAAGGCAGAGAGGTGGCTGTGCCTATACAAGATCATTTAAAGTGATGTAGAGACTCCCAAGAGCAAGGACATATGCCAAAGTTTGTGCCATGTCATGTACAGCAGTACCAGGAGAGAAAACTAGGTGCAACCTATTCAAGTCTCAGGAGCAATTCACAGCAATAGATCACAAAAACCTTAGTGAAAGTGGGGGTAGAGAGAAGAAAGCAAAGTTTCATCACCTTAAAAGTGTGCTACTTGGTGTTGGCATTGAGAGATGCTTGACCTAAAGAGTATGTCCAACCTTTGCAGATATCTTGAAGAACAGAGGAAGCTTTGGCCAATGTAGCTTCCCAACACTGACTTAGGAGTTGTTTATGTCTCCAGAGAAACAGAGCTGGTGGGGTGTAAGAGGAGTCAGACAATGCATCAGCTTTCCTGGGGAGCTGGTGGTGGGGGTTCATGGCTTGGCTGGCAGGTTATGCCTCAAGAAATGCTCTATTATTTCTCTCTTTGGACTAAATGTCTGTGTTGAACAAGGGGCAAAGCTGCTATTGAAGAATCATTCGGAAGGAAAGGGGAGAAAGAAACATTTCACAGATGCTCCCAAGGAACCGCAAATGCCTTTCTTTGGTGATATCCACCTCCCCAACCAAAGCCATATAGAACAGCTCTTTTTTTCCTGGATGCCACCATCAAATCAACATGCGAGTGTCCCAGCTTCCCTTTTCTAAATAAAAGTGCATCTCTTCTCTTTGTGGTGGTGACAAAAAGCACATGAATACATAGGCAAGTATCAGGAGAGCATTCAAAGAATCCCAGCCTTTCTCAGCCTTCGTTTCCATTGCCTGACTCGCAAATTTCCAACATCTGGGACTGGAGGAACATCTTCCTGCAAAGTGCAAGCAAAGAGGTCCCCTGAAATCACACACCTCCACCCACATGCCTGTGACCTTGTGGTTTTACTACAGCTTTCATTTTCAGACTCCAGTTCTCCCTAGTGCTTGCTGCATTTCTGCAACATTTTGGCAGTTTGCTTTCGCCTTGGAGACAGAGCAGAGTGTGGAGTTGTTTTGCATGGCTTGGTGGGGAGGAAAGCAACAAGGCTGCGAATAAAGAATTAAACTCAAGATGACGGAAGAGCCCCAGCCATGCTTCCACCTAGACAAAGCCTACGTGATGAGCGCTGCTTAATGCCAGCCCTTAATAACACATGATGCTCGAGACGAAAATGGAAATTTCAGCGTGGCTGCAGGTGCCTCCGACCACTCACCTCAGGAACCGCTTCAAGGCAGGAAAAGCAGCCCTGCCTGGAGGCACGCACAGCCCCGGCCAGGCGGAGGCACCGCACCCCGCCGCGCACGGGGAGATGAGCCCGTAAGCCCCCCCGGGGAAGGAGATTTGCTCTGGCCCCCTGCCCGACCCCACCTGCCCAGCAACGCCCAGCTCTTGGGGTAGGGGGGAGGCAACCCCTCGCCGCAGCCGCGCCTCCCGTCGCGACATATCGCGATTGGCCGGCGGGGGAGGGGGGCGAGCCCCATCGCCTGCCTAAAGGTGCCGTGGCTGGGTAGTAAAAAACATTCTCTGGTGTGTGTGGATGTGTGAGCATCCTACCCCCATCGGCTCCCACACGGTTCCGCGTCCCCCATCCCGGCCCCCC
>VZRE01011999.1:185122-312179 GCA_013396775.1 Cephalopterus ornatus
AGGGATGGAAGGAGGGAGCGCGCGCGCACACACACACACGCGCGCAGCGCTCCGGGGATGCGCTCAGCCGGCCCGCCCCGCAGGCAGCCTCCCCTCCCTCCGCATCCCTCCGCCGCGATGCGCGGGCAGGGAGAGACCTCCCTCCTCCGCGGTAGCAGCTTCAGCCCTCCTCCTTGTCCTCCTGCTGCTGGAAATATTTCCCGATTTCCTCCTCGGATCGAGGGACTTTGAAAGGCAGGGCTGGCTGCGGACCCACCCCCAGCAGCCCTGCCCGCCCTGCCCTCCCTCCTTGGGGCAGTTCCCCAGCCCTGCCCTGCCTGCCCCCAGCTCTGCCCGTCCTGACCGGGACAGTTCCCATCCATGCCCTGCTTGACACCAGCCCAGCCCATCCTGACCGGTCAGGTCCTGCCCGCCGTGGCTTGTCGCATCCCCCCAGCCGCCCTGCAGCCTGCCAGGGCAATCCCGAACCCATTTGCACTCTGCAGGAATGAGTGAGCCCTGGGAGAGATGGCGAGAAGAGAAATCTGTGTGAGCGTGCAAAGGAGTGCCTTGCTGTGCCTGTCCCCGTGCCCCACGATGTTGCCCGTGGCCCCTGTGGGGAGGCAGGAGGCCAGGAGCATCCCAAGGGGACTTGGGTTGGGACTCACTCCCCTATCACATCCTCAAAGTTGAGCTGTTTGCAGAGGACAGTGGGGGACGTGGGATGACAGGCAAGGAGCAGATGGGTCAGCTAGAACCTCCCTGGGAACTGCCCTCACATCTGGCAGTTTGGTCAGCCCGTAAACCCACAGACCCTCCTGTCCCCGCAGAAGGGTTATCAGCATTGGGGAGGTCCTGCAGGAAGGCAGCAGCCTGGCAGAGAAGGACTTGCTGCACCTCAGGCTGGCCCAAGTGTCCTTCCTGTGGGCAATTCCCCTTTCACCATGCCTGAATGACTCCTCCACCCTTCGCTGGCTCCAGCAAGGAGCAGATGAACCCATTGTCCCACCCTCCAGGCAAAACTCTCTGACTTTAGGAACTTAAAATAGGAGCAGAGCTAATAACTCACACAATGGTCGTTCCAAGTACCCAATGACCTTGACTAGCCCTCTACGCCCAGATCTTCAGGTGCAACAAGAGCTGTGGAAAAGCAGAGACATTATTTTAGCTCCTGCACTCTCTTAGACCTTTTCCCTCTTATCTTGTTATCTGTGCCTGTGATTTTTGTCACCACTGGTGAGACAGAAACCCAGAATTTTATCTTTGGATTTTATCTGTGTTTTTCTTCCTTACTTTAAAAAAATTTTTTTTAAGATTTTTGCACCACCACGTCCTTCAGCAGAGATGGAAAACTAATTTTCTCTTTTAAAGATGAGGTGTAAGCCATGGACTATGCCACAAAACTCCTTTGTAAAGCACTTTGTGATGAGCTGACCAACCAACAAACCAGTTACTTAATGTCTCAGCTGTTATTGATATGATTTAGTTTTAGTCTTACTTTAAGAGCTTATTGCCTACATATGGAATGAAAGGCATTTCCATATAAGAATTTGGTTTAGAAAAAACCCATGGTTTTGTGTCCAGTAGCTAACTCTGATTTTCTGTCTCACCTCTTTTGATTTAAAACTCTTCAGAGGAGGGATAAGGTTGCATCTGCCCATGTGGGATACTTTGATGGTACTCAATTCTCCCAGCAGGGCCATTGATATAAAATGAGCACAGCTAAATGTATACAGCATGCACAGTGCTGTGCTCTGATCAGTGGATGTGTATCAGTGGCATTTGGTTTTGGCAGTGCTGCAGGATGCAAGGTGCTGCACAAGCTGGCATGGCAAAAGGATAGTGTGAGCAGAAAAAAATTAGCATGGTTGCAGTGAACACAATCCCTGCTGTTGCTTTTCACCCTGCGTACTGAAATCTAATCACTTCAACAGTAAGCAGTGTAACTCAGATTTTAGTCATGAAGTTCTCCCTAAAGCTTCCCATTTCTCTCAGTAATGTTGCTGACCTACTTCCAGCTCTTTCAGTGAATATAGTACCCAGCTCCTCTGGATCACCGAGATTAAACTTTGCTAATTGGGAATCCACTGGTGAGCTGCCCTATGAAGAGCCAGGCACATTCTCAGTTCCTCCCAGCTCACCTCTCTCTGCAGCTTCTAGTGAGTGTTCCTGTCTCCCAGTGCCTCCTGCTGAGATCCTCAGTAAGGCTGCTTCAGCTGCGGGATTTTTGTGCCATTCAAGGGGAGCTGAAGAAAACAAGAATTTCTCAGTGTTTGTGGTGATGCTCATTAGGTCTATGCAAATGAACCCTTTGTATCACCCAAGCCTTAGTGGCACTGGGACAGAGAAGGTGAAGCAGCATTATCCCACCTGAACATAGGAGCAGATTTCATCTGCTTGAGAAGTGACTGATTAGGAGGAATATGAAACTGGGAGCCTGGGATAAGATGTGCCCCACTTCCCAGTCCTTCACACACCCCTTTCCAGAAAATTCAAACCTTTATTTTTTACAGTCTGCAAGAGAAAGGTGGAGTTAGGCTCTGGAAGAAAAGAGTGGAAGTCAGGGAGTAGGAGAGACAGTGAATCCAATTGCTGAAAGGAGATACTATGTTACAGGACTGCTCCACACTGCAGTGTCCATGGTTCATACCGCTTTTTCTCAGCCAAGCCTGCTGAAGTAGCTGTAACAGAATAGAGCTCTCCATGGGCTGTGAAATCTGCTGGCCAAGCTGAGCAAATGCTCCCATGGTCTCACTGATGCTCTAGGCAAAAATGCAACAAGACTCCTCATGTCCTGACACAGCAAGTTTGTCACGGTGTGGGCACATCTATGCTTCAGCATGATTGCAGCCTGGGCTGTGCTGGGAGAAGTAGCAGTTTCCTCCAGCTACCTTTACTTCCCTGTCTTTCTTTGCAGTCATGGAAGTGAACACCTACCATTGCAAACATGCTTACAACCACTAATTAGTTGTCTCAAAATCATGGAGATTCTCATGCCAATACTAGGGAATGGTTCATTCATTCATTCACTCACTCATTCATGCACACCCACAGCTCTCTCCGACAGCAGCCTGCATCTCTCTGCAGTTGCTGGAGGAGATTTCTGGGTAGTGTCTACATATGTAGAGCAGAAAGACTATTTGTCCCTGGAAAGAATGGGGTTAGTGGACTGTGGAATATCGAGCACAGGACAGAATGGTGCAGGCCAATTCTCTGCTCGATGCCTTGCGAAAAAAAGACATCTGAGCTGCTGCACAGTTTAGGGGTGGGGGACACAAAACCTCAAGTACCTCTTTGCTTGAAAATTTTCTGCTTTATATTCCCTGTAAAAGAGACAAGAGATCAGGGCAAGGTTAGTCTTCAGCTCAGCCAGAGCATGATCACCTCCAAGCAGCTGTCCTACTGCCCTTTCTTGGCCCTGTTTGGAACATATACTCAGTGGAATGCTTTGGTTTCTAATCCAGCTTTTGGGTTCAGGTAATGCTGGAGGATAACCAGTGAGTCCTTACTGGCTAGTTATCTCTGGTCATGGTTTTCCTTCAGTCCCTCAGAAGATGCCAGAGAGGTCCCACAGAAGCAGATGGGTTGTCACCTCTGGCTTGCCATCCTCCTCACTGCAGCAGACTTGGGCATGTGCTCACGGAACATTCTCTGGCTCTGCTATACATGTTCTTGGCAGAGACCTGGAGAATCCTGGAGAGTAGTGTTTCTAAAAAAGATGCTCAGAAACATAGTTTCCAGTGATTTGAGCATTCACTGTCACTTACACCTTCAAACCTGCCTTTGCTGTTAGGAGGATAAATTGGGCATTTAGAAATGTGGCAAATGGAGTGGGATGCTGCAGTGAGTAGGAGGGGCAATTTTATGTGTTGGACATCATATATTTATTTTTGAGCTGTCCAGGTAGTGCCTCCTGAACTGTTTTCAAGTACCTGGTCTGAGTCCTGATGATCCCAGGGAGGTCTGATTGCATGACAGTTGTCCATCAGCTGGCCAGGGGACTTGGATGTGAAAGGTATCTTCTCCCCTGGAAAACCAAGAGTATAGATTGAATCCCAGGGAAAAGGCAGTGCTCAATGGAATGTTTTGGCACACCTGTGAAAAATCAAGAGCTTATGGTCTGCTGTCACTCCAATGCTTTGAGACCCTGCAGAGGTAACTGGAGAGACCATGCTTGTGGTGCTTCTGAGCTTTCCCCTGAATACTTGCTCTTTGCTGTGTTTTATGCAAGTTTAAACAATAAATCCAGTGCCCTTATTCATGACCATAGCATTTAACAGCTTGGGAGAGAATTTTCCTGGAAGAAGTAGTGATTGGCCAAATTTTGCAAAGCACTGCTTATATGTAGTAGACACAGAACAGTTTTTGCACTGGAAACCACCTGCTGCATGGGGGTTGAAAGCAGTAGTTAGAGGAGCTGGATATGAACTTAGGGAGCTTGGAAATGGGGAGAGTTGCATGTATTTTGCAAACATCTAGTCTGTGAAACAAGCCACACACTCTTCTCTTCAAATTCTGCTTCAGAATTTTTTTTTTGAGAAAACTACTTTCTGGTCACCAGACATATACAGAAAAATTCCGTATGTGCACAGAATGACTTCAGCACCTGAGCTTACTGTAAGAGATGTACAAGGTGCAAACTGTCTCCTTACTCTTCTAAAAGTGGTAGAAACAAAAAAGCCTTCTGGCAGCTGTCATTTGCCTCAAGAGCAGTGCATGCTAATAGGAGCATCTTACTCCCACTTCTCAGGCAAAAAACAGCTCCTAGCTGAAGTCACTGAGTCACTGAAAAATGAAGTCTCCTGCTGAACTGCCTGGCCCTTAGCATCTTTGCCCACCAAAACCACAACACCAATGAGGCTTTGTTTTGCTGTTACAAAACTGCAGAATACAGGAACTAAAAATGCAGATGCAAGATCAACTGAATGTGTTTCCCGATGAAAGCAATACCCTAGTGACTCTGCTGCCTTCCTGCATGGGGCCCTGGAAGTACAGTGTACCAGCCCTGGGGCAGCAGTACAACCAAATAGGCACTAGCGCTCTCCACTTGATGCTCCAGCTCTTTTCACCACCATTCCAAAGCTGTCCTAGCTTGGAAAAAAAAAAGGTTGAGATAAAAATAATCATGCCCCCCCCCCAATTCAGAATTAAAGAGATAACAAATACCGTGTTCTCTGGATTTGCCTTCTGATTTTGAAACCTGGAGGTTTGGTGCTTTACAATTTACTTGGCAACCAAAAGTAAGTTCAAAGAATGTAATCACATGACTTCAGGAGCTGGGACTTCTAGAAAAATGGAAGTGCAAGTGCCATATGGCAAGATGTGGGAGCTGTGTCCTGCAAACTGGAGACTGATGCTTCCTCAGCAGCTCTGGTCATATGAAGCCGTATTCCTCATTTGATCTGTGTGCAAGGTTCTCATAGCTGTTAGTGGGAAGTGCAGTGTGAATCAGACATAGTACATGACTCTGGATGCAGCCCCTGATTGGGAAGGTAATTTGGCCTCCTGTTTATCATCTGTTTGCCAGCCTTGAGCAAGGCTGGATAATCCAGGGAAAATAGACTTTTTTTTGTTAAAAGTGAGAAGTGACTGACCTCAGCTGCATAAAGCACCTTATGTATATTTTATTTATATATTCTTTGTCAAGAAAGCCGGTGGAACACCTTGCAAAAACCAAGCTCCTTAGGTGAGAAGATGCGAAACTACTTCTTTTAAAGGGAAACATTTCTTCACTATAATGGACTCTAATCTGCTGTCCTTGGGGGTGGTCAGAAATCTTCCTTGACTCCTTGCTGCTTTGACTTTACCAACCTCTGCCTCAGCTCCGCCTTGTTTAACCTCCAAGTGGCCTTGCCTGGCTAGGTGTCCCTCCAGCACTGGCCGCCTCTGCCAGAGATGAGCCTGTGAGTCCTCGGGACAGACCAGTGTCAAGGAACATGCTGTCTGCTGTTATCAGCATGCAGCAGTCAATTTTAGGCCACAAGGACCCATGTGGCTGGGAATTTCTGTGCCCCTCATTCTTCCCAAGCCACCTTGGAGAAGGCCTGTGCCCTTGTTCCTGGTCGACTCCACCACTGGAACAGCTGGGACTGAAGCATGACTCTTGTCCCAGTTTGCTTCTTTTCCCACAGTTTAGATGTTAGCCCACTGGCCAGGGACTAGCACTGGTGCACACATAGATCTTGCTATTTTGGCACAGTTTGCTCCATTTATTTTATTTTCTTCTGATGATGTATAACCAAAAATGCATGTCCTCTCTGTGGTGCATGCTCAACAAATGGTGAGGTAGTAACCAGTGCTGCATGCCCTAAACAGAGAAATTGAAGCCCTGCATGTAAAGACAATGCAATTTAAAAAAAATAATAAAAAAGAAAGAAACATAAAAAAACAGATTTAACTTCCTGATTACTTAATGGTTATGGGTTTGGGGATTTTGCTGCAGATTTTGGAGAAATGAAACTGCACCATTTGTAAGACCGCATTCTTCTTTCAATGCTGCTGCGTGCCAGTCTGTTCTTCTCTTGGAATTTCAAACATGGCCTGTTTGAAAGCTGCACTGAGCTGAATGGTTTTATCATGGCTTTCTGGGATTGTGATGATGTTTTAAAATGATTGAAGAGGCTCCTTTGCCACCTGCCTCATGGTTAGAAATCCCCAAATGCCTTATAAAAGTCTTCTGCTCTTATGGGAAGCTGAACCCAGCTTCTGGCAAATCTGTTTAAGGTTCTGAGGCTGTACCCCTATGTTTGTACGTGCAGCAGGGATGTGGATGTGTGAGTGCATATATGCAGATTGTGCAAGCTCTGACTTTTTCCCTCTCCTGTATTTCTGCTTATCCAGATGAGCTCCTACTCCTGCAAGAGCTCCCATCTCTTCAGCAGGTGAGACAATATCCTGAGCGTAAGTGTCAGTCAAGGAACACAGGCTGCTGTGGAGCATATGTGCGTAGGCTGGACATCAGGGAGACAGGGGCTTGGGGATTCAAGCATTACCTGGCTGCTGCTGTGCCTCCTGCTCTAGCAGTGCAAACAGTGCAGTGGCAGGTTTGGAAGGAATGGTACGGATGGGAAGGTTTGACTGTGTGGGGAGAGAGCAGAGATCTGCCAGTGGTATGTAGCCAGCTCTGTGTTTGGTAGACCACTGTCTTACAGGGCTTACAGGGCTGATGGGAATACAGGCTCTCCTCTTTCATTCAGCTCCCTTCCATGTGCACCTAAGTCACTAAGAAATTTTCTGGCCTTTGCACCTCAAGACGCCAGTGTGGTATTTTGTATTTGTGCCAGGGCTGTGAACAGTATGTGGCATTTTATTTGCTATCAGTAGACTCCAGAGTTAACAGCTGTATTTATAGGACCAGTAGCATCAGGAAAGCAGGCAGCAGCTGCAGAGCCACCAATGGCAAGAAATAAGAGAAGTGAGAGATCTGAAAGGCATTATTCAAGAGGAAACATTGCAGGAATGCAAACTGCCAAGTCAAGATGAGACTTGTATCCATGCAAATCTGAAAGAATAAATGTTTTCCATTCCTTCTGTTGACAAGATAAGAAGTCACGGGGTTCAACTACAGACAAGGACACCAAGTTTGGCACAAGAAAAAGCTTTCTATAGCCATGAAAGTAATGGTGTAGGCAGCTGGATTGCCTGTAGAGAGGGAGAAATGTGTGTTGTATAACTGAAAGATTTTAAAATCAGGATGAGCAAACCTCTGTTAAGTTCAGATCAGGTGTAGGTGACCTAGTTCTCAACATCATTTCATCAGAAAGATGTATCTGGGAGATGAACAATCAGGAGACATTTAGCACATCATAAACAGAAAACCAAGGTTGTGGTTAATAGGCTGAAAGAAAAGACAATACACCTTTGGGCTTTGGACAAAGGTTTGGTATAGTAGAACAGTCAAAGCACTGAAAATTAGGCCATACTGGGAGAACAGATCTAGGTGACAATACTATCCAAGCTTGTAGACCTTGGGAGCAGACTGACCTTAGTTCCAGGCTGGTGGCCAATATCCTGGGTGGATGAGCCATTTAGCTAGTAGGACACTGGGGAAAAGAGCTTGTTGCTGCTCTGAAGCCCATGATATATCCTGCTTGGGTTTTGTCCTGCCAAGGTTTGTTTTAGCAGTTTAGGAATGGTATTCTCCAATTTAATACTCCCACTAAAATCATACGCTGCTCTCTTTCTCCTCTCCCATTGGAGGCACAAAAGGCAGAGTTCACAGGTTGAGATAAAACCAATTTACTGGAAACAGCAACAAGATAAGAAAATGAACAGTAACAGCAACACTATTAATAAAAAAAGTGTACAAAAGAGAGAGTGATTCACATGCCAGAATTCTCACTGTAGAGCTCCCAGCTTGACTGCAGCCAAGCTGTTCTGACTGAAAGAGAGCCCTTCCTTCCAGAAAAAGACTCCCTTGCCCCCACTCCCTGCAATGACAAGAGGTGGTATAGAACAACCTTCAAGTCCCAGCCATGTGTGCTCCTGGCTACTGTAAAAATTCACCTTGTTCTGTCCAGAACCAGGACACAGGCCTATATCCATATAGCTTACTTAGAAACCTCTTCCATTACTGTTTCATGCTCTGACATAGGAATTTTGAAGGTCCCCCAAACGGCCTCAGGAGATGGTGGCACAGGAAGTCTTGTGTTGGAAATATCTGTCCTGTGTTGGCAATCCCTTTCGTGAACCTGTCCTGCTGCGGACTGTAAACTGAGGTATGCCCTGACCCAACAACAACACTGAGACAACAGCACAAGGGCACACATGGGCACTCCTCATAGCAAGAGACACACAGAGACTCTTCCTCTACTCTCTCCTCATCAGACCCCATCTGGGGTGTTGCAGATAGTGATAGGAAAACAGTAATGTTTTTTATCTAAGAGGAGAGATTTAGCTTAGATGTCAATAAGAAATTCTTTACTCAGAGGGTAAAGTGTGACACTAGAACAGATTGACTAGAGAAGTTGTGGATGCCCTATCCCTGGAAGTGTTCCTGGCCAGGTTGGATGGGGCTTTGAGCAACCTTGTCTAGTGCAAGATGTCCCTGCCCATGGCAGAGTGGTTGGAACTGGATGATCTTTAAGGCCTCTTCCAACCTTAACCATTCTGTTATTCTATGATATTATCTCTGGTTAACCCTGACTTATGGCTGTATAGCGTACAACATGAAATAAAGTTATGAGAAGCTAGTAGAACCCACAGATTGTAAGAAGAGGGGTATTATATGAGCAGCTGACCATACTTGATCAGTAGTTACATTAACTAGACAGCAGCACAAAAAATGGTAGAAAAGAGAAACATTGCCTATCACAAAGGCAGGTGCTTCCTTAATCACTGACTCCAGTAGAAATTACCAAAGCAACCATATCGTGGGTACCAAATAAAGTCAGAAAACCTGGGACCAGCAAGGAAAAGGTAAATAGAGGTGAATGGCTTGTCTGAGAGAAGAGAGACTTGATAAAGAAGCAGAACCTGGGAAGAAAAAATAGAGGCAAAACCAGATTATAAAGTAACGCAAGTGACATAGTCAGGACTGATTTGGGGCTGTTGGTCAGGTGTGTGCTTAATTATGACAACATGACAAATGAGCAACATATGCATGAGGTTGTATCTAAAGTCAGTCAGGTCATAAACATCTGCCACATTCAGCACGCCTCCAGCTCTTCAAAGTGCACAGTGCCTTCCTGCAGATGGCTTTGTGTGGCAAAGAACCAGCTGAAGTGTCTGCATAAGACACTGCCACAAAAGAAAGGACACATGTCAAATGAAATCTACTCCAAAGACAAGAAATGAAGCTACAACTGAGGATGAAGGCCGGGCATTTGTGCTGGTGAGACATCAACTCTGTTAAGGTTAGAATCTTCAAACTTGTCTTGTTCTGTGATTTTCCATAAGCTGCGTACATCAAGGCACGTTTCAAGATAATCAGTCTGTTTCAAAGAGAAGAATTTTAAAATTGAGCATGTTTTTATCAACAGGGACAGAAAATGTCTATAAAAAATGAGTAGTGACACAGCTTGTAATGCTTACAAACTTGTCTTGTTTTGTAGCATTCTTCTAGATCTAGGCATCAAAGCGTGCTTAAAAATAATCTGCCTATTAGGAAAGAACATTGAAATTAAGGGTAAAGGGTCAAAAGTTTTTTTTGGTGCATTATTAAAATCTTCAAGGATTTTAACACGTAAGGCACTTTCCAGGTGCATATGAAGCAAGGTGCACATCTAGACAGACTTGTCCTGTCCTGTCAAAATGAGAGGACTCTCACTGAATTATGGATCCTCTGGTGGGGCTTTGGTGATTTATATTGGAGATTTTAAGTGTCTAGAAAGGGGTTGACTAATTTTTCTGAAATACTCATGATTTGTCCTGAATTTTAACCAATGACTGATAACTTAATAGATAAATCATTGCCAACTAAGCAGATTTTCAGTGGCAAGCAGTGCAAAGATCTCTCTGATAATAAAAGATTCACGTTCTGTACAAACTACTCTGCTCCACATGATCCTCATACACACTCGCAGCAGAGAACCTTCAAGATTAACTCTTTTGTTGAGATTAATTCGGTCAATATGTCACACTTCAGGGGAAGGATGAGGTTATCAGTAGGGCTCTAAAATGCTCTAAGTATCAGTTAGATACTCTTCCTCTTAGAACTCCAGATCAAATCAACTCAAGCCAAAAGGCAAATCTCTCAGTTATCAAGAAACTGGAGCATCTATTTTCCATAACCAGTGGCAAAAAAAGTAGAATCATAGAATCACAGAATATTTTAGGTTGGAAAAGACCTCTAGGATCATGAGTCCAGCTGTTAAACTAACTCACCAAAGTCCAGCACTAAGCCATGTCCCTAAGCACCACATCTATATACCTTTTGAACACCTTCAAGGGTGGTCACTCCACCACTTCCTAAATAAATAAACAGGACTAGTTCCAATACTGAGGTCTGGAGAACACCGTTAGTGATGAGAGAAACTTTAATGCATTTGTTTTCCAAGCTGTGCTGTGGACTAGGCCCAGTACAGAATATGGTAGAAACATAAGTACAGAGTATCACACAAGGGTCCACTGGGGTGCTGGAGCTTATTATATTAAACCTTTGAGTAATGTAGCCAGAGAGTGAAATGAGGACACATTTCAAAGCTGCACCTCTCTTTTTGCAGTATTTGTCCCATGAATTAATGCTACCAAGAAGATTTGGAAAACTTACTAGGTTTCCACAAGGAATTGGTTCATCAGCAACTTGAAAAAGCATGCATAGAAGGTAAATGCTAGAAGTTAAACCTATTTTATCTCCTTGGTCACGATATGGTTTCTGCCATGGGCACATGGCTTGCATCTGAAAGATGTTCAAGCAGGCAGCAGAGCAGCAGTAAATATCACTATTATGGACAGTCAATAAAAATAGAGACCTAGTAATTCAGCTAAAGATAGGGCAATCCAGAACATCTGTCTTGCTCCTGAACTGGAAGTTTATCCTGGACAGGAGATGCTTTCAGAGCCTTGCTTCAAGTAGCTGTGTTCTAGATCTGGGAGTTCATCTTGAAATAATAGTTGGCAGACCAAAGTGACTTAGCATTTAACATGCTTTAGAAGGACCATATGGAATAAGTTACACTAGAGTAAAACAAACACTAGTCTCTCACATCCAGTGTTATTGTTAACAACTTATTGGGCTGTGTGTGTTTTTCAACAGCAACAATGACTCACTAAATAACAGGATAATACCATGTATCACTAACATGTTGTGGTCTGTGGCCACAGGAAGGGTTTGCTTTTATTGTCTACACGTTGGCAGTCTCAACACACTAACAGCAAATCCAAAAGATTATTGCCGCATCTAGGCCAGAAGCACAAGATCTCTGCTTGGAGCCCTTCTGTAAGCCAAAAAAATAACGTGGGGTTTTCTCATATCAAGCTTGCCAGACTGCAGCAAAAGGAATGAGCTGAGGAGTTAGATGCCGGGAAAGTAGTTGTCACCTTGGATTTGCTTCCTTGTTCCAGTGTGTGGATATGGCAACTGCTGATGCTGGGAATCAGCATGGGAGGGGGCTGTTTCGAAGAGACAAGATCCTTATTCCCTCACTAAAGCCTAAGCCTTGATGCATGGTTGCCTCTTTTGGAAACAGACACCAAATCAAGCTGATTTGGAAGGATGAAGAGGTTGTAGGGCAAGTGATAAGACTAGTTCATTAAACCCTAGGCCCCTGCAGAAAGCCTGAGAGTGGTTAGAGCTGCCTTAGGTGGATAAACACATCTCCTCAGCTGCTTCATGAACCTTCAGGCTTCTGCCTGAGGCCTGACAGGCTGAAACCATGCCCAAGTCTCTCACAGGTCAGGCCTTTCCATCAGCTCCACTAAGCTTATGTGCTGTCCCTTGCTTCCTAATGCTTGTTGAACATACCGATGAAACTCAGCATCTTGGTGAGACCTCCGTGTAGTCTGGGAGACCTAGGAGGAGTGTCTGGAGGAGTGTTTTCAGGTAGATTGCATCACAGGATCCCAGCCCACCTCTCCATAAGTTAGGGATTGCCCAGGATGGCAGGATCCCACTTGTCTCCTCACACATTGCTGTCCAGACAATCTACAGGGACCCATCTGGCTGACCAAGAGGAGATCATAACTGCATTCTGACCCTGTTGGAACAGAAGGGTCTGATATATCTCAAGATTGAGAAGAAAGCAGAAAGGGATGTCCTGATTCTGTCCAGGACAGGGTTCATCTTTTGCAGTAGCCAGGAGGGGCATGGCTAGGACATGGAGGTTATTCTATACCACCTCAGTTCATTGCTGGGGTTGGGGGGAAAGGACTCTCTTCTGGGGAGAAGAGGTTACTTCTGGTTGGAAGGAAACATGGTGTAGGGACTCGTCCATTACTGTCTATTATCAAGGGGAGGGGGATGTTTCTGTGTGACTCATTTCTCTTCTTATACCCTCTGTCATTAGTATTGTTGCTGATACTCTTTGTTTTCTTATCTCATTGCTATTTCCAATAAATTTTTCTTACCTCAACCTGTGGTCTCTGCCTTTGTGTCTCGAATTGGAGGGACAGCACTGTGTGGTTTTAGTGAGAGTATTAAATTGGGGAGTATTGTTCCTAAAACACAACAAGGGAACATTTTCTGTGCAGAGTTCCCAACAGTGACTCAAGGAAGCCTTTGGTGGGAGAGAGGCATAGAAAGGCAGTGATAGTTTCACAGGCCAGATTCCTGCACTTTCCATATTTTGTCATTTTTACATTTTTCTCTAGTGTCCTGCTTTTGCTTATATAAGATGGAAAGAAAATCCAAATCAGTGTTCCAATGAAAGGAAGGTCATCTCTCTGGAAGAGCAGGAAATAGTGTGAGGTGGTGTCATGCAGGATTAGTCTGCACCTCCAGGGCGTGCTGGAGTCTGTGAGACAACCTGAGAAACATCACAGGGGCAAAGCTTCTGGTGAAACTCATTCTGTGCAGGGCGAGGGGCTTGAAAGTGCTGGGGAATTGATGATAGGAAAAAGATTTTACACACTCTTCAGTACACTGTGTTCCCATGGGGAATAAAACAACCCCCACACTGCATCTCTCAGCCTGATAGGGGAAAATCTATACCTGAACAGAACTCCTTGGCAGAAGAAGTTCCTGAGCATTTGTCCTTTTTCGGTATTTACAAATAAGTCATTAATCATTGTTAAGCTGAATGGAATTCAAACCAGTCTTCCCACCATACCTTTACTCAAATACTGGCATTTTCCATATTACCACTTCTGTTAGTATTTTCCTTCTCCTGTGCCCACCGTTTTCCACTGAAATGCACAGTCCTCTCCCTCTCCTCTCCTCCCCTCCGTTCCCCGTCCCCTCCATATCTCTGTAAAAGTTTCATCTAGAGACATCACAAACTGAAACCTGCATTTTATAATAGCAACATCAGAGTTCAGCATTCCAAGGATTTGGTAAAGATCCTAAAAACAAACATCCCAAACTGAGGAGGAAGTTCAGCATTAAATATCAGAGAAATCCAAATATGTTGAAGCATGGAAATCAAAATAACTTCAGCTTTGCCCTTCAGTGACCCTATGCAATAAGAATACACTTATGATTAGATAACAGTGACAGTTGGAGCCCTAGATAAGAATAGACTGAGTTTTGAAGACCTCTAGATTTAATGTATTGTTGCTATGTTTTTCCCCCATGTGTTACCAGAATAATAGTGAGTTTCTTAAAAGATCAACTCCAAGATGATTGCCAGCTCATGAATTCCCTGCTTTACCTCTATATTGGCAGAAAACACCACCACTGCTTAAAGCTGTCATGTTGTTGCCTCTTCCCAGAGCAGCACAGGTCAGCAGATGATGGGTCTGAAGAACGAGGCTCATGGCTGGAGTCTGTTTGAAGCACACTGGAACAGCAGATCTCTGCAGCTATATGCCTAACCAGAGGCCTGGAACATCTTGCTGACTGCTTAGGGAAAAACATCCTTGCCACCTTTAAAACTGAGCTTTTTAGCTCTTTAGCTCAGGGGCATGCAGCTCTAAATTCAGATTATTTTCTCCTGAATTTGTGGAGGCTTTTTCCATTTGCTGAATGCCTTGTCTTCAAACCCGGGTACTGGGATTCCTCCCACCTGAGCACAATTCAGCAATACCATAGCTCAGTTTGCTAGTGAGATGCTGAGTACCTGAAAACTTGCTATCATCCAGAGCTATTTTGTAAGAGCTTAGACTCCAGATTGGTGTCAATAGGAACTTGTACCATGAGATGGAAATTAGGGAGTAGTTAATCTCTGTGAGTGACTGACCAAGAATGACAGCTGGATTTAGACCAGCCGAGGCCATTGAGGACCATTTACTCATCTCCCCATGATGTGCACTCAGTTATTGTACAGTTATTTTTATAAAGAAGAAAAAGTTTGTGAGGCTGGATGATCTGGAGTTTAATACAGTAAAGCAAAAATGGCAACATAGTTTCTCTAAAACACAGACTTCCATCCAACTTCCCATCTGAAGTTCCACTTCTGTTGAAAAGGGTTATGGCCATGTGTGCACTGAAGATACTGATCATATTCTTGCTGCTATGCACAAGATTGCAAGCAGTGAATGCCATGGTACATGCTGCAGTACTTACATTTGGTGCTTGCAGCCTGCCATTCCTTCTAGAAAACTGCCTGTCTTTATGAGTCCTCTGGTGAAACCCTCCCTCAGTAGATCACTGTACCTTACCCTGAAGAAGGAGAGACAAGAATGGGAAGATGATGTTTTGGGAGAAAGAAAACCAAGGAAGAGAGCTGGCCATTTTCAGATTTTTTTTTTGAAACATCATATTCTTTAGGCCTCAATTCCTTGGCCAAACTAGATTTCAATTGGCAAATGAGTCTGCAGGATTCTAGGCTGGGAGCAGGCAGAGCCATTGCATAAAGCCTGTTTTGCTAGGACACAGACAATAATGCGTATCTGGACAGAGAAGTGGATCACTCAGAATCTGCTCCAATCTTTTGACTTCCTAGAGAAAACACAGAAATGGTATCCAAATACCATCCTTCAGGAATAACCATAAAAATATTGAGGTTGTCTGAAGGAGGAGAATATACAGTGGGCTTATGTGGTGGTTCATTCCCCCCCCAACCGCTTACAAACTCTGCTATGATCTGAGTAATGCTCGTTAGGCCTCAGCCTTGACAACACTCAGGCTAAGCTCCTCCGAGCTTATCAGAAATACAGTCTGTTCCTAGACAGTGTTGTGTTGTCTAATGAGTTCCTTGCTTTTCTAAGGAATGTCCTTGAAAACTTTTTGTCTGAATAACGTTCTTTGTTCTTGCATTTTTAAAGTGTAAGAATGAAAACTGTGGCTGAGATGAAAGGTTATTATGACTAAAGCTCGCTATAAACAGCGGCCCAAAATGGGACCCGTTGAGCTCTCCTGGGCCACAGTGGGCTGCAACCAGCGACCTCCCTCTGAGCTGGGACACTTCTTGGAGTTAGCAGCTTTCATGTTTTCTATTTCTTGGGTGATCCTGACCAACAGATCCGGGACTGACATACTGCTCCTTGAAACTCAATCCTTCGCCCATTGAGGAAAACGCAAAAACATTCAAAGTGAGTATTTCATAGAACTCGAGGGAAATTTTTCAGTGGTCACTTGTACAGACTCCTTATATCTGTGTGCATATGCTATAGCAAATGTGCTAAGGATACTGTTTTCTTAAATTCTTAAGTACTTTAGATTAACAAGTAAGTTACTGTTATAGTATAGTAAATAATACATGGATCCAAGTTAAACTGTTAATAGGTTAAGTCATAAGTGTTAAGTTAATGCTATTGAGTTTTAAATTATAAGTGAAGTGTTTTCAGGCCTTTGGGCTGTATTCCTTTTTGTCCTTATATCTTCTGTCTTTTTGTCTCACTTACCTCCTCCTCCCTCCCCCCACTGCCACAACCACAGCCTCCACATACATGGTCTTGCATTTATTTCGGTCCAAACAGATACTGACTTAAGATTTTTCTGTGTTTTTTCTCAGTGTATTTTAACTGTTTAGTAAGTAGTAGAGCGAACCTTGCCAAGAACTGTGTTGTGACGTTGCTTTTATATTAAACTTACTTTCACTGATACCGTTGCTGGTGATTTTTTGAGTGACCTTAAAATGCTCATTTCATGACAGCTTACTTCATGTCAGAGCCAGTTTGTAAAATCCTCACTGAGTGACTTCAGAGTGTAGCTCTCCACAGGGTGATTTATTTTTGAGGATGCTCTCTTCTTGGGCATACTATAAATCGCAAAGATGGCTTTCCCTTCTCACAGGAAAGTCTGAATCCAGGGACCAAGTGTGGATGTCTGGTGCGAAGACTTTCTTCAGACATGATGTCGGAAAACCAAGTGTGTGTTCTTTTTTAAAAAGCCACTGAGGTTTAGGAACACAAACCACCAGTGCATCTAAAAGGCTTGTGTGCCTTTGATTCCTTGCATAAGACACAAAACATATTCCTGCTTCCTCCTAGGCTAGGACAGCTTTACCTTTGCCAATGGCTATCAAGAACAAGCACTGAGCTCAGCTTTGCCCTTGATACTTGACTACTGATTTTTGTGCTGCCTCGACTCAGCTCAGCAGCCTTGCTATGTCTGATTGTGAGAAAGTGCAGAGCTCCCCCTTCCCCCTCTCCTCCCTGTGCTCTGGCAAAGAATGGTGCGTGGGAGGGCCTCACGGCGGATGCTTGGAGACTGCAGCACTCATAATGACTAGTCACTTATAAAAGACATTAGTGATACTATCACTGATGCTTAATATGACTATTTATATTAATGTCTAGGGTCTCTGAATGAGATCCCATCAGCTTTGCACAAGGGACCAAACAAGCACACAATACCTATGACTAATCAATAGTAAATATTAATAATAGCTGGTACACTGATAATAATAATAAACATTAGTGATAACAAAGCCTGCCTGAAAATGCTCCTGATAGAGGAAGGGAAAGAAGTGGGGGCAAAGGACAGTCTGCCTTGTGGCTAGGAACCAAGAAATGACTCATGCCACCAGGGCTTTGTCTACCAGGCCACACTGCCCCAGACCCTGGACCAAATGGAAATATCAAATTAAATAAATCACAGCTTTTTCAGCTCCATCCTGCCACCCTCTTCCTGGCTTGCCCAGCACAGCTGTTGGGTAACGCCTTGCTCAGGGACCATACGCATCAGCTACTCTTTGTCTCTGGGGAAAGGAAAGTTCATAGTCTAGTAGAAGTGGGGGAGGGAGAGAGGGAAGGGGGATAATTAAGGAAGAACTTTTATCAGCAGACTCACAGCAACCTATAAACCAGAACCATATCCAGCAGAAAATAGAAGCAATCTGAGTAAGTGTGAAATTAACAAATATTATTTCATATTGATAACAGCAAAAAGGTATATTTGTTACTGACTCACTACTGACCCCAGTTACTTAAACATTGATTTCTGTGCTAACGTTTCTATAGGCAGGTGATACGTGTTTAAAAGGTACCTCTCAAAAAATCCAAGTTTGTCTGGCAAAGACAAATTTTAGCTGCAGCTTTGAGTATTTTCTTTTCAGCACTTGAAAGGAAAGCAGACAAAGAGAAGATGTGTATTTCAGTAAGTGTGAAAAACAAGGAAGGTGGGAATATCTATGGAAATGCTTGTTAAATAAGGGCAAATAAGGGCCATACACATAGGCCCTCTCAGCTGCAGACTCTACTACAGAGTTACAAGCAAACACTTCCATTATGTTCTTCTTATGTAAGGACAAGGGAAAGCATTTTCATTCATGAATGAGAAAGTTTATGACATTTGTGGTCTACTGATTCCCGTTTACAATCATCCTTCATATCTCTGGAAATCTCCTACATTTTCAGTCATAGTCATGATATTATTTTGAGTTCTTTCTGTATAATTTCACTTCACCTGCTCCAGTGTTTTTTCCAGTCTATTAACCAGCTGAAAAATGACAAAGCTTTACCTAGAATTTTGCAGTGGGACTATGAATACCATATTATAACACCTCGGAACACATGAACTGTTACCCCAAAGCCATTCTCTAGCATTTAAAGAAAAATCTCATGTTTAACTGTACAACCACATACCAGCAAGCTTTTAAGCCAAGGCTATAAAAAGCTTTTTTTGTGTTCTTTTTAACAAAATGCTTGTTGAATAAAGCCTTTCTGCCAAGGGTATACTCTGTTTCTTTGACAGTGCCCAGAGCTAACACATTTCTGTGCTAGTTTGAAGGAGACCTATTACTTCAATGTTTTGGAAATATTCACAATAGCACACAGCTGTTTTCGCTGGAGTTGACTTTCACAACACTGTAATGGCTGTTAAAACTGTACCAAAAATCCTTGCACAGGATGTAATCAACCTCAAATCATTGAAACATTGAGAAACTGCCTTCCAGTGCCAAGAAAAACAACAGTCGTTTAAAACGAGCTCTTCCTAGTGTCCAGTCGGCTCAACCAAAGTGAAACATGTTTCTCAAAACGAAAGTAGTACAGACCAGAGAAGAAAAAGCCCTTTCCTGTTTTTATGAATTTTTTTAAATAGAAACACAGAAAGACTCTGACACTGGAAACCACCACCGTTCCCTCCCGTCAGCCGAAACTCTATCATCACTCAGCCTGTAAATCCAGTTCATGAGTGATAAAACGCTTGTTTTCCAACATTTTTCTCTTGCCTTTTTCAGCCACTTGGCAAGTTTCTGTCCCTCCAGCAGCAAAGCTGTTATATGTCGTGTTTCTTACTCAGACAGCTTAACCGTTATCCAGCTATTGGAGTCATCCCATGACCCCAGATTTACAGCTTTTCCCAGGATGTCAGTCTAACCTAATACTTAGGTGTTCCCAAGAAATGCTAGAATTGCTTTTCACTTACCCCCACCGAGTCTCAGCAGTTGTGGGTAATGCAGAATGAAAAAAAGCCCTCATATGATAGTGTCTCTAAATTTACCAGAAAGAAAGAAGCTGGGGTGCTTGTCCTTTAAGTGTCTCTAAAGATGGTTTGCATAGCTGGATCTCAGCTTATCTATGCTTTTCTGCTTTTGCTTCCATACATGGATCTGTTCCCAACAGTAACTTCAAGCTGTCGAAAAGAAGCTATCTGGCAGCTCTCAGCTTCATCTGACACGTAAATGAGCAGAAATAAATAATTATATTTTCTGCTGTCTCTCTTTTTTTTATTTTTTTTGGTTTTCACCTCAGAACGTTTTTTTTTTTTCCTTCTCCCCAGTCTAACATTTTGCTATTTTCCCCAAAGTAATTCCCAGGGGAACGCGAACAGAAATGACCAAGGCAGATTTCTTTTCTCCCTTTCCTGCAGGCTCACATAATTTTATTCTCAGAAAGATTTTTTTTTTCCATTTGCTTTGCTTATAGGTCAGAGTTTTGCATGTTTGCTACTTGGAAGCATGTCAAGGCAATATACATCATGTCTGTAGCAAAGGAAGGTTAAAAGTCAAATTTTTGGAGAGAGAGAATACAGATGAGCCACGTGACTGCTCCCAAATTAGCAGCAGTAGCAGGAGTAAGCATTCCTCTGATATTACAGTAGCCACCGTGGGACATGCTTGAAACACTGAAAAGTGAAGCTGCAGTTTGGAAGCTCCCTGCAGATGTATTTATGGATAAATCATCCTTGTTCTCTTCCCTACCTTCCTAGGTACTTTCCTACTTCTGAGGCTTCAGTTTCAGAAAGGGCTGTTAAAGAACAAAAATGTGCAAAGGGAGCCCTGTGGCACAGGTCAGGAAAGTAGTCATATAATTACCCTTAACTCTGCCCTTTGTAATCTTTCCTGTGCAAATGTGGGAATGTTAAGGGTTCTGGTGAAAGGGGAAAATGTCTTTATTATTATTTGTTATAGTGGCAGCTGGGAATAAAAAAGATATTGGTGACCTAATCAATTGCTTCAGACTGGGCTCCCTGGATGAAAGAAAATTGGTGAAAGATATGTTCAGAAAGACTTAGAAATCTAAGGCTGAATGTAAGTGTTCCTACTCTTGTATGGAAAATGGCATCCTCAAAATTGATGTGTTTGATTCATTGCAGGAGATGGAAATTCCTCGTATGTTCCCGCACACCAATGACCTTGACTGTCTGAGATTTTTCCTGAACATCTGTTGAACACTAGGCAGAAGAAAAGTTTTTTAAGAGCTCACCAGCTCCACCTTTAAAATTAATGATAAACTACATTATTTCATTATTATGTTACAAACTGTCCAGTTAGAAGTACTGCTTCAAATGGCATATTTGACTCCTGCTGTTTGCTGTCTCAGAAACTGGAGGGAATATATGTGGGTGCCCTGCATGCGTGCGTGTGTATAGATGGGAAATCTCCAGCATCTACCCAGCATCCAAAACAGACAGCTTCCTTGGGAGCACATCCCTGCATCTGGAGCAGGCAGAAAGACCATGGAAGCGTGCAACAGGCAGCAAAAAATTCTCTTGGAAAAGATGAGCAGTTATGAGGAGGACCCTCCAGTTTTTAGCACACCAGCCAAATGATTGTTGCCTGTTGTTTGGGGTCGTGGAAAGGACTGGGATGAGAAAAATCCCTTCTGGAAATCTGTCCTGGAGTTTCTCCAGCCTTTCAAGAGCAGAAGCCAAGCTCACCCTAGGAGGATTCTTGAATGGGAGTATATGCCACTGTTGCCTGTTAGACAGGCCTGGTGACTTAGGAGGTCTATGGTTTAGTACAAATGAAAGCATGATTCAGCAAAACATTTAAATTCCAGCTTAATTTTAAATATTGAGTAACACTTTTGACTCCCTTGGGGTTATTCATGTGATTTTCTTTCTATGCTTTACTAGTTTGTCCAGATACAGACATGATGCTGCCACGAAGCAGCATGAAAAATAAACAAGATTTGGTACTCACATGCAAATGTATTTGTGTTTTACAGATGTCTTGACTTTAAGATATTGCTTCTAGGAAGACTTAGGGCCAACCAAAATGGACCAAGATAAGAAAAATTCAATTCGTTGCCTTGTGTCCTCCCTTCCATGAAGGAAATGTTGAAAACCATAGGTGTGCGTGGTTTTCAATGCTAAAGAAAAATGTATGTGGCTTTGAGACTAACATGATAATGCTGCACTCATAATTTTGGTAACTACTACAAGAGCAAGGGGGTAGGCTGTTTTCTAGCTTTGATCTGCCCTTTGGCTCGGCTGCCATGTGTCACCCTCTAGATGGGTGACACCACCCTCTTTGAAGTCTGCCCCTACACGGAGTGGCCGAAGAGCTTTTCAAATTTTCTGTCAAGAGCTTTTTCCATTCTCCCGTGCTGGGAGAGGTGAAGTTTGTATCAAGGCATGTGGGTGATAAGGTGAAAGACATTCTGCTGAAGCAAAAGGAAAAGTAGAGAGTGGTGTTGCCAAGCACTGAGTGAGCCACAGAGAGGTGGAAATAAAGCACCATTGAACTTTGTGCCCACTGACTTCTCTCCTTCTCCCCAAAACAAGCAGGACAAAGGGGGGAAAGTCCATCTTTGGCTGTGAGACCTGTGGAGAACCTCAGCAGCTCTGCCTGGTCTGGCACCAGAAGGACTTGCAGAAGTGCTGGTGAACTTGGGGCTGGGATCATGACTGGTGTCTGTGCCAGCTGAGGGTGGTTGGGCTTCATCTGCTGAAACCTAGTCCCCCAGTGGGGATCCCCTCCTCCATGAGTCCCCTCCCAGGGTTGCACACCTTCCTGGGGAAAATCCTCCCCATCGTCTCCCACAGCATTTAGGCACTGCATCTCCAGGATTGTGTTCCAGGAGGTTGTGCTTTTTTGTGCCATCCATCCTTTGCCTGCAACTGTCAGTACTGTAACCATGAAATGAAATGGGCCCTTGGTCTTCAGAAACATGAGTGCTCTTTCCCATGCCGTGTACTGCAGTTTCAAGCCACTAAAGAGGTGTTGAATATCAATGTGGATTTCGTAAGAGTGATTTAAATATAGCTGTCTGCTTTCCTGGGAGACCCTGTAGCTGTATTCTCACTGCAGCAAAAGCTGCACCATCTGCCCAGCATTCACAGCCGCTTCCCAAAGACCGCCAGGGACTTGTCATTCTGCATTTGGCTTGCACAGGGTTCCAAAATAAAGGCTTTCTGGGGAGAAAAGATGGATGGGCAGACTTCAACACAGTCAGATGTACTGCTCAGGTGCATTTATGTAGCATTATATGGTGTGAAAGCTGGACACAGCTCTGAGCAACCTGATCTACTGTGGAAGTCAGTTCAGCTCTGCACAGGGACTGGACCTCCAGAGGTCCCTCATAACCTTAATTATCCTGTGATTCAGTGAGAAACTCAGTTTAAGATAGAATCATATGGAAGAGAAATAGCAAGGAAATCTGAACTCCTAGGGCACCTGTGTCATTTTCTGTCTTCGTGTTGTTTTTTGTGATTATCTGACAAGCTCTTTGAGCATGGTTCAGCTCTCATTCCACATACACAACTTGTCTCCAATGTCGCTTGAACCTTTCTGTGCTGCAAGTGAAAATCCACTACTTCCCCCTCTTTCTTTAAAGCTAAGTGATTAAAATGCAGTTGGACCTGTGCCCAGGTAAAGCACAAGAAAGTCAGGCAGTCATTCTTTCCTTGTGTTAAGTATGTAAAGCTTTGCAAGCAAATAAGACTTTTTCTGTTTAGGGTAAGCAAGTATGCCTTGAACCTGGGGAGTGTCCAATTCTTAGTGATTGTTTATTTCACCAAGGCATAAATTACTGTGCCTTCAGGACAAAGCTAATAGAAAAAATGCTAATTAGTGCTGGTCAAAAATTTTCCAGTGGAACATTTTTCTGTCAGAAACTCTCCTGATTAGTCAAAGTTGAAATGTTCCAGAGGAACATGTTGATTTTGCTCAGTCTCAAATGCCACACGGTGAGCTGAGGTGGGGTGGGAGTAAGGAAAGAGAGAATCCCTCAAAAAGCTCTTGCTGATCCCCTGACAATTTATCTGCTTGGCTCCCAGCCTTGTGGCACTGCTAAGAATTGGAGTTCAGGGCAATCTGCCATGCGGAAAACATGCTGATGGACAAGTCCTGAAAATTCCTGTTTCCTGGATAAGAGTTTTAAATACAGAAGTCAGAGGTCCTCTCTCATCTCCCCATCACTGGACACCAGCCTGGGAACGTCCATGCAAAATGGCACATCAACATTTCCAGATGAGTTACTTAGGCAGCTAAGTCAGAGCTTATTGGTTTCCATTGAATTTTGTTCTGGGATTTCTGCTGGAGGAGAAGGAAGAACTGCTCTGATATTATCTGTGTTCATTTGAACTCAGGCTTCTACAGGTGTAGCTTCTCCATCCCTGACATGTAAAATCTGCATGCAGTGCTTTTTTTCCATCTCACACTTCCTTGCCTTCTGACAGAGCTGCCTCTGCGACTGAAGAGATGAGGATCACAGCAGTGTGGTCCCTGTGATAGTCCTAAATTCAGAAACAGCCACGTGGGCTTCAATTTGCAAGTAACTCGAGACATTTGAGGGCTCTACGGCCAAACTGGGAACTGAAAAGCCCACGAGCACAGGTCTGGTGGTATCAGCTCACCCCAGACCTGCTCTGCAGGACTTAGAGACCAGACATGCCATCAGCAGCATGCTTAGATGGTGCATACACCAGTGTGCATTTGCTCCTGGCTCTGCTTGTGCCTGCTAAATCCTTTGCTCCACTCCTGCTGAAATTATCCTAGTTCTTCGGCCTTCCACATTTCCCTCTTCCAAGGAACACCCCTGGAGCCAAGCACCCATGGGGGTGGTGGTCATGACCCTTCCCTTAGCTCGTATAACCTCTTCAGATCCTAGGACTAGCAGAACACAGCTTTAATGCTGATCAGAACATTGCAGAAACCAAGACTAAGGATAGTCTGAATTGCCAAGCATTAATATTTGATTCATTTCAATATTTAAAGAGCTTGATAAGATAATTTAAGAAACAGTGTCGCTTTTTAAAATTATTTGTAGGCAACTTACAATGGAGCAAATCTGCTTGGAATGAACAATATTTTGACTAGGGTAGACGTATGGCTCAGACAGCTGCATACATT
This sequence comes from Cephalopterus ornatus, assembly GCA_013396775.1. Taxonomy (NCBI): domain Eukaryota; kingdom Metazoa; phylum Chordata; class Aves; order Passeriformes; family Cotingidae; genus Cephalopterus; species Cephalopterus ornatus. Next base: position 209,602 of record VZRE01011999.1, read on the forward strand.
TATTTAAAACTTCAGGGAAATGACAATTTTGAAATTCTCTGCTAGAAACCTCAGGTCTCAACAGGCCAGAACTCCAGCCAGAAGAAAGCAGAGGATCCAGACAGTGTTTCAACACTGGTTGGGCTCAACAATTTTGTTGAAAGTGTTGCCTTTGAAAAAAAGAAGTAAAGGAGACAGAGGGTTTCCCTGGAAGTTTTTTTTCAGTGAAAATATTTGGGTTGTCATCTAAACCTTGAAAACCACAGCTGGAAAAAAATGAACCGCTATTTGCCAAGGAAGAAGAAAAAAATCCTGCTTCTTTTTTTCCCTTGATTCATTTGTTTTCCTGGAAACATCCTGGTGTGAGTGGCTGCAGTTTATACCTGATGAGGATCAGGCCCAATGCTGATGAAAGCAGCATCACTTGCTTGATAAAAGCCACCTGGGTCTGCACAGAGTTCACTGTGGCAGTAGCATCCCTCTTATATATCACATAGCTGCTGTGTGCCTGAAGCAGAGGGCAGGGAGATGATGGCACAAGCCATGTGACATTAAAATGAGCTGCTTTATGTAACACAATATGCATCAAAAGCACCCAAGGCACCACGGAAACTATGTGAGGGAAGCCAAGAAACCTTGGTACAATAGCACAAACAGAGACAAACAGTCTGTAAAGGACAGCACACTTGGTTACCAGCGAGGGAACATTCTGCATTAAACAGTACCTTTGTTTCTCATTTTCCCAACCTGATCACCAAGGGAGATCTCCAAGCATGTCATTAAAAGATGAGCCTGGGAGCAAAAGTTCATACCTACAGTGGATACTGGAAAACAGGAGTTGCTTGTTTTACAGAGTACAGGAATTTTCTACAGCTGACCCTCAGGGGTCCAGGGAGAATCACCACACTTTCTTTTCTTCCCTAATCACCACTGTGGTCTAAGCCACTTCTTCACCTCTTTCCTCTCTGCTGCCCGAACACCACCCCGTTCTGTCAAATTCATAGAATCATACAGTCATAGAATATGCTGAGTTGGAAGGACCCATTAAGATCACTGAGTCCAGCTCCTGGCCTCGCACAGGACACCCCAAGAATCACACCATGTAACTGAGAGCATTGTCCAAACACTTCTTAAACTCAGGCAGACTTGGTGCTCCCCATTTCCCTGGGGAACCTGTTCCAGTGCTAAACCACCCTCTGGATGAGAAATCTTTTCTTGATATCTAACATCTCCCCATGCTGTTTCCCCAAGTCCTGTCACTGGTCACAAGAGCAAAGAGACTGGTACCTGCCCCTCTACTTCCCCTCAGGAGGAAGCTGTAGGCTGCAATGAGGTCTTCTTTCAGTCTCCTCTTCCCTAGTCTGAACAAACCAAGTGACTGCAACTGCTCTTCATAAGGCTTCCCCTGCAGACCCTTCACCATTGTCGTGGCCATCCTTTGGGCTCTCTCTAATAGCTTAATGTCTTACACTGTGGTGCCCAAAACTGCACACAGGTGAGGCCGCCCCAGTGCAGAGCAGAGCGGGACAATCCCCTCCCTTGACCAGCTGGCGATGCTTTGCCTGATGCCCCCCAGGACACGGTCAGCCCTTCTGGCTGTCAGGGCACTGCTGACTCATATTCAGCTTGCCATCGACTAGGACCCCAGCTCTCTTCCCACAGTGCTGCTCTCCATCATCTCATTCCCCAGTCTATAACACAACCAGGGTTGCCCCGTCCCAGGTGCACAATCCAGCACTTGCCCAATGTTAAATTTCATATGTCTGGTGACTGCCCAGCCCTCTAATTTGTCTAGTTTGTCTGAGTCTGGGTAATTGAAAAAATCATTCTCAACCTGCAAAAGGGGAAAGTGGAAAGTTCTGTTCTGCATGGCTTTCCTGCAGAATCGCTAGCTTAGTCCAACTTACTGCCCCTGCCTACAAACCATGCCTAGCTTATAGCCTCAGGTCTTTGCCAATCCTGCAATCCGGTTGCTTTATATAGCCAGCACACAAGGACAGTGCAGGGAAAGAATTACTCTTTGGTGTTTCCTATGGAAACCAACCCATTGCTTCACAGATGCTTCGGCCAGGTGCATTAGTAACTTGGAGGCTCAGTCTGCAAGCAGAATTGGGTATCTCATTTGATCTCTTTCTGTTCTGGTTCATTCCTGTGCAAAACAGAAGTGATAAGACTTTGTTTCCACTGTTGTGTCTCTTTGGATTGAGGGGCAACTTCTGTCTGTTACTGGAGGTATGGAGGAACTTAGAACAGAAATGTCTGATTCTGCTGGATTCTAGATACAGCCATAATGAAGTTAGGGAAAGCAATTATTTTTCTCACCAGTAAGGCAGGTGGTACAATTGCCATGGTAAAAAAAAAAATAAAAATACGGCACCTGTCCCAGAAAACAGGAGCAAACATGACAGAAGTGTAGTAACACAACAGTTCAAGGTTTCAAAATGTTCACACTCTTTTGATGGGTGAAGGGAAGAGAGAGGTAGAAAGAATGGAGTTGCACACTTCCAATCACAGCACACCACCTAGGAGGAGGCACCAAAAGGCAGGTCTGGTTCAACCATGAGTGAATGTCCCTAGCAGAGCTCTGTCGGTTGTTCTGCAGCCAGAGGGGATTTTGGAGCCATGAATGGTTGAATATTGTGAATTTCAGAAATGTCTCTTCTCTACACTTCTCTTATGGCCTGATACTCCTTTGTCTTGAATAGACAAGAGACCCCATCTTTTGACTTCTTTCCTTGATGTGAAACCATGACCAGATTCACCCAGTCCAGTGGACCTGTCAGGATAAAAGCAGTGCTTTATCTGAAGAAAGTTTGGTCACAAAATTTTATCTGAAGATGCCTGTTATCCCAGGAATGACAGAGGTCATTTTTAGCCCTCTGGGAATAGGAAGGAGTTCCCATTCTGTGTCTCAGGGGCTCCCTTGCATCTGCAGTCATGTTGAGGTGATGGGATTTTGACAACTTTTTTCCAGTGTTTTCATCCCTGAGACCTTGTTGGTGTGATAACATTAATCAGCACTTCTGTGGAAATAGTGCTTTTGGAGACAAACATTGTAATCAGGATGAAGAGCCACTGATGTGTATTGCTGAAATTAAGGAGCCTAAATTCAGCAGAATTGCTTTCACTGGGAAAATGTATTTTGATCCAAAGACACCATTATCCCCTAGCTCCATGCTAGCTTGACAAAGCCAGGCATGCTTGAAGTCAGAGGGGGTGGCACCACTGAAGGCACCCCAGCAGAGATGGTCCTTATACTTCCCATTTTCCCAGTCTTACTTTCCCCAGTTTGTCAGTGGCCTCCCTCTTATGCTGTCATCTGTCCAGACACTTTGGCTACTAGAGGTAAGGCTGTCCAGAAACAAAAAAACAGAGAAGTCTGGGGGTGAAACTCTTGATGCCCTTGAGACGAGAGATACCTGTGCATATGCTCCATTGACTCCATCCAATCTCTTATCTCCACCGAAAATACACGCTATTAACTTCTCAGTGGAGGAAAGGCTTTTCTAAGAAAGCTGGAGTCCTTGCATCTCTGAAAGCCTCTCAATGCCTGCCCCTCTCTGTTTATGGTGCCCAGTGTTTCCCAGCCTCATGTGTTTGTAGGAATGTATATCTCACTACGGAATAGCAACCTTGTCGGGAAAGCCATATGCTCCTGCTCATCACCCCTTCGAACTCTCTGGCCTGCTCACTGGTCTGCTGGCCCTTTCCCACAAATCCTAGCAGCCTGGGGTTTTGAACCCCACTCCATTCAGGGATGGATAGTGGGAGACATCCTTCCAGCTCCGTTCATCTACCTTTTACCTTAGTCAAAAAAATGTCCCAGTTTAGTTTGCTGGTGACTTACAGTCCATGCAGTGTTTGAGGACAAAGGGCAAAGCTGAAATCACCTGTTAATGCTTTCTCTCAGAGGCTGAAATGGTCTCCCAGTAGAAGTGATTGCCTCTGTTTACCCTCTGGCAGCTCTGTGCTTCAGACTCTCCTGGATACATGTGAGCCTTGCTGAAGGCAGCAGCTACTGCTATAGGGGCTGAAAAATGGCAGTTCTTTGCATCTCCCTGTTGCAATAGTACAAATTGGTGTAGATAAATATTCAAATCCAAAGATAATGCAAAGGTGTAATGTCAGTGTTAGTGTGACTAGAACTGGATAACTTGTGCATGAATAGGAGTAAATATAAAAGAAAGATATCTATTTGCCCATAAACCTGTCAAGGGTGAAACATTTCAGAAGCATTTCTTGGCCTATAAAACTGAAATACAAAACCTAAAGTATCGCTTCCCACCGAAGAGCATGAAATGGCTCACACTGCCAATGCTGGGGCCATAAAGCTGCAAGTGTGCAGCTCTAAGGCATCCCAAGTTTCTCTTTTCCTACCTTCAGCCTCCATGAGTGGCTTCCTTCTTTACCACCTCTCTGGAAGGAAAAAGGAAAGCAGAGGAGAAAACAGAATTTCTTACTGCTGGGTGTTACTGCTTATACTTCACACATTGCCACTTAATGCTGTTAATGCAGTTCATACAACACAGGACAGATTTAATATGCAATTAAAATAATTACTAGGTAATCATTAATAATTTCCTGCATGTTCTCAGGGGTCTGAAAGCAAGCTTCAGGCTGGCAAAGCAGCAATCCTATGTGGCATGTCCCATCCATTATTACATGTTCTAATTTTTTTCTCTTCCCAAGACCATCTGCCCAAAATAATAGAATCACAGAGTCATAGAATGGTTGGGGTTGGAAGGGATCTTAAAGGTCATCCCGTTCCAGCACCCCTGCCATGGGCAAGGACACCTTGCACTAGACCAGGTTGCTCAAAGCCCTGTCCAGCTTGACAGGAACACTTCCAAGGATGGTGCATCCACCACTTTTCTCTAAAATTTCTTCCTTATATCTAATCTAACTCTACCTCCTGTTTGCTTCACTCTCAGAAGAGAGGTGATTTTGCCTGCTGCTTCTGTTTGTACTGTCACAAACATGCCCCAGATGTTTTTTTTTCTGTGAGTTGATTAAATGGTGGCCTCTGGGTCCTCAGAAATTAAAGACCTGCCTGAACCTGGGTGAGGAAATAGTTCCCCCCCACCAGCCACCATGAACCATGTATTTATTCATGGAAAGATGTTGTTCAAGACAGGACATTTCAGGAACTTCTCAGGCATCAGAGACAGCTCTCATCTTCCCACTACTGCTCAGCAGCAATGATACCCAGAGCACCTTCAGCATGTGAAGCACATCACTGGTCTTTACCATATTAGCACTGCTCCCAACATCCCTGCTCTTCTTGAGGCATAGAAAAAGGGGTAATGTCAGCAGCCAGAGGAATATAACAGTATATGCTAGGAAATCTTCTTTCCCCATGGTGGTGTTCAAACAAAGGCATGGAAACCCAAGAGAGGCTCTGGGATCTCGCTGCTTGGAACCCTTAAACCTCAGCTGGACATGGCCCTGAGCAACCTCATCTGAGCCTTACCACAATCCCTTCCCACCTCAATTATTCTGTAATTATCTGTATTTCCAAGATCCAAAGGTTTGATAGAGGAAGTTTTCTGGAATTGATGACTGTTGATTACCCACCAGGAGGCCCCGAGCAGATAGCCAAGTGCTTCTTTCATGGGAGTGGGCTGGCTTCAGATTCACCCCCAGACATCCTAACATTTGTACTGTGTTTTGTCTTCTGCTCATTAAATATTCAGGATTGGAAGGCAGTGGAGACAGAGATTGATCACTTGATACTTCAGCTGTGATTATTATGCATTCATTTATTTAAACCAATTTGGAATTTATTTTTCTTTCTTTTGAAGGCTGTCTTTGGATAGTTTAATGACATTACTTCTAGTGACTGCAAAAATAAATATATGACAGCTCCAGTTTACCAATGTCTCATCTGTATGGATATTTTCTGATATACAATAATAAATACATCCTTGTTAAGAATATATGATCTATAAATCAAAATTTCCAAGGTCTTTGATTAATCTTTGTGAGCCATGTGAGGAAGATTGCTTTCAACCTGTCACAAGCAATCCATGCTCTGGGCTCTAGTAGCAACTACTGGCACTGAGGTCAAAAGTCAGTTTCTATTCAATCCCTTTTGTTTTCATTTCCCCATAACTTTCCGAGACATTCATCTCTGGGGCTAAAATTTTCCATGCTGAGCCTCTGCCTGAGGAGGGTTTTAGATAGTTGTATTTTGGGAGGAAAGGCAGTAAGAGGCATTATTTTTCCCTCTCTCCTGTGGCAAGGACAGTGGGATAACATTTGCAAAGTGGCATGAATGTTCTCTTTCTCTCCACAGAGATGGATTGAACCCACAACTGCAAGTAGCTGGCTGAGGCAGGCTTCCAAGCATGCAAAAAAAAGTTGTACTAAGTATGAAGTCAAAGGACTTGCATGGGAAATAGTTCAATATAGCCCTAGACCAAGACTCCAAACCTGCACAGGCAAAGCCTATTCTCATTTATGAGTTGCTCCACTCCCCAGGCATTATCCCCATGACTGGGATAGGGCAGAGGGTTGGGACATCTCCAAGAGAGCATAGAAGTTTCAGAAAAATGTCTGGATCTCCCTGATACTAATAGATTTTCTGTTTTACCATAGACCATGAGTATCCATGCCCTGTTCACAGCACTTGAAAAATCAGGCTAATCGGGCTTTTGGATCAACGAGTTCAAGTGTCTTGCTCTCCCTTCCCCTAGGCCTGTCATTTCCACTAATGAAGGTGATGCTAATTATCAAAAGCTCTTTGTAAAAGTTACCCCTTGGTTTATAAATGGCCCACCTAACCTCCCAAGAGCATTCACTTCTTCAAAACCATTTTAATTTTTGTGGGTTTTTTTGGCTTCTAACTTTATTTTTTTTCTCGACTCTGAAAAAAGCTGGTTCAATCTGGAAAATCCTGGCTGGCAGAGATGGCATCTTTGCATATACCCTTGCTTTCTTCTGGCAAAGCAGTTGCAGTTTGATGTTTGTCTCTCTGCCTGTCTGCTCCCCACAATTAGCCCTGGTTAACAGTCTTGCTGTGCCAGAACCTCCTTGCTGTCACCTCCTGGCTTGGAGGAGATTAAATAGCACAAGCAGCTGAGGATGCACAAATGTGTGCTGAAGAAGGAAAATGGAAAGTATTAGTTTTTATGGCTTATTAGGTACAGTGACATATTTTGGCCTGTGTAAAAAAATTTAGAACAGCTGGCTTTTAGATAAAGACAGTCGTTTTAAGGCTACCTTTTTGCAGAGTTTAGTAGCCTATTTTGATTCTTGATGATCTGTTGAGTAGAGGACATTTGCTACTCTGCTGTATAAGAACGAGGTCATTGGTGCAGGTGGCCTCCAGAATATGGCAGTGGGAAGGTACTGTGGTGGTCCTAGTCCAATGGGCGCCTTAGTAAGTGGTTTGACCACATATACAAAGTACGTGGGATTCCTGAGTCAGCCTATTTCTATCATTTATGGCTGCCTCTAGAGGGCAAGAAGTTCATGAGATCCACTTGCAGCCCATTGCAATATGCACCTGATGACCAGCCTTCTCTTAGGGAGACCTCATGGTTCAGTAGTATGTAGGTATATAGGGTTAGAGAGTAGGTGTCAAAAAACTTCCAGTGGTGATCAGCATGTTTATGGCTATGGGGTAGTCCTCCTTGAGTGATCACATAGCATGTTTTCTTCTACGGCATAAGGTTTGCCAGTTCAAAATAGAAGATGTGGTATCTTCTGACATGGATTCAGTAAGATAATTTTAAAAATCACATAAATCCCTAAAATTTTTTTGCAACGGAATTATGCTTTTAGCTAAACTCTAGCCTTCATTCAAAGTGTAGCTAGGTCTTCTAGGTCAGATGTGTCTTTTCAAGACCATACAGTTATTCTTAATGACCTAAGCTCTTAAGTTTGCTGGAAGTATAGGATTTCAATTTTAATATATCCAAATAATTTTATGTCTGTTCTTCCAGTGTATCTGGAAGCAGTGTCAGATTCTTAATAATTTCAACTCCATTGCAGAGCTGAAATGCAGCGTGATCCTGCTAAGGTTTCCTATCTGCTTGCCACTGAGTCAGCTGATGCTATGACAAGCATAGGACCAGCCGGTGTTCTGTTGGCATCAGCTGGGGTGTCTCTGCAGAATGAACATATGTTCTCCAGTGCAGCCCCTTCATTTGCTGTTCCCTTATAAACTTTTATGGTATGATTTTTTTCCGCTCCTAAATTGGGAACTTTGGTTTTTTTTTTTTTTTTTTTTAATTTTCCCTTTTCTGTGGGGGCGGGGAAGGGCAGATGCTGGGTGACAGAAGCTTTCATTGATTGAACTGATGAGATTTTCCATGTCTTACTTAAGAAGAAAGTTGGAATAAAGACACTAGTAACTTGAGCAGTGTTTTGAAAGATCTTAGTGATTGTCAGGTTGTTAAATTTGCTGTATGGTAAAGAGGGAGGAAAAATTAGATGGAGTTACATTAGTCTGGTGAAGAAAACTCGGAAGGCTGCAGAGTCCTCAGAAATGTTCTGCAAACTTGATGGTGGCAATGGGTGTTGCAGGGAACTGGATCTGCCAAGCACATTAGTAATAAATAATGATAAAGAAAATAATTAGTGGGGGGCATAGAAATAAGAAATGGAGCTGTGTAGGAAAGCATGTTAATAAATGTTCTAAAAGGTAAAGGAGAAATAAATTCTTATTTTGTCCATGCAGAGAACTTGCCTGTGGAATCTTTTCCATGGGATCTAGGAGAATATGGCAAGCTTGCTGCTGATACAGACCTGTTCTGGATGGTCCAAACTGACTCAGGAGCTTCAGAATGAATCTGCAAATAAAGTTCACTCTATTTAACTGCAAAATTTTATCTATGCATGTGGGGGAGCCTTCAATATGCTTGTATGTTATTTATCTCTAAATTATTGTGTACCATTTACAAAGAGGATCTGAGGATTTAAGAGACTGCTTATAACATTCTGAAAACATCAATTTGCAGCTCAGCATAGTCAAAAAGAAAAATAGGGTGTGAGTAATCATTAGGAAAAATATCCAGGGAAAACCAGACCACACTGTTATCTTGCTGTATAAACCCCCCACGTGCATCAGACTTGCACATGGCATGAAGCTTTGTGCACCCCATCTCAGAGAATACCATGGAAGCTGTGAAGGGACAGGAGGAAGGGATCTGGGAACCAAGGTATGGGTGAATGTTGTTTAAGAAGAATTTAAATATGAGTGGGAAGAAAACAACTGAAAGGGCTGTAATCAGGTCCTTCATATTCATGTACAAGAGTGAGAGCAGAGAAACAGTAGCTGCTGCTGCTTCTCGTAACTGAAAAATGTTCAAAGATTGTTTAAAGGAATATTACAAGAGACTGAAGAAAGGACTCTATTGCATGGATCCTTCATTGCATAGAAAAGCTGTGGAGCTCCCTGCCAGAAGATGCTGCACAAACTAAAAATCTAAATGAGAGAAAGCTTAAAAAATAATCAGAAAACTCTTCCATACTTGATCTGTCAAAGGTTGTTTAATGGGATAATAATTCCTATGGCCTACACTGTCAGCTAATATACTGGGCAAATACAGCAAGGAATAGGTGTTTGTGTGGTGTCTCCCCTAGAATTTGTCCCCAGCAGCATGTGATCACACATAGTAGAGAGAGATGCATAATGGGTCTGGTCTACATATGTGCTGAAAGAATAACTTTTTGCCCTGTGTATTTATTTTCCTTCCTGCCAGTGAGTTTCCAGGCTGTTCACAGAGGGGTTGTGCCACTGTATGAATTTACAGAAATAAGCGTGGGGAACTCTGTTTTGGTTGGTCTCTCCATTATAATTCCTCCAAAGAATAATGATAATGTAGCATACAAGGACAGGTGACAGTCAGATTTTGCAGTATACTTGAGACAATAAATCTATTTTGTTCTACATAATCTCCAGAGCCCAAGTACAAGGCGTCTTGCAGTTCACGTTTTCCGTGTTCCTCAGAATGACTTGGAACAAGAATGTGAAATGTGATTTAACAGTTTCAATGCTTGTCCTCAAAAGTGGTGGCATTTTGGTGGCATGGGATCCCATCCCATATATTTTTTTCCTGAGCCTAGGTATCTTTTAAAGCAAAAGCACTTTCCACATTTTGAGTTACTCTAGCAGTGACTGCTTTCACTGCTAGAGTGAAAGTGTGAAAATTTCTTTTTATTTCTACCACTTGCTAATCCTGTTTTGGCTGGTGCAGCCCCTGCAAAGAGCTCTCTCCATGGGATGTGTTACTCAGAAATGATCCGTACTATTGCTGAGATTTGGGAAGTGCTTTGATTTGTTTTATGAACTTGCAAAGAAAACCTGGTGAGCATTTGCTGTTTGCCCATTTGATGGAGAGGGGAAAAAACCCTAAATTGTTTATTTTATACTTTTGCTTGACATCGGTAATTTTGCATTTGTATATTTATCAGACTTTCAAAAGGCGGTATTTCTTGGTACAAGCTAAACTCCCATGGCTCAGCATCAGGTGAATATATGGGGGGCGCCTATTGAAGAATATATCTGGTCCAGGTAGCTCGGCTTGCAAGCCGCAGATTGAGATGCAGATTGAGCTCTGTGTGGTAGCCCGAGACAAGAGGCCGTGAACTGCCAACTTTTAGAATAACAAAGGGCACGAAGAAAGGTGATGGCCAGGTGAATGGACAGCGAGAGACACAGCAGGAGCCGGGAACAGCCGACCTATGGGATAACACAGGAGACAGGTGGTGCCAGCGAGGTGGAGAGGGGAGCAAGAGCAGAGGACTGAGAAGGAAGACCGAGACTGGCCCGCAGGTTAGACTGTGAGGGTATAAAAGCCCAGAGGTTCTTTTGTTGGGGGCCCTCCTCGGAGGCACCGGCTCGGGCTGTTTCTGTGTTACTGCGCCATGAATAAATGGCTCTATGGAACGAGACATCTGAGAGTCTGCTAAAGGAAACCTGGTGTCGAACCGGCAAGGAAACCTGGTCTGACTGCGTGTGAATGAGGTGTACAGGGAGTTAAGCGGGTCCCGCTGTGAAGGGGCTCCTGTCCCAGCACTGGAAGTTTCTGGCTTTGGGAAGGTGACTGGCAGAATCTCGTGAATGGTCAGACTGGGAAGTTTCCTTAACAATGGCTCCCACACTGTCCCTGCACTTCGTGGTGGGTGGCAGATGAGCCAGGGTGCATACAGAGACTGAGTTATTTGACTCTTTTTAGAGAAAACTGGGAGAAGGACGGAGCTGGCTGGTGAGCTCATGAATGAACTGCATAGGAGTTGCTGTATCATTCAGTGATAGCACCAACTGCTTCAAAATGAAGGTTGAGTTTGAAACTGTGGAATCCAGCAACTTCTCCAGACTGGGATAAGCAAAGTTTGGGGGACAGCTTTCAGAAGATGGGGACTTGTCTACCTCTAAGGGAAGCAATAACCCTTTTAATCCCTAGAATGGGCAGCAGTTAAAACCAGACTGATTAGTGGTGTCTGCTGCAAGGCTGTCCCTGACTGTGGATTAGGGAATTTGGTCTCAGTTTCTTCAGGTTTACCTGTCATCATCTGGGTGTGTGATTGGATTCAATGGTCTCTGAACAGCACAATATTGCTCTGTCAGGGAAGAGTTCATCCATATTTTTGGAACAAGACAGACATTGATAGTGGCTTGTCCAAGCCTGGCCTGGCAATAAGTTCCTCTTTGTAGTGCAGGCAGGACAGTTTAAGGGTCTTTCCTGTCCCCTTTCCTCCTGTATGCTGTGTACTGGTTGCTGAGAAACACATCCATAGATGTGTAAGCTGGATACTGCATGGTAGGTTAGGGTGGCAGGTAGCACGTCTTGTGCATGGATACTGGTGGCAGGGATAACAAATTCCTGGCAGATCCTCAGGGAAAGGAAGACCGTACTGCAAAGGGTGGAGATAGAGATAGGGGGATAGGCTACAAAAGGTGTGGATTTGAGGTGAAGGTGAGGAGAGAGAGCTGGGAAAACAGCATTATGGGTAGAGGAAGAAACTGCATTATCCAGGTTAGTTGGTAAGGACGTTGCAATGGCTTGAGGAAAGAGAGTGAATCAAAGTATCATAGACAGAGATGAAATAAGAGGAGACAAGGCATGTGAGTCTGTGCCAGTTCAAATGTGTTTTTTCTCCCCGAAAAGCTGAAAGAGAAGCCCTAATCCCTGTTTCAGTCTCTGGAGCCAAATGTCTATTACAGCTTTTGTTTGGTTAAAATGGGAATAATATCACCTTGGTGATGTGGTGAAGACAGGTGCATTTATGGGACAAAATAAATGTTTTATTAAAAAAAAAACTAATTTACAGAGGAGGTGGTGACTTAGTGATGGATAGAGTTGCAGATTCATTTCTGGGGTCTTTTTTATTTGTCCTTTGAAGTGGGAGGGATGCCAAGGGTCTAAACTGTGTTGGAGATTTAACTTAAAAGATGCTCTAGATATAAGAAAGCTTTAACACTTTTAGAATATCTAAATATCTCTCATCTTCATGGTATAGTAATTTATTATCAAGTCCTGTGCCTGGGGAAAGAGGAACAAATTGTGCTGTTTCTGCTTTTCTGTTAATGGACTCTGATTTCTGTCTGGTAGCTGTTCCATATGGCTTATTACTTTTACTACTTCTTCATATTAATAACATCCTTGCCTTTCTGACATATATTTCTTACGAGAGCTATCAATTCCTCTTACCCTCATCAGTGAAGAAGTCTGGCAAACATGTTTATATGCTGGATCAGATGCAAGTTCTCCAGAGCAAAATGAAACTAAAGTTACCACAGCTGGTGTCTAAATCTGCTGCCACTGCATTCCCTTGGGAACAAACTGATTTACTCAGTCTGTACTGAATAAGTGAAGCAGAGAGGTGAGCCCAGGTCAGGAAATGGACAGGGCAGGACTAATCGTGATGCTGTGTAGTAGTTAGAAGAAAGACTTTAAATGAGAGCGCAATCTCACTAGCACAAAGTAAAGGATTCCTCACTTCCCCTTTGGAGTTAACAGATGAAATGTACCCAAGGACAAAGACAATCACTCCAAGACACATTTGGATTTTGGACTACTCTTACACTTTGTTAATGGTCTGGGCTCTTTCTAGCACTGAATTCTGAAATCTTTGCAGACATAATTCTCATAGACTTTCTCTACAGTACACCAATTATGGTGATTGATATGGGCAAATGTGAACTTGAAAGAGCAATAACGAGATAATACAGCTCGATACTAAAGCAAATGTATTTTGAAAATCAATTTTTGAAATGAAAATTGCGAGAAAAATCATGCAAGTGTGTGTCTTTGTGCCTGACTCCCTCAGTTTTGTCTGGCTTTTTTCCTGCAAAACTTTTAGCAGTGACCTCAACCACACTGATGTGGATTATGACTCTCTCAGAAGGCTATACTGTGACAAACGGGCTTACCTGCTTATACCAAAATGCTGGATGTTAAGGTATATTTTGCTGTATAGTATCTCTTTAGAGGAAGTGAAAATGTTCTGGAACATGCTTAGCAGTATCAAGAGGAAAAGGTGAATCCATTTCAATTCACACATAAAAACTCGCTAACACATTTGTTAACTAACTCACATATTTGTGTAAGTGAAAGAGTAGAGAGGAGATACTATGTAGAAAAATAAAATGGACAGAGATAGCTTGAACTGTGGGTCTGACCCAGCAAACAAGTTTGTAAACACATTTTCCAAGTATTCACTTGGCACTGTAAACAAAATATGTGACCAGTTCTTTGTAAATCTTTGTAAGTAGGGAACTGATCTGTAGCAATATTCTCATTTATCACCAGCCTCTCTCCAAACTTCATTATCTCTGAATGCTGGTTAACCTGAAATTACTTTTCCTACAGGTCTGTGTTAAATGGAAAGGAATACAGTGATTTTAACTGATATTTGTGCAAGATGAAATCATCATTAAAGGCTTGGTGAAAAAGTCAAATCTTTTTCCTAGAGTTTCTGACAGCTCCTGCTGTACAGGCTGCACTCCCCTCTGCTGGAGGGAAGCTCTGCGGGTGAGTTGCCTTGGGCTGCCAGTGGAAGACAGAAGCAATGCTCTTTCCTCAGCCAGGGAGGTTTTCCTTCCACTGAGTGGTGAAAAGTTCAGTGGGAGAAGAAAGGTTCCGTGTCCTGTCCCTGGCAATGCATGGGTATGGTGTAATGGCTGTATTTTGCTGGCGTGGATTTCTTTGTCTTGTTACTGTGAGATTTTTCTCTCTCAGATACTACATTTAGCCTGATGCTTTGTCATGCTGCTGTCTCTGAACACAAGCATATATCCTCAATGAGCTAGCTGGAGTATTTCACAGGTCTATGCCTTTTGGTAAACTTACTAGATTTTTCTTGCTAGTGTGTATTATTATAGCTTTATCCAAATCATGGAAAGAAGGTTTCATATAGTTTTCACCTCCTCAATGCATCTGGATACGTTTAGAGATGCAGTGTTCCAGGATTTGAACTAGCACAAATCAGTGCTTGAGAAGACAGAGGCATACACAGGAATTCTAAATTCTTTCATTCTTAATTGACAAGAAACTCATGTGTACTTGAGGAAAAAGTAATGCAATGTGGGCCACCAAAATTTACCCTGATACCAAATACTGGGCTTGCAACAGCTCTGTCTGACTCCAGCAAGACATGCCAGGTAGTTTTGAAGGTGCCAAACACTGTAGATTTCCTTGTTTCTCTGAGTGTACTAACTAAAACTGCCAGGATGCAGGGTGGGGGAGAGGGAAATAAAAAGAAGTCAGCATCACTCTCTGTTGGCGAAAGGACATTTAGCCCGATGAAAGAGTGCATTAGTACCCACTGTCTTCTAGTGATAATACCTCTATTTAGTAAGGGTGGGGATCACTTCGCACAGCCTGTCTTTTCTGGTGCATCTGGGTTTCTAGGAGCATCCATTGCAATTGCTGATTCACCATTCACTGTGCCACAGTTTCTGTTTTTGCGATTGCAGCTGATCACTGAATATCTGAACATGGCTGAAATTCCTGAGCAGGGACTAATGCTAAAGGAGAAGAGATTAAGTTGTACCTGCTTGCGTTAAAGGCAGGGGCCTGGAGGACGAGGGGGAATGGCTTTAAACTGGAAGAGAGCAGGTTTAGATTAGATGTTAGGAAGAAAATTCTTCACTGTGAGGGTGGTGAGGCACTGACACAGAGTGCCCAGTGGAGCTGTGGATGCCCCATCCCTGGAAATGTTCCCAGTCAGCTTGGAGAGGGCTGTAAGCAACCTGGTCTAGTGCAAGGTGTCCCTGCCCCATGGCAGGGGAGTTAGAACTAGACACTCTTTAAGGTCCCTTCCAACACAAACCATTCTATGGTTCTATAAAGCTACACTTTCTCTTGATTCAGACCAGAAAGCTCTATTTCTTCCCTGTGAGATAAAAAGGGAAAGTCACAGTAGGACCAGTTTATTTGGGATTTGTCACTAGAAACAGGATAATGTGGCCTTAATGATCAGATTTCTTGCTTTTGTGTGGACAGTTCTAACCACTGAATTTATTTGAATGATACTGTTTTTTAATTAATGGTATGCCCAACTCAGCAAAGCAAACTGTTGTGGAATCTATTGTCCTTGGATCACCCCTCTGAGTTCAGGTGTTAGAAAGGACAGACAAAAAAAATAGGAAAATGATGTCTTTTCACCTAGGTGTTGTGTCCTAGCCTGACACTGAGACTTCTTGGAGCTTTCCTTAGTGCACAGCAAAAACTCTGTGGCATTGAAATAATTATTAAGGAATTTCCTTAACCCATGTTTTTTTTCTGGTGTTGGAAATTCACTTGTCACACACTGAATTGTCTTGGAATAGGGCCATTACTTTACTGAAAACATTTATTCCATAATATCCATTTCTATAATCTTAAATAATCTTAGAAATTGAGAAATGGGAGCATTATGTCACTAATTACATATGAATCAGCACTTTTTACCAGTCAGTGATTTACAGGCTGTGATTTACAAGAACCCTCTAACTTTAATTGAGTCTTAGAGGTTTCTTTTAAGTGCTGCTTTTAGGCAACAGAATTGGTGACCATGAAGGGACAGCTCTGCCTGCTCTCCTGTGAATCCAAGGGATCTCTGGATCTTCATGCCAGCATCGAGATTTTCTTGGGAAGGACTTCAGATCCCTGGACCAGTCTGGGACAAAGGTATGATCCCACTGCATTTTCTAAATAAAGCATTCTGGCATTAATCCCAGAAAAGGAAGTAGTGTTACCTAAAATTGCCCCAAAGTATGATGAAAAGGACTTTCGGTTAATTGAATCTCTCAAAGCTAACTGTCAAGTCCTATCACCTGTCCAATTATGGGAAAAATTGTTAAAAGAGAACATGATACCACCCATTGGGGGGCAGAAAATTTATTAAAGCATCTTAGGAAAACAGTAGTGAGCATAAAAATGGTTGAAATTATACAAGCTGTCACAGCAAGATGTGAAACTTGTCATAGATATAACCCTAACACTACAAGTCACAAAAGCTGGAAATCTTCCTGGAGGCTCTTGGAAAATAGACTTTACTGAATTACCCCAGAAAGAAGGATATTGATACATACTAGTGCTGGTAGACACTTGTAGTGGGTGGCCAGAAGCCCATCCCCACCACATCAATAAAGTAAGAGAAGTAGTGAAAGTTCTCTTAAACCACGTTTCCTAGGTTTGGAATTCCTCTAGGAATGTCATCAGATAGGGGATCACATTTTGTTGCAGCAGTGGTACACAAAGTCAGTAACTCACTAGGGATGGCTTGGGATCTGCATATATCCACCAGCCTCTGAAGGAGGCGTTTGCACTGTTGTTATTACCAGTTGTTGTACTTACATGGATCAAAATGGAAGAATTGCCATGGACCTTGACGAAATTTGGAAACATACCCAAATCTTATATCAAGTAACCCTGGATAATCTCTCTTCGGGTTTTGAAAATATTTGGAACAAACTGACTTCATGGCTACCAAACCGGAATTTGCTAAAACAACTGATTGTGGTAATTGTAGTTATCATTTGTGTTTGTATAATAGCTTGTATTACGATTCAATGCTCTAGTTACTGGAGATGCTTATGGTTTAAAATATGCTATAAATACTGAGACTTTGTTCCTAATGACCAAGCCTCAAGAAAAAGGGGGAGTGACATCAGGGTTTAGAGGTGTAGCAAGAAGTGATAATATTTGCAACATAGAAACTACATATAGCTGAGCCAAGTGATTCAAACAAACAATGAGCCGGGGAGAACTGAGGGAGCCAGCGACGTAAAACCCAGTTACTATATAACCAGGTACATTGTCTTGAAGAAGTTCACAGGGTGGTCACTTAGAACTTTGGGGACTCCAAACAGAGAAGACCACCAAGGACCCTCAGTGAAGACCCTCAGAGACCTTATGAGGATATGCATATATGCTAGTAAGTGTTGGGAAAGGTCATGAATAGGTAACAGGAATGCAGGGAATGAAAAACAAATAATCACGTGGTGCTAACATATGAGCTGTAGTGAAGACACCTCAGTGTGCATTTTGGTGAAATGATGACCAGTGCACCTGGTGCAGATTAAAGAATAATTTCTAAAACTCACAAATTTGAGTCTTAGAGGTTTCTTTTAAGTGCTGATTTTTGGCAACAATTAAACAAATGATCAAAAGCACAACTTTTTCAAAACAGTTAATCCCAAATAAAATCCCAGATTTCGAGCCTTTGTGTATAAAATGAGCACTTCTCTAATCTGCTTGAAAATTGGAGCTTGTTCCCCATACAGAAAGAAGGACTTTCAAATTATTGAATAATCTGGATTGGTTTATTTAATTTCTCCTGTCATTTCAAAGGGCTCAAAGAAGACTTGTGTTGTGAATTTTTTTTCTTTTTTTTGGCACTCTTGAGAAATATTCTGGAAATACTTTACCTACTAAGTATCAGTCTTATCTTTTTTACGGTATTTTGCAGGACATTTGCACGTACCCTTCTCCAGCTCATATACACACCACACCACTTCCCAGAGCAGGAATGTGGGACACAGTGGAGTGTCATGTACCCAAATTCCTGCGTTCCTGCAGCCAATACTATTCTCTTGAATTTTGCCTAGGATCACTCAAGCAGTTCCCAAAATAAAATCACAAAAGATTTTTGAAAGCCTTCCCTCCTGTGCAGGAAGCAGCTTGTATCAAATAATCAGGTCTAGAAGAGAGCTTCAGATGTTGTGCCAAAACATGAAAATGTGTCACCATCTGCAATATCTGCACTTCAAGTTCAGTATCTGTATGTCAGAAAGAACTAGTGTTAGTGTGGTAATAAGTTATCTGGTGGTGAATGCACGGTCCTTTGCTCCTGAGCCTTTTTCCTAATATTGCCTTGTAAAGGGTTACTTTGAGGAAGATGACAAATTGAATTAATCCTGTGAGGAAACCGCATTTTGAGTGATCATTCATTTATTAAAGCAGAGCCAGTGTTTAACATTTCTTCAACACAGTATTAGAAGGAAGTGAATGAATTATTGAATGAACTATCTTCAAAAGTTCCCTGAGGCTTATATCATCTTGCACTTACCAAAAGCATAATGCCTGCTGTGCTCAGATAATCCATTTACAAAGCTTTTAAATATATTTAAGGGTGAGCTTTGTTGGTTTCCTATTTCCAATTAAACAAAGCATCTACTTCTTTTAGAAAAGCCTTAAGAAGCACAAAATCTCATTGTTTAAAATAATTTTGCAAACTTGTTCCCAATTCCTAAGAGCCCTCTCTAGTCTTTGAACTGGTGTTTGTTTTGGGTTTTTTTCCTATAGTGTCATTTGGAATTAACTTGGTTTATCTTGAGTTTGCCATCTCTGATTACCTCATGCTGTTCAGGGTGTAGTAATAGCATACACAGAGATCCCATGAGGCGGGATATGCTGAAATTGCAGGTTACTACATGGTGTGTGGGGTGCAAGAGAAAGGCATTTTTGCCATGCTTTATAGATTCCCAGCAGTGCTGGAGGGAAGGACTGCTGGAGATCCATTATCTAACGTCCTGTCTCCGATACTAGATCACGTTGGCTGCAGCTTTGTCACAACTCAGCAACGAAACCTCCAGGACTGGAGATTCTCCATATCCAATCTCTCTGGTGACCCAGCCCCTAAGGAAGATGTTACCCTGAAGGCCCAGCCTGAGCCTGCTGGTCTGCAGCTTTCCACTGTTGCTCCCTGTTGTGTTGTATTCCAAGAGTGTGTCTCCTTGTGCTGTAACTGCCCTTTGTCTGCTCTCTCCCCCCTGCAGGAGAAGCAGCACAACAACGAAATGTCCTCTTATAGCACAGTGAGCAACACTGATATCAGAGGATGTAGAATTAAGCTTACAAAAGGTAAATGTGACTTTTAAGAAGCTTTAAGTTGTCTCAGTTCCCAATGGCTGACTAAATGACTGCATAAGTAATAAATAATTTTTCAACTTAAAAACCTATCAGATGTCTCCTCTGACTCTTCATGGACTGCTAAAGTGCAGCTTGCAATGCTTTTCCAAACCACGTGCTGCTTGGCCACCACCATGGATAGGGTGCTCAGTGTTGCCTTCTCCAGAAGTTCTTATTCTTTTTCTGCAGCTATTGAATTTCAGACTTGTTCTGAAACAGGTTAGCACCAAAACTGATAGTAAGGTTTAGCTCAAAGTCTCCAATTGTGTATCGAAATACTCCGCATATGCAGTTTTAGGATCCAATGATCTAGAAAAGATGTTGCTCCTGGATGAAATTTGAAGTCAATTCTATAACAGTGAATGAAAAATGTTAGTAATTTCATTAATATTAGTGTAAAACATACAGAAAGCTTGCTGCTTGATCCTGCATTTCTGTTTAAGCTAGCTATGTTTCAAACTTTGCAAAATAAAACATTTTTGGATCGATTCATGCCTTTTCTTTCATTTTTGCCTTGTTCTCACAGAATGAGCTATGAGCACTTGAAAGTACAATATTTGAACTGCTTTGCTAGAAATGTTGAAAATGTGCTCCTGAAGTTAATCTACAGCATCTGTTGTGCTACCCAGTGGGAATTTTTGCCTTACAGATAGTTTCACTTGAACACTTGAACAGTGACCACACACTGCAACAGGTTGCCCAGAGAGGTTGTGGAGTCTCCCTTACTGGAGATATTCCAGAACCATCTGGACACAATCCTGTGTTGTGTGCTCTGGGATGACCCTGCTTGAGAAGGGGGATTGGACCAGATGACCCACAACCCTTCCAGCCCAACCCATTCTGTAATTCTGTAATGTCCTGGGATTTTTTGCTGTTCTAATGGGTTGTAGGGGCTGTGACTAATCCATGCTGCTATGAAGGCAGCAGTGGAGACAAAGAAACACCTTTTCCTTTTCGGTAGTGGGCTGCTTAATGAGCCAGTCTTTCATGTCAACGTGGTATTTGCATAGGCTGGGACTGCTCTCTCCCCCCTGCAGGAGAAGCAGCACAACAACGAAATGTCCTCTTATAGCACAGTGAGCAACACTGATATCAGAGGATGTAGAATTAAGCTTACAAAAGGTAAATGTGACTTTTAAGAAGCTTTGTCTCAGTTCCCGATGGCTGACTAAATGACTGCATAACTAATAAATAATTTTTCAACCTAAATTGAAAGTAACCTAAATGGAATAATAAATCCCATCACATGAAAGCTAATTTTTTGTTCTAGATATATTCCCAAGTCAGTCCAGTGCTTGCTATGGTCCATCAAGTTGCAAAGACATTCAATACAAAAAGCTTAGAGTAATTTGCCTTGATTTAGGGTTTTTATCTGCTGCACAAGCTGGGAAATTAATTGAAATAGGTGTTCACACTCCAGGGCAAGCAGATCTGAACTGACTGAGACACATAATGACAACTTCTAATTTGTAAAGGGCAGTCTACAGATGACTGTGGCTTTTGGTTCCTCGAGTGAGCAGCTCAATCTCATTTTCACACCCTCTGTTTAATATTGTGCTCCTGGGAACGGTGGAGAAATAGAGGTGGGAAAAGTGCTCCATACACATGTATTTTTCAGTGCTTTTGGGCACTGTTGTAATTTGATTCTTAAAGGACCAGAATTAATGAGTTCTGAAGGTGAACAGGAACAGAAATGTCTATGAGAAAGTCTCCAACATCTCTGTTAATTCTGGAAACATCCATGATAGGGTGATGGGTTCTCAGCTCTCCTCAGAGAACACACAAGTTGCCAGTCCTGCAGATGCTGTCAGGGAGGACTTTTCAAAACTCTGGGAGTGTTCTCAATGAAGTCACCAAAACTCTTGAGGTAAAAGTGCAAAAAAAAAAAAAAGCATCTCCACAAGGATGGTGATAAAGTTGATTTGCTGATGAGGAGAAGATGAGTCTCCCAATTCCATGATGATTACCTTGGCAGGGACCAAAAAAGGTGTCTGCATCTTCAGAGGAAGAAGGTGGAAAGAAGTGCATAGTAGATCATGTGGATGCCTTTGAATGTATGAAAAGCCTCACCACATAGGATATACTACTTTCTCACATAAGGTTCCTGAGTGGATACAACTGGAATTGGAAGCCCTGTTCAAGCAGAAAAACCTGATGAGGAGGTATAAAACATCACAACCTGTTATACTCTGAGTGGACAAGCCCATCAAATTGCCTTCCTCTTGAGATTCAGAAGGTGTTGGTTTAATATGAAGTCATAGTACAATCTGTCCAAAACAATTGGTTTATTACCAATTTTTGTTTCTCCATTTAGCTTTCAGATATCAGACTTTGGCTTTGGTTGAAGTGTTTGGTTGATGTGTTTAGCTGGAAACCAGACCTTTTATTGCAAAACACCATTTAACCGAAGACTCAATTTTTCAGTGCAAATCACTTAATACTTGCCTGTGCCAAGGTAGGCACCTCTGATGCGCCACTATGCCTCTTACATTTGTTACCAATGGGGTTCCTCAGTGGGCTGAACAGCTTCTGAGTCATTCACATCTACTTGAGCTTTGCAAAGTCAACCAGAAATACCCATAGATATTTTGCAAATAAAACACAGGGTCTCACTCCAAAGACCAAAGACACTCTGCAAACCACCTGCCAGCTTTGGGGTAGTGAGGAATGTTAATTGAAAGCTGAATCACCACTGTTGCTCAAGATGTGTTTATACCATTTTTGAGTTATAATTTAAAAGTGTAATTGAGCTGTAATTTGAAAGTGTAAGGAAGGCAGTGCTAATAGTGAAGTAGGGACAACAAAACTCTTCCGGCAACCAACTCCAGAAGTGCCAATTAACCTGAGAAGAAGGAGTAGTGAGGTAGAAATTTTAAGTGTGTTCACAAGTCTTCTGGTAACTCACCAGCCCAGAGGCACTTGGGAATGGGAGATCCATACCCCAGTAGCAGAAATGAGTGCTGGGAGTCCTATTGATCAACAGTAATTTCTCAGGATAATCATCATCTACACTGTCTGGAAAACGGAGGTATGTTGTTGCAAGTTCTCTTTTAAAAGCTGTCAAAGCTGGTGTACCTCAGGGGCTGTCAGAGAGTGAGGCACAGCAACACTGATGTGAAACCAGGCATCAGGGTCCACGCATTTTTCCTGCCGAGCACCACTTTTTTTCTTAACATCCCACACTACACACATTTTTCATCCTATTCATCATGTTCTGGATTTGCTCTTGTTCACCTAGATGTGCATCCTTATGGTTGCTGCCCCTCCATCTCATTCTTTTTGTTGGTCTGACTAAGGTCCTGTCTTGCTAGTTTGACCTGTCCTAGATATGCCATATAATATGGAAAATCCTTCTTCTCTTGAAGGCAAATTGATATTCTGTTGGCCTTAACGTTGTCAGAGTTTAACCTAAGGGTATGGGCTGTGTTTATCTCTGAGGGGAATTTCCCATTAAGTAGTCAGCAGCACCCAATACAAGAGAAGTATTGCTGTTCTCAAGTGGGAGTTGGGCTACAGACCTCCAGCAGTCTTTCACCACCTTGGACTGTAACTTGCTGCAGTTAATAGTAAAGTCCATCACAAGAAAAGCACAAGCTTTCTCTCTTTAGACAGAAACAGTCAGATGATCTACTCTTGATAGCTACTACAGTAAGTCTGGAGCCATACATTGCAAATGAGATCCTGTGATGACTCTATTTGCTCTGATGGAGAACTTTGCTGCATATGTCAGCGCTAAAGGAAGCAGGGAAATGAACATATCTGTGCTGACTGAGACTGTTTTGAATTAACTTTCTGTTTCTTTTTCTTTCCCTGAGGCAAGGTCACATGAAGGTATTGGAAAATTTCAAGGCAAAGAAATTCAACACCTTAAACTTTGTATAAAATAGAGTTTTAGATATATGAAACCCTGGGATATTTGGCAGTATAGTTAATCTCTAAGCAGTAACTAAGGTTTTAAGTGTTTTCTCAGAAAATCTAAAGGTTTTAATTCTGGCAAAATTATGTCAACATGCTGTCAATTGCCTCTTGGTGACAAGTTACAGAGAGCAATAAATGTTTTTGAACTCCTAAATGTGGGCTACATCAAGGGGAGAAGAATAAAGCATTAAAGTTGTTAAAAGCAATCCATCTCCTGACTTGGAAAGATATGAATCTGGCAGACATTTCAACTGCCAGGTCACATATTAGCACAGAGCATCTGAGCAGCTATAAGCTTTGTGCAAATAGTTTGCCTCCATATTGTGAAGCTCAGGTGGTTTGACTAAAGTCATGGAAGGGACACAGCATTTGTGATGCTGAGATCTGTCCTCTTGAAGCTCCTCTGCAACTCGCCTTGCAGGGTGAGTGGATTATAAACTTACAGTTGAGAGAGTTGTTTGGAAGAAGATGAAGTGGAACTTTTAACTAAAATATACTACACTAAAATGTAATGATATAGTGTCGTGGTCATAAATGCTAATTTTGAATTAGGTGGAAGTCAATGCATTCCATGAAGTGTAATGGAGAAGACAACACTGTGCAGAGACTGGGTTTTAATTTGAGAGATACAACAGTCAGATTTAAGTTTTATTTTTTGCTTTTATAGATGATAATACCACTTTTTCATGACACATAAAATTCAAAAAATTTGAACAGGATGTTTGATCTTTCTAAGCACTACTTTACATTTTTAGTATAGTTTTTGGTGAGGGGAAGATAAAGGACATACGGGTTTTTTTCCTGTTCATCTGACTGCTTGTAAGCTCCCCATCTCTTGAAGCCATTTGCCAAATTCAATGAGATCTAACTAAAGGAAAGGGATCTCAAAGCTGTCAACCTGAATTATATCCCAGTTACCTTGCAGCTGCTACATTACTTTTTGTTTGCTTAATGAAAATTGGCATTTACATGAAGGTAATAGCTCCTTTTGGGCTCATATTCAGCTGAAAAAAGGCTCAGAGCAGTACTTGCCCCTCCCATGTTATCTGAGTTGTATGTCCTACAGAAGATATTGAAAAAATTTTTTAATGAATAATAAGTCTTTTCAGTCCTGAAAATTTCTAAATTAGCTTTTGTAATTGACTCCTGTTAATCATAGATGAGACTGTTCCATCCTGATGGTGTGAGAGGGAAGAAAGACCTTTATTTGGCTGAATACTGATTTTCTTCCCAGAGCTGCATTTATTGTGTGTACTGTCAGAAATGTAAGCCAGAGCAATAGGCACACAAGAAAACAGTGAGCAAAAGAGGAATGGAAAACAATGTTGCCAAGGCAACTTTCTCATGGTTTCCAAAGATACTTCAAAAAAAATCCTGAAAACATTAGTCATACTTTTTTTAAAAAATACATTATTTTTATCTATTAATTTGGAGTTTGTTTTGCCATAGCATGGAAGGCATGGAGGTAGAAGCTGACCTCTCTAGGAAGAGAATTGCTTTCTTGGTGAGGTCTCGGGGCTGAGCCTGTGGTTAGCCAGTACTACAGCAGCCTGATGTGCCCATCGGGAATGTGCTGAAAATGTGTGGACTGGGAAGTTATTATTTTCCAGGAGGTGCTGCTTCATTATGATCCCAGTCAGAAAAGCATTCAGGTGCTGTGAAGTATAATTGAAGTATAATTTAAATGCTTGTTTATGAGGGCTAGCACTGTGAGGGAGAGGATAGTGGAGATCATGCTATGTCCCTTCAGATACTGGGAACCCCTACCTGTGTGGCACTGCTGGTCTCTGATGAGGACACAGCGTATCATGCAGAACCCATCCAGAGAGAGGTTCCATTACTTCATTCATTTGACCTATTATATGATTTTCTTCCAAGAAAACAACTCCATGCATCCCTTCTACTATCAAACAGAATGCATGTTGCCATGAGAATTTCTTGCTGCACTTTTAAGTAAGGGCAAGTTCACAGAGCTGCATAGCAGCAAAGTCCATTTTCCTGTGGTTGAGGGCCAGGTGCAGCATGTCCATGGCACATGGGAATGCCATCTGGGATGGGCACTTCCATCACAGAGTCTCTAGGAAGACTCTGCAAAACAGAGATGTTAGTTTTTCATGCTGAAAACTGTCCAGAATGTGCCATTCACAGACATCTTTGCACTCTGGTTTTACAAAAGAAGCTGTGATACTTTCTGTAACTGCACAGTGACTGCAATAAAGCTGTACCAGTTATTTATTTATTGTCCTCACAGATACTTAATCTAAAACAGAGTACCTCCAGCCTACCTCACAAGAAGTACAATTTTTGGTGATGAAAATTTTCATTTTACCCTATCATGGTTAAGTACAGTTAGGAAATCACTAGCGTTCCTTCTAATGCTGTGTGAAATATTTTCCCCCAAAGGTGGGAGATTTTAAAGCCATTAAAAAGGGAAAACTTTTGGAAAGTGGAAAAATGAAATAACACTTTCACTGGTAGAATGAGATTTTTTGCTTTCATAGCAAGTGATTTCTTTACTCGAAACAATTAGCTTGAAGGAAAAATACAGAAAAAATTGTTGTGACTGAACAGACACACTTAATCCTGAAAATACAGAGAAGGGAGCTTGACATTTATCTGAATTATGTAACCAATCCCTCAGTGGAACTGACAAGATTTTCAGGAGCACGTCAGTCCCCAAATTCCTCGCAAATCCTCATACTGTGCATAGGGCCACAGAAGTTTTCCAAGTCACTGAAGATAATGTGTGCACCCACTATTTTTCTGCTCTGACCTGTTAATGTTCACATGCCTCTTCATGTCAGTGTTTTGAGAAGCCTGTGGTGATAGAAACCCAAGCTGTGACTGATGAGAGTAAATCCCCTTCTGCAGTCAGTATATTGCATTGGGAACTGTGCTTCCTTGTCTTGCTGACTTGCTCCACATTGACTGCAAACCTGGTTATTTCCCAGGCTCACTGGGAATACAGAATTATGGAGCCAAACTATCCAATAGCTTACTGTAGCAAAGCAACGTAATCACCTTGTGCTAAAGTCTTGTGTCCAAGTTTTGACCACTCCCTTCCTAACAACACCTAGGCATACCCAGGAAGAAATGCTGAAAACAGGAAGATTTGCATTAATGATGGAGACCATCCTAGCCTAAACTGTGTGTATGTGAAAGTACCCCTAGAGGCAGAGCACCAGTAACCAAAGGCAAAGAGGTTTCAGAGTGGAAAAGGCAGACTAAGATTGATGCATGGTTGCTGTGCAGAATAGTAGCTGGAATAATTTGTGAAAGGAAAGAAAGAAGAGGTCACAAATTGGCCTCTTGACCACAGTATTTCTGAAATAAAAATTGGTGTAATCCTTGCAAAGCCCTGATGATTCAGGGTTGCCAACTGCCCAATCCTCTATCTGCTTGCTTTGGAGTGGTGGTCGTTTTAGGTTTTGTTTCCTGCTAGGAGTAAGTGTGTATGGGTCACCCAATCAGTGTAAGGTTGAATTTCCTGCTCTGAAATGAATGCTGCTAATATAGGACCTCCGTGTTGCCTCAATATCTGCTCTGAATGGTGTTAGCACAGAAAACACTTGCAAACACCAACTGAACTGAAATGTAACAGTTCCCAGCTATATCCTTCAGCTTTTCCCAATCTATATACAAAATTTAGGAAGCACGTGAAATGTTGAGACAATAAAATGTTCAGCCTACCTTGACTCTGAAGCAGATTGTCAGTTTTTCTGTAGGTTTTGGAGTGGTGGGCTTCAGAAATAATATTACTGGCAAATTAGTCTCTTCCAGGGCTGATGTGTTCCTTCTGCAGGAATGAACCTGCCTTGTATGTTTGCTGGATTAATTTATTTGCTAAATGATATGGACAAATCATTTTGTGAGTGTGGGTGTTCAGCCATCCGCTTGCATCCTGGCTGCTGGTTACCTGAGCTGTGTGACATTATCCCTGCTCACTGCCTGGAGGGTGGCAAAGAGAATAAACAGTGAGGCATATCACAGGTAAACAACTCTTACCTAGAAGTCAGGAGATCTTGCTAGACACAAGGACATTTGTTGTGGTCCATAGGACAAGCTGTGAGTCCTGCGATGTCAGACCAGGTATTTGTATCCATAAGAGTCATCCAGGAGTGAGTATTACAGTTTATTTTTTATTCATACATTGTTAAGACACAGGGTCTTGTCTCACGACACTGCGAATAGTGGAAACATGAGCAAACTTGGGATGTGGCTTCAGGAAGTAATTCCTTGCAACAGGTCCTAGAGTCATTGGCTCCAAACTCCCTTCATCTGCTGATGTGAAGAGAAATGCCTGCCCTTTATGCAGGATGAGGCACAGACAAGTGCCTGACATGGCCAGGAGGTTTGACTTTCTCAGCTTTTGTGGGTATTTTTCTAAAATGAAATAGGATATTTCAGTTGGAAGAGCCTACAACAATCGTCTAGTTCAACTGCCTGACAAATGTTCCCTGCATGTACAAACAACAGATCTGTAATCTTCCTGCAAAGCTTGACCTTGCTTCCAGAGATGATACAATTCCTTTTTCCTCTTGAGCTCCATGAGGAATTCCTTGTTCAGCCAAGCTGGTCTTCTGCCCCTCTTTCTTGAGTTACAACACAGAGGAGTTGACTACTCTTGTGCTTTTAAAATAGTAGTTCTTAAAGACTGACCATCACTCGTGGACTCCTAAGATCTCAAAAGCAAGGGACTCTCCTAAATAATGCCCTGAGTAGCCTGAAGCTTGATCTCCTGAAGTCCAGGGTAACTACTCTAGTGGCCTTTTTTCTCATTGCGGTAAAAATTTTCAACTCAATCCTTTTATTATTATTGTGGTCAAGTCAGCCACCTATCACCACATCCCTCATGAATCCTTCTCTATTCACAAATAGAAAATCCAGTGGGCATCTTTCCTAGTTGGCTCACTGAGTACGTGTGACAAGAAATGATCTACAAACTTCAAGAATTTCCAAGACCTGTTCCTCACAGCAGCATGGTATTTCCAGTTGATTGTAAGTTGAAATCTTTCATAAGGACAAAGGCTACTGATCCAGGAATTTCTCCTAGTTGCCTATAGAATGACACATCAGTGAGTTAGCCTGTCCTGCCTGGGGTAGACACCCACTACAACATCTCCTTTGTTTTCCACTCCCCCCTAATCCTCTCTACCACATCATCACCAACTGTGCAATCAAACCTTACATATAGAGCAATATCTCCAGCTCACCTGCCCTGCCTGTCCCTCCTGAACAACCTGTGACACTCCATTCCAGCACTCCCATTATGGGATTCATTCCATCCAGTCTCACTAACACCAATGATATTGCTCTGGGAACTGATCATTTCATCCTGGTTTTTATCACACTGTACGTGTTGGTGTACCAGAATTTCCAACATGCTCCAGAGCCCTTTGTGATCCTATGAACACTGTAAATGTTCTCACTAATATTTCCACCCTCAGATAATGCCATGCCAACTCTTGGCTTACCTATTGCAATCCTGTTAGTATCCCCTTCCCTCGTATATTCTAGTTTCAAGCTTTCTTGATCAGGCCCACCAGCTTACACCCAATACATGTTTCCCCCATCAGGACAGGTGGATCCCATCAGGCTCCAGTACACCTTTTGTCTCCAAGGCTCTTCCATGGTTTAAAAGCCCAAAGTTTTAGCAGACTCACCAGTTCCAGAGTAAGGTATCGATATCCTGGACTTGCCTGCTTCTTCCAGAGACTCCCCCCATTACTGCAGGGATTGAGGTAAACACTACACATCATAAATGCCAGAGTATGGCTCCATTGATCAATCTCCCTCTCAGACTCTTGAATACTTCTTAGTCTGCTCACCTCCTCCTGCAGTTCAGCCACTAAGCAGAGCAATTCATCTGTCTGGTTATACCTCCCACAGACTTTCTTGTTAGCTGTTTCTGCCTCTTGGAATATCCCTTCCCATGTCCCACAGTCAGAAACCTGGGTGGATGCCTACTTTCTCTTTCTGGGTCTGTATATGTTCTACCAGGATCTGGAATCTCAGAAAAAGCAGACGACTCTGCTTTTTGCTGGGTGATCACCATGCTGCTGGCCAGGAAATATGTATTGCTGCTGCTGCTGCTCCCATGGGCCTGTAGGAAACGTCTTTGTGTCTAGGCCCTCATGATGCTTTCTGCATCGACTGACTCACTGTTTCAATCCAGTACATCTCCTGGTGCTCAGAACACCTGCTTTGAGTCTATTGTTAGCCATCCATCACCAGAAGGTGATAGTGGTAGAGTGCTCCAGGGAGCTGGGTCAGCCAAGCAGAAGGATGTGGGAGACTTGCCAGCCCCATAAGGAAGAAAGCAGTTTGGGGACATCAGCAGTGTGCTGCCAGCTTTAATTTAGGAAAGGCCTTTCCTCACAAGTTTATTGAGCACTGGATTAAGCTCAGTACTGCATCGGAAGAGGAGTAGTCACAAAAACTGTAGACACAAAAATGTCAGATTTCAACAACAACATGGTTTTGTGATAAATCCAATGCCTGAAAGGTCCCAACACACCTCCTTAATTCTATTATTTTGGACAAAGTGTCTTAGGTTAGTCAGGACACTTGCTGAATCAAGGCTTGTCCAAGTGGGAGCCTTGTCCACGTGGGAAGTGAAGCAGCTTTCCTCACCTTGAGGAGCATTGGATTAGCTTGTAGGGGCCTTAAGGAGAGACTGCCCCAGCCTGAAGAGATCACAGGCTGAACAGAAGTGAACTGGAGGAAAAGTGAGGAAGGAACGTTGTACCCAGGGTCCCAGTGTTGAACAAAGCCCAGAGAATAGATCTCCAAAGTCTGACTTTCCATATCAAGGTTTGCTGCTTCCTCAGCTGACTCAGGGAACATGGTACCCGGACCTTTGCTCACCTTTCCCACCTTCCCCACCTTCCCCACTCTCTACCCTGCTCCTGTTTCTGTTTGTGCTGTGTGAACCATGCAAAATTTATCCTAGAGCAGAAAATCTTGTCCAGGTAATCTTTGTCAGTTTATGCCCCTGTTGACCTGGCAGTAGGAATAGGAATATTATAGGGTGCTTTCACAAAGTGCTGTGAAGTAGAAAATTGCTAGACAAGAACCCAGAAAGTAAGCTTTCTGGGAAGTTTCTGGGGTCAGATGGTTTTATCTCTTATAGCCCTTGCTACAAAATTCCCAACTCTAATACTTCAGGAATTTGTTCTTGGACTCTGAAGGAGCTTCAGTCCTAACAGTGGAAGTCTGAGGTGGTGCAGGTGTGACTCCCAAGAGTGGTCCTGAATGGTGAGACAGGAAAGTTTTCTTAACAATAGGGAAATGGATTTAATTAAACTGGCACAGTATATCCAAGTCTCAGCTCTGAGCTATTTTATTCAGGATTTAGTCCAGCATATTTAAAAGACTGAAAGGGATCCTGTGTTATCTCACTTCTCTCTGGGAGATTGATGCTGAGTTTAAATTTAACTTAAGATGAAAACATCTGTTATTCTTCAAAGTAAATATGTTCTTATATCCTCCAATTGACAGAGAATCAGACAGTTCAGAAGACAGAAACCAAGGCATTTTGAACTATCACTGTTTATACTTGGAGGAGGAGTAATTTGTTTCCCGCTCTTATGAGTCATGACTAGAGGTAGTATAAAATCCATCAAAAAGTGATGATGATTGAAAATGAGATGTTCATACCTTTTCAGCAAAAAAAAAAAAAAAAAAGGAAAGGATGTTATAAACAGGCAGAATTGTTACGATCTTATGAAAAATTCACCTTTGCCATATAAGCTGACTACAGCCTAATGTACTGTCTGCGATCTGAATTGTTATGCTAATTATTTAAATTGCAGTTGTGCCTGGAGATCTTAGGCATGCATTTGGGTCTTGCTGTGCTAGATGCAGGCACACGGAAAATAAAAAAGTGAAATGTCATCTTACAACTTGTTTCACTTTCCCTGCTTCCCAGATGAGAAGGGAGGGCAAAGGTTAGACTATCCCTCTGACGGCCATGTTGAATGCTCCCGGTGTTGGCTTTTTCAAATTAAATTGTGGGTTCAAATGACTCCTCTGAGGGACTAGGTGCCATGTGCATCTTTTCTGTACAAAGCAGCTTTGTTTGAGCCTTTGCTGAAGTGCTAACAATGCTTTAACTGGGTTGCTTGCCTAAGCCCAGGGCTGATGTGAATCAAAAATGTGCTGTCCCTGTCATAGACTGCTCTGGCTTCTAGCAGTGTCTTATATTTTTCATGGCACACAGCCAAGATTCCATGGAATAATGCTTCTAACTGGAGCCTTCACTCGGCCCCTCAGGAATTAATTTCTGCTCGTTGATCTGTGGCTGGTTTTTGAGCTGACCTTGTAATGATTCTGGGCATCAGCCCTGCCTAGCTGTTAGGGCAGTTGTGTTTGCTACTCAGCAAGGATTGTGGGGCACTGTGGATTCTTAAACCATTATTTGTTTGCTGGACCTGCCAGGGCAAAGGTCAAAAGCTTCTTCATGTGATAGTAGAGATACACTTTTCTTCCTAAGAAAAATCAAAGTGGTGTTACTCACTGTGTGCAAAATGAATGTTCAGGCACACACAGGAAAAAAAAAAACAACAAAAAACCAACAAAACAAAACAGCAACAACAACAAAAAAGGGAAAATGAAGTGAGAGAAGTTACTTTCAATTACCCAAATATCTTCTGGTCCATCTATGAAAAGAAACAGACAATATGTGCATCCCTCCCACACTGGACCTGCACATTTCGGATTTCCACAGAGGAGATGTGAAGACTTTCTAGGAAAAATCCAAACAGATCATTTGTTTGTTTGATGCTCTGTAGGCTGAGTAAGTGGTGGTGGTATGACTGGTGCCTGCTTGCTCTGATGGTCTCCTGAACTTTATAAGGAGACCCCCACTAAAAGAATTCCTGTCCTGCAGAGAACTGTGCACTCCTGACTGTGCTGTTACAATACACTGACACATACTAGTAAAGAGTTCCCTGCCGCCCCAAAAGTCAGTTTGCATGAAGCCAGCCTGTTAAGGAGGGCAGTATTTCATGGTATAAATGCAGTTTGGCTTCACTAGCTGAGATGTAACTTTGTCCCTTTTCTTTCTGATACATAGTATGGGATCACATGGGAGGAAATCTTTGACTGAGGATGCTTTTCCTGCCCTCTCTTGCATCATCTGATGTGTCCTATACCATCAAAATTAGGTACAGCCTAGTGCTGCAAAACTTTTCAATTTTTGCCTGCACATCTTGAATTAAGTGCCTTCCAGGATATATAGGCTTCTTTCCTGACTGAGTGTAAGTAAAAAATTCCTTCTGAGTGTCATCATTCCAAAAGCAGAGCTCTTATTCTCACCTCACTATCTTAGGTCTGACTGGACAGTACTCCATGGTGTTCATTGCTCTGACCTGTCTGAGTTTGGTGAGCATTTTTAGTACTGTTTATGTTCTGGGGACTTAGAGTATATTCTTCTTACTTCTGTTAGTCTCACTGGAATAGTCCATGCCTCCTGAAATGGTAGTGGCATTTATTTTCTATAGCAAAATTTCAGTTTAGAACCATTATGAGAATACTTTCCTCTGCAAGTCTTGCTCAGAGTACAGTAATAAGTGAGAATACGAACTGATTCAGAATGACCCTCTGCAGAAACCCAACTCTTATGTGAATGCAAGCCACTGGATGTTCAGATGACTCACATGGTTCACACCCAAAATCCAGAGTCTTTCTTGAGTTTGCTCTTAAATTAATTTTGAAAATTGCTTGGTAGCTTCAAAGTATGAGTGGAATTTGCTTGTGGTCACATCCAAGATCTTCAGAGTGCCTCATGCCAGTAAGATATGTTGATCAATACTATGAATTGGGTTAGACAAAACATTAAATCCTGAGTTAAGGTATGTGATTTAGCAAGAAAAAAAACAGCAAAGCTAAAGAATGAGCAGTTCCACTTCTTCTGCCCATTACCATGGGCTTTGGAACACATACTGTGCTTTGAATTCCACTGCAGAGTCTGGTCTAATAACTAGGGATGTATGAAATTACTGGATAAGGAAAAACAAAGTGGTTTTTCAAGTCTCCAACTTTTCTCCTGTCTTCACAAAACCAACTGTAGAACAGGTAGGTTTGTGCCAGGATGGGAAAGAAATTTCTGGTTAGATTCCATTTTCCTGAATAACATTAGAACCCTCTCCTTTTCCTGAAACTTTTGCAAGTATCTGCTGATCTTTTTCTTGTTTAATTTCAAGCTTTTCTCAAGTTCCTGAAGTGTCTTTCAGCTTCTGAGCCCTTGCTTGTGAGGTCCAGCATGCACTAAATCATTTGTATTGTTTTATTATAAAGACATCCCCTTTCCTCTGAGTAGAATTGTGTTTGAAATATGTACTTTTCCAGTTTTATTTTGTAAACCAATTATAAAAATAAGCACACTTGGTTGTCTTATGGAGTGCCTTTGGGGTGAAATGGAATAATACAGCTGTAATAGATGTTAAATGATTCTAACTAACTGTGCCAGTCCCCGAAGTATTATTACTGTCTAATTGTAACACATTAGGTCAAAACCACATTATTTTGGTGAATGTGAAAGGCTGGTGTGAGACCCCTCCTTGTGTATGTAATGAGGAGTGCATCATCTCTCTTCAACATTCCTGGAAAACAGCTGATGTCACTACTGAGTTGTTTCAAAGTCTCATTGCAAAGCAAAGTCTCATTTGTTCTGTAAGTAGCTGGAATTGTTAATCAGAGCCAGCCAGCATTACAGTCTCAGTCTTGACAAGAATCAAGAAGCACATGAGATTTGTATTGCATGATCCAGAGAACTTAGAGGGATGAAAATTCTCTTCCCAATATGAATCATTTTTCTGGGACCTTTAGCAGAATTGGGATGCTCTCAGTTCTGGGTGTCCCACCTCAACAGAGGCAAGAAAAACATGTTACAGTGTATTGTTCAGATATGCTTTAGAACAAAGTTTTCTCAGAGCTGAGGGATTCCCTTCTGCACTGATAAACATAGTATTCACAGAAAGATTGCTAACAGTTTGCCTTATAAATGTACAAAAAATAATTTTACAATATGGCAGCTGAACTTATGCAAGACAAATACCTCAGTGCTCACTGAAGGTACTTCAAGTCTGAATGTCGGAAAAAAAACCCAAAACAACACTTCTTTGAACAAATAGAGATATGCAGATTTCAGCATTTGATTTGCTAAGGCAATAGATTGTTCTTTGCAGAAAAAAAAAGTTATCCCTGAAAGCAGTATGCCTGCTCAGCATGTTTTAGATAGAGTTGACATGTCCTCTAAGGATTAGACAACTATATATATTATACATAATTATATAAGTAATCATAGACAGAATAAATAGGAGGATTAAAAACCTCTGAGAGTGGGTGTCTTGTCACAGCCTCCTTGCACTTTCAGTGGCAGAGCAAAGGAAAGGATACAGCTAAAGCTTTTCGTTTTCCCCATTTTGATGATCCAGCAGAGAGAACGTTCCATTGACTTTGAGGGGGGGCAAGGGCAGGCCTTCGCTTCTTCACAATAGCAAGGTCATGTATTTTCAGTGTGTGAGATCCTGGATCCAAATCTCACTGAATTATTGATATGGGTCAGAACCAACTCACTGTGTGTGTGTGCCTGTGCATGTGGGGAAGGGCTGGGCCTGGACATGCAGGTGCATGGTAAGGCCTCACATAAGGGATGTGCTGAGGGCACAGGGCAGAGCTGGAAGGCAAGGCCTTCTCTCTCTCCCTCTCTCTCTCTGTCTCATCTACCTCTCCAGCTGGCACCATGTGAATTGCTGAATGTTGTTGGTCACTATTCTCCTCTCCTTTCTCTCTCCTCTCTTTCTTCTCTCTTCCTTTATTCCTTTATATCTGTTTTCTTTCACTCTTTTCCTTCTCTTGTGGGTAACTTAAAACCAATAAACTGTGTTTTACTAAAGCTGGTATATGGATTGTTTCAGTGGGTGTTTCCTGTGGAATGGATCTTTGTGCTGAATGCTTTCGTGAAATGCTTTTTTCCTGGTTGTATTTTACTCCTGTAAAAACCTTTTGTCAAAATATCTTATTTTTCTCACTAAATTAAAAAGAATTTCTCTTAGAGAAGAGTGTGTGACTCTTTCTCCGGACGCTAATTAGAGGTTCTAAGGAACCAAAAGTCTTTTAAAAAGTCTTAAATAAAAATGTAACTGCTCTGGTCAGTTTATAGCTTAATCCAGAGTGCAACACAGTGCAGCACTTAAAATACACCCCTTATCTCCAGCCTGTGACCTGTGGCTGTTCTCAGCTGTCTCTGTTGCAGCTCTGTTTCTCATCTGGAAACCTACGGCATAGCTCCTAGTAAGGTTAGCCTTTCCTGGGTGCTTTCACACTAGGATGTTCTTGTGGACTTGTGGTCAAACTTCTCAGGACCTTTCGTGTCTCTGGCGAAAAACACACTTAAACAAGTAATACATTGAAGCTGACTGGTTCCAGGTTGTCTTCTTCTAACGGCTTTGCCCCTGCCATGACAGTGCCTGGATTTTTGAAATGGCAAGGTGTTTCTTACGTTGGCACTGACATCAGGTTCCTTTCAATGGAAGGAGAGGCAGTCAGGGCCTTTCAGCCCCAGTGTGGTGCTTAGAGAGAGTGGTCTTGTGGTTTGCTGACAATTGATGGAGCTTTTTAGGTTTACTAGGCCGCACATGCAAACTAAGCTTCCATCTCATCACTCATGGCCAAGACAGCCAAGTCTCTCCTGGATGACTGGTCCCTGTGCTGCTAAGAGAATGGGGGAGCAGTTTGAATGGACTTTGATGGGGAACAAGTTTGAAGATGTCCAGTATTTATCTTTGGTTGTAAGCTAGACACTTCTAGAAAATATATCTTCCTCATCATGCTGTGATGAAGGCCAGACTAGAGGAAAAAGAAACAGCTCTATTCAAACTGCTATACTTCCGCTCTCTGGTAGTCCACTGCCAAGGACAATAAACCTTGTTTTGGTATAGACTGAAGCATCACAGACAAAATTTGATTTCATTATTACATTTCATTTGTTTTCTTGGCATTGCCTTATTCCTGTCAGGCTCCCTGATAATCCATTTTTCTTTTCATTCTGCTGCTTTTTTTTCCATCCACTTATGTTTACTTAGTGCCCAAACCAATCTCCTGTTACCAGTCATTCATCTCAAATCTTTCCACTCTATAGAGACAGCAAATGACTTGGAAAAGTCACTTGTGTTTTATTTTTAAAGGTCATTTGCCAATAACAATGCAAAGTCAAATCTGGTTTCATACTTGGAGGAAATCAGCAAAATAGGCCATTTTTTTTTTTTTGCAAAAGGTGAACTCTACACTTATTTATTTGGACTTCATTTTTCTCCTTGGACTCTAGCTATTTCCAAGTGCTCCAATGACACTTGGAGAAGCAAACTGAATGGGGAGCCTGATTTTGAGCAGTGTTTCTTCATTTGCTTTGCTCTGGTTATGATAGCGGATACATTTTGACAGGATTGCTTTAAATCAGAATAATCTTACTCATAGTAACCAATGGTTTAATTGATGTCTTGGCTTTCCCCTTTGTTGTTTTTGGCATCAGCACACTCCCTACTGCATGATGTCTTATCCAGCATTATTAATATACTAAGTTCAGGAGCACAAATCTACTATCCATTTCATTTGAAAAAATGTGTTAATGACCAAGCAATGGGATTTCTCTGTGGTGTGGCCATCAGTTATTTGTACAGTCAAACACATACTCTTACAAGTGTCTTGATTGAAAGAGTGGCAGTAAGTAGTTGAAAAGAAGGGGACAGTTATTACAACATTATTATAAATTTTAATCCTAATTTTTGAAAAGTTGTTAGTTTCAGGTCTTACAAAGGTTTTTTTTGGAAATCTTGCAAATTTTTTTTCCAGCTAGGAAAAGACCAAAACTTTGGAACATGGCCCATCTCAGTGAAATTTAATTCTGGAACAGCAGATGAACAGGGCACTACATACCTAATAGAAACAGATTGCTAAGTAGAAAGGTGAAATCCTACTAGTATTCCTACTGAAGACTGGAGAACAGATTCATCCCTTATTAGACACCAGAGAGTGCATGCAAAAACTCTTTTCATGTCTCTGCTCCCAGAACCACTCATTTTCTCAGACAGCCTCTTTCCTTTAAAAGACAAGAAATTAACTGCACTGAAATATGAAAAGTGTGATGTCTTGATTTGTATATATTTCAGTTAGGTTTTAAAGAATTTAGATTTTTAAATAGTCCTTCTGTAAATCCTTCTCTGAGATTTGCTGGGGTTTGTTTCTTGGCCTTTGGAAGGAGTTGGTTATTTGTCTGTGTTAATTTCTTTCTGGTTCTTTTCCCCTTGTCTCTCCTCTCAGCTCCTTTGAAAAGTGTTTTGGTTTTGTTTTTTATACCAGATTCAGCAGCAGCAACCCTTGTTTCTTCAAATGATTTCAGCATTTCCCTGCATTTGTATCACCTGTTTCTATGTGAGATAAACTTCCGTGGCTGTAGTGATAAAAGAATGTTACAGAGTTTGTAGTTTGTACTCTGCTCAGTAATTCTCCATCTTTCTTTCACGTGGCCATCAAGTGAAGTCTCAGAGACCCTGAACATCAGGGAAAAAGATTTTACACTGACCACTGCTTCCTAATTGCACTGGCTGATTGTATTTCACATGTGAGGCAAACAAATCTAAAATCTGAGTGTCCTTGTCATGAGCACCCTCAGCTAGGGATGCAGGATTAGGGTTTTTTTCCTTGGAAATTAGAAAATCAGATGCTAACGAAAGAACCTAAAGGTTGTACCAGGCCTGCTGGCACTGTGTGGTGAGGTTTTATGAGCACTTCTCACTGTGAATCCTGCTTTTTATCAAACTCTTTTATTTTGCCACAAAGACATATTGATGTAAGAAAGAACTCAGCCAGAACATGCAGAAAGAGCTGGGGATGTCTGCTCTCTGTGCACAGGAACATGGACTCATGACACCTTGCAGGTCATATCTCCCAGACATGTGCAATATTAAAGCTGGACCTGGATGATAGAGGGGAAATAGCATACCTATTTCAATATCACTTCATCAGAAGTGGAAAATGTTGTTTGGAAGGAAATGCCAAGCGTGCATGTTGTGGGGTAGTCAGGCATACAGAGGAGGACGGGAGACGCATGCTGAGTTTTTAGTCTTGGCTTACAAGCTCTTCAGCATCGAAGTGCATGCTTGCTCACTAGTGTGGGAAAGTGAGCCCCTTTCTGGTGCACAGTGACACCTGGAAGGTGGATGTGTAGCATGGGTTGGGTGTCCAGCACCACCAGCAAATGCTGTCTGACGGCCATGTCATGTGCCTGTGGTGGGAAAGCCTTTGGTATTGTGGTGTACGATGCCCTAAATGATGAGCAGGCAATGGGATGGGTTTTACTTGATCAAACCTTCCCTACTTCCTCTTTGCCATCTACTCTCTCCCAGCATCTTTATCCAGGTTCAAAATCTTATGTATGTGTTTTTTCTGTTGGTCATATTGTGTGTTTGCATACCCCAAGGGGCTCATGAATGCTGGCTCTCTCCCATGATTTGCAGATCCTGGTTCCCTAGTCCTGGAAGAGCAGGGCTGCAAAACCCAGGGAGCAGCATTAGAAAATCTTGGCACAGGGCAAGCTGGGGGAAAGGGTTACTTATGGCTAGACAAATAACCCACAATATCTGCCCAGAGGCTGCTGTGGCCTGGAAGAGTTATGAGGGAGAGAAATTGTATTATTCAGTGTCGATTGTGCTAGAAGTTTTTCTTCCCAGCCTGTTCCTGGCCCAGCTGAGGGGTGGTGAACCAAAGATCTGCCTTTGAATTTACCTGTATAAGCCCTGATTTCTGTGGAGTTCTTTGCTGATTTTGTTCTGCTTGACGATTGTCAGGCAAACTTGTGGACAATCACATGGCAGGTTTACCTTTCTGTCTGGCTGCTGTTTTGCATATATTTCTACTTTAAAATATGAAGTCAAGATAATTGCTTATGTTTTGATATCCTTCCAGTATTTTGGAGAGAAAAACTCACCTGTACTGTCACAAATAAAATATATTTGGATAGAAATCAGGAATATTTTGTTTTGGAAATACGAAAGAAAAACCAATAGACTTTCAGGCTGCCAGCGCTATCTCTCTCTCTGCTGAAATGTCCTGCTGTATTTCTCCTATTGTTCCTAGGAGAAACAATAGTTCTCCTAGTTCCTATTGTGGAGAATACTGGCAAAAGTGCCACTTGTTCAAACGCTGCTCTCTAAAAGCAGGTTCCTGTACTAGCAGGCTGGAGGCCTGACTGATGTAGCTGGGCTGAAACAACCCCAGGTAACTTTTCCTTCCTGTGGCTGGGAGATGGAGATAGGAGAGGGGGAGGCACTGAGGACATGTAGGACAAGGTTCTACGGTTGCTTTTTAGAGATAGTATAGCATGGAGGAAGAGCAGTGCCCTGCTTCACGTCTGTCTTCCTGGGCAACAGAAGGTCACACAGATGAATCAGGCCATGAATCAATCAAAGAGCTACCAAGGGGCTTTAGGGATGGGCTGCTGATCCCCAGGGTGATGCAGCATCACACTGTGGTAGGAAAAGACAGAGCTGTTCCCCAGCGCCAGCTCTAACCCCACTCGTCTTTTTAGTTGTGATTTCGTCAGGTAGCTTTCTGACGGGTCCAACACAGATTGACAGTTTCCTCTCCAACAAAGGATGTATTTGCAGAGACAGGTTTGAACTTCAGCTTTTCCTTCTTCCTGCTGCTTGTGGGACAGTGTGGCGTATCTGAAGAGAGAAACTTTGATCAGTGGTAAACTGATCAAAGAAAAGGCATTTTGGGGACATGGAAACTATTTGTGGGTTGAATTTAGCAAGTGGTCTTGTCTGAGAAAATAGTTTCCATAAGTGCTGGAAACACTTCCTTTCAGAGAAGCTGTAAGCAGGTTTCCTATGTCATGCTGTGCAAAATCAGAATGTGTAGTGATTAACTGTAGACAGACTGTGGGAGGGATGATGAGTTTCACTGCAACACAATCAAACACCTCTCTTTGTGCCCTAGAAGTTTAAA
This sequence comes from Cephalopterus ornatus, assembly GCA_013396775.1. Lineage (NCBI taxonomy): Eukaryota > Metazoa > Chordata > Aves > Passeriformes > Cotingidae > Cephalopterus > Cephalopterus ornatus. The sequence continues at coordinate 249,855 of VZRE01011999.1, forward strand.
ATGGCTCCAAGCACTTAACAGGTTAGGATATTTTTAATGTCAGGTGTGCCTTTGCACAACTGATCCCCAGTGAGTAAGTTCCTCCTTGTGAACCATTCTGCTTTACACCATCTGCCAAGGCTGCAGCAGCACCAGACTGTGAGAATGAAGGAATTGAGAAAATGAACTGAAGTTCGTTTCCCCACTCTATAGTTCCAGTTTCACATTTTTTTAATCCCCTAACAGACATAGAGTAGCTCAGAGCACAGTATGGGAAGACTTGTTTGATTTGGCTGGTTTTGGCTATTAGATATGTAAGTGCCATGACCATATGGCACTCTCTCATTCATTCAGTTCCTGAGATTTGTTGGTTTGCCCAGTAGACTCCCTCAGCTGTTCACCTTACTCAGACTCTATTTTCTTTAATATACAGACTACATTAAAAAAGCTAAAACAATTTTTCAACTCCATATTAAGAGTTTATTTTTGAGCTATATGTTTATAGTTTATGTTTTTCTAGTGAAAAGACACATCTATCACAAGGTGGGAGGGTGTCATAAGTAAGAGTAAACCCATAATTTCTAATTTACAAGTTGGCAAAGTTGTAGTGTAGCATTATGCCATGAACAACTCTACAACATAGATGTCCTAGAAAGCATTATTGTAATTTGCTATCCTGGTACCAACAGATGATATATTTCGTTTGGAGCCAGTGGCCACTGGAAGAAAAAGTGCATTCACTTCTTGGGGGCTGCTAATTCTTTTGTGTTTGCAGAATTGAAGTGTCTCTGCTGACCAAAGAGGGGAGGAAGGAGCAGGGAGCAGTGACCCCTCTGGCAGTGCCTGTGCCAATCCGTCACAGTCTCCCAGGAAGGAAGGTGGATGCACCTACTCAGGGGATGGGAACCTGGTGTATAACTTCACGTATGGGAACAGGCAGATGCAGCACTGTCATATTGCAGCTGACAAGCTGGCTTTCAGGTACCAGGAACACCACTGTATCTTGCTGCATGTTGCTTCTCTAAATTTAGCCCTGTCAGTGCCTCCTGGGTTAGCTCTGGTCTGTGTCTGTAGCTGGGAGTGAGCCAAGGACTGGGGGAGGGGATGGAATGCTGTAGGCCATAGCTCACGCTCCTGTTTGATGCCTCACTATCAGGGCCAAGGACCACTTCTCTCCTTACGTGGAAGAGAGAAGAAACCGTGCCCAGAATTAGAAAGTTGTGTAGCTTGTTAACTGTGGCAGGGTGAATGAACTCTCCCATTCCTTACTAGAACAAAATTCAGTGCTTCAGTAGAGGGAATTAAGTATTTAACTCTTACACTTTTACTGTCTTTCAGCACATTCCAAATAACAAAATGGCTATAAATAAAGCTACCCTGCTAGCAAGCAGCTTAGGCTGGTGTTAGGAAGAAGAGATTGATAAATTTCTGTTCACAACTGAAATCAATCCCCTAGATCATGGTCTTCTTTGGGGACAGCATCACCATATCACTATACATTTCTCTGACTGATAATTAGGAAGCAGGCTTGTAAATGTGAGGATATGAGTCTGGGAAATCCACTGTTCTGTGGTGCAAGGATAAGAGCACAATTACAAGGAATAGAAGGTGTTTCCTTTTGTTTTTCAATGTAATTTATAGGCATGTATGTGAAACAGACCAACATGTCCAAATGTCCCTGCTTTCTCATATAGTGAAAAATGACATTTATCAGTGTGGCTGAGTGTTAGAAAAGTCTGGAAACAATGTGCAACTATACAGAGATGGTATTTAGTCATGTGCACATGAAGCTTTTCTTCCATTAAAATGTTGCTTCAGGCAAGAATGTATTGCTTTATTAGTTTTTTGGAGAGCAGTTTTGATTCATAATGAGAACACATATCTCAGCCACTGTTATTAGCGTGAACATGCTCTAAAATGAAAATAGACAGAAGGCAAAGCCAGGAAGCTGTCAGGGCAGCGTTAAACAGATTCAGATCTTGACAAGGTGGGCTGTCAAGTCTCATAATAATTTTTAGGTACCATGGGAGGCACATGCTGTGCAAGAGTCACTGATAACATCAGAGTAGTCATGCACATAGCAGTCAAATTGGATCACTCGGTGGTCTTTGTGCTTGCTCCTCCCCAGTGTTTCTCTACTGTCCTTGGCTTTTAGGAAGCTGTGGACAGAATTACATATTGCAGCTTTCTAGGGGCTGGATGCCTCATTCTCATCTGTTGACTGAAGGGGTGAGTGATTTTTCCAGAGCTTACTTAAAAAGGGGGCTCCTTATTGCAGTGCCTTGCACAAGGTCAGCCTTTGTTCTGCAGACGGCAAGTAGTTTTCTTGGTCAAGTAGAAGGTGAAATACAAAAGTAAACCAGAGCTCTCCTTCAAGCAGTCACTGACTCGAAAAAGGACAAATTCAATTTAGTTTCCCTTCCTCTGATCATCTCTGTTGCAGGATGCAAGCCAGAGCCGGTGAATCTTGCTGTTCAGCATTGTCACTCCTCTGCTTAATACAATGTGTGGTCATTTGCACATGGCACCTGCACCATGCAGAAAGAGCAGCTCAGTACTGCTCTGTTTGCGTGTTGCCTTGGCCATATGAATGCATTGGCTGTCAGAGATAAATAACACAACAGAAACTGTCAACGAAATGAAATTGCTGAATGTCATAGTGTCATCTAGTTTTCTATGAAGGGGGAGTTAGAGGCAATGAAGATTAAACAAAGATGGCAAGGAGTAAAGGGAGTTTCCAGCAGCAAAGGATGAAAAACCTCTGCCTCGTGAGCTCACAGAAGCTTAAGTGGCTTCTTTTGCAGCTGATGGGTGAGCTTGTGTCCTTCCCAATCTTCTCTTAGGTTCTTCTTCTCTTTCCTCAGCATTCAGCCCTGAAAAGCAAATAAGTGCTTTGCAGCCCCACACTGAAACAAAATCCTTTGAGTGCAGGAGATTTGAGGCACTGGGTTGAAGCTAAGATCAACCAAACTGGGGCTTACATGACAAATGGGTACACAAATAAGAACAGCCAGCATGTCTGTGTGAACTAGCAGAACCTCTGGCCTCTCTGCCCTACAGGGAAATACGTGCTAACTAATTAAAGCTACCAACTTTTAAATTGTTCTTCTGCCATCCTAGAATCTGTTACTGGGGGTTCTCCCTCAGAGCTCTGAGGGTTTGCATTAGGGAACCATGACTGTTCCTAAAGTTTCCCCTCTGATTATCTCCCAGCCTGACCAAGAAGGAAAAAAGACAGACACACATACACCAGCCTTGCTTCCCAACTAACAATGCAACTGCGACCAGGCTGACAAAAAGTAGAGGTTGAATGGTTTTTCCTTTAAAATCATCCAGTAGTTGTGTTTTTTTTCCTCTGAGATTATAGTATTTCTTATAGCAAATGAGTTTTGAGGTCAGATAAATTGGAAATAGGTAAAATTGTTACCAAAAAAAAAGTAAAAATGAACTTATTAAATTACGAATTACTGTTCTTTTCCCCTGTTTGCATAGTTCACTATTTTTCAGTTTCCTCCTGACATGGAAACTTCTACTATGATTGCAGCCTTACCAGAAAAGCTAAAAGCAGGAAATACTGCTGGATAATGTTCAGAGGAGCTTTGTAAGCAAAGAGGTAAAACTACACAAATATCTTAAGGCTCAGATGCTTCCTGAATTGAGCTGAAGTCCCTCTGCTCAGCTTTGGTCATTCAGTCCTTTCCTGTGTTTAGTGTGGTTGATCAAGTTGCACAAATTTCATGCAAGCTGCAGGATAATTGAAGTTTCTTCTGCTCTTGTGTCTGCAATTTCTCCCAAACTACTGGAGGTACTAGCTCCTGTGCTTGGTGTTTTCTCCCTGCTGTAACATGAGCTGCTTGACAGATTAATGCATGTATTTTCTTATCTGTCAGGTTTTATAGTGTGCTCTGTGCTCTGGGAGTATTTTTATTGCCCATCATTTTCTCCAGAAAATTACTGATTATTTGTACTTTTATTTTTACTGCTGTAAGACTTCAGGCTGGAATTGACATTACCTGGGACCATCTCTAAGTGTAAGCAACTTTCACAACAGTATCAACTTGCTCTTCTACAGTTTGGGGACTTTTTCATGTACTGAATACTTCGGTTCATAAGTAGAGATGTCACTCTTTCAAGCTGAGGAGAGAAAAGCAGTGCAGTGCCTCATCCATTTTCCAGACTTGGATTTTCATCCAGGTCTACAAATGTCTTGAGTCTGTCTTGCCCTCTTGATATATTGTGACATGTATCTGTTCATAACCCAAAATCATATCTATGTGTCTGCATGAGAAGATTATGTAATTAGGTAGGTGGTCTGGGAGCGTTTAAACACACAAGGTTGTTATCTCAAAAGTCAGGAGTCACAGTGAGCTTCCCTTGAGCTTTCTCCAGCTCTTATATATCTCCAGTTTAAAGTTTTGTGGCAGCTCATGTTCTCCAAGGCTTTGTGGAAGAGGGTCCTGGACTTTATCAGGTAAAAGATGTTCTGCTGGAGGGGAAAGAGAAGATATGTGACATAAGGAGAACCAGGTTTGGAAGAGGATTCAATGTCCTAGAGGAACATTTGCTGTTTAACTTATTTCCTTAGAGGATGTCTGACTCCTTAAGGACTGTCAGAGTTTCATCAGTCTCCAACCATCTGGTGTGATTTACATACATCCAATTCCTCCCATTTCCATTTCCACAAGGCCAGGAGCTGGCTTGCATCACATTTTAGTCTGAGATGTGGATGACAATTGTATCTAGGAAAGGAGACTCTTCAACATAGTTCTTGATTGTTTAGGCTCTTATGGGATGGATATGTACTCAGATCTGGGGATGACAGGTCATGGAATAAAGACAAGGAGAAATACTTGCTTCCAGAGACCACCTGTTGCGTTTATTACAGAAATGAAAATTGGTGAGGAACATCCTGTGAAATTGAAGAGAGGTTTTGAGATGCTACGTTGACTTAGTGTCTCAGAGAATAATGATCTGTGCAAGAATTGCAGAGAGATGCTACAGTTTAGAAATGAGAAGTCTGAAGAGGAATATGATAAAAGCATTATGTTTATGAAACAGCTTCTCTTAATCTGTAGAAGGGCCATTACTTGTTCTTTGCTAAGGAGAGCTAGGACGGTCTCACAGGGAAGGAGAGAAGGATCCACTTTGGCACTGGAGTATCCAAAGGCAGTGCAGAACAATTTTAACTTCACAAAGAAAAGCCCTGAATGTGCTGAAAGCTCTTCAGCACCCCATGGCTTTTCTGTTTATGATCTGGCAAGTTATCAAATGAAATTTGAAAAACTTTGTAGGAAAAAAAAGTGAAAACAGTCTGTACCTCAGGTGTTCACGAGACCATGCTCACCACCTACCATGTTTTGTAGGACAGCAGAAGAACCTGGAGTTCAAAGGAAGGCAGCTTATTTTCTATCACCTGGGAAAATGGGATTAATAAGAGTGGATGCTAAATGTGCCCTTCAGGGGCTCAATTACTGCAATCAGATCACTGCATAAGGGTAGCATATAGAGGTCCATGTTTTGGCCAGTGTGAGGGATTTACACTGACTTCAGTGTTAACAAAGTCAGATGCAAGGAAAAGCAAGTGAGTGACCAGCAGAAAAGCATAATGTTGAGGAGGGGAAAAAAGGGAAGGAATTGAAGACATAAGAAAACCCAGAAACTCAAGTAAGCTGAATGCTGGGTTTGGCTCGGATTGCTGAAGGTTGTACATGCTTCATTCTTAGAGATTTTTTTTTCCCCTACTCCTGTCTCAGTCTTTATTAGTTATTTGTGCTGCTAAGATCTACTGTACAAAGAGCTGCTTCAGAGCTCACACCTGCAGTGTTCCTAGGGTCTTAATCTTTGGGACAGAAATACACACATCAAATTTAATTCCTCTTCTCAAAACTGACACTATCCAGACCACTAGGCTTTAAATATGGCCTTGTGGTCTTTTTAAGATTGAAAAATGAAAATAAAATGGCTTCATTCTCATTTCTCTCCCCTTAAAAAAAAAAAGAAGTATATTTACGTATCTGTATCTACAGATATCCCTTTATATATAGACACTCTATCATATATTTAACTATACACTCAAGTAACACCCAAATATTCAAGCTTTACCCGTCAACATGAACATACAAGAAAAGGGAAATGCCAAGATAAAGAGACAAGTGTTGCTTTCATATTTCTAGACATATTTCTAGGCTAAAAGCAATGCCACAATGCTGGTCTTTTAACAAAAACACAAAGTTGTTTTCAGTGCTTTCCACTCATGGAAACTCTCTGTCAGAGTTTGAGAAAAGCTTTCATCTGAACAGAAAAAAATTAGGATTTTGCTGGCAGAAAATCTGGGAAATCCATCCTCTGCATTCCTTGTGCTGCTTCCAACCTGCCACTCAGAGCTCTATAAAAAAGTAGACCTCTGCTTCTCCATTTTTTTATTAAGGGATGTGAGAAGGACAGTAGCACAGGACAGAGAAAACTGAATCAAGAAATTAACAGAGCAACAACTCTAGGCATTTGGGGAACAATCAGCCCATTTAGAAAAAAAGAATCACATAAAGGTGTGCTGGATAACAACACTGGAAAATAAATTACAGAGAAAAGAGAAGCTGATATTGTAAACAAAGCCAAGTACCCAATTAGAGCTACTCAGGACTTTTATTGTGAGAAAGCCAGTTAATCCAACAAAATCCTTGTTCATTTCTTTTAAAAACAAGCACAAAAAAATTCTGTGCCAGAGAAGCAATTCCCACAGAGGAGCTATGGTTTACCTCCAATGAAATTTAGCAAGAGGGTAGAGAGCAAGATTAATATTTTCTGGAGAGCTTTTGTTGGGAAAAAATATCTGGGCATTAAATCTTAACATCAAACCTAAGGAATCACAGAGATAGAACAGTCATGCTTTGAAAACAAAGCCTGCACATTTCTTTTTTTAGGCTATCTAATCAGCTTTGCTCTGCCTCCGTGGCTGCACCACTGCTCTTCAGTATTGTGTCCCAAAAGGGCACCAAAGCACTCAGTATCTGAAAATTGCTTTTATAATTCTGCAGCCAGAGAAATAGCAAAGTGTCTGCCACAGAAACCTCACTGCTGGGCCTTCTTCATGCAGGTAAGGCAAGAGCACCCCAGGTTCCTGGGATAAAAGCAACAAACATCCCGGACTATGATACAGGTGTTTTATAAGTAGGTTACCTGGGTGGTTCTGCAGAGGAGGACAGTGCAGTGAGATCCGTCAGCACACATAATTTAGGGTGTAGAGAGATGGCAATGCATGCTGAATGGGTATTGGAGTCTGGTACTTACAATGCCCAACTCCAAGTGGGACAGACGTATTCATCTTCTATCAGGAAGTGTTATCCTAAATAGGGTCAGCTGCATCAAAGTCAACAGTCAGGAGAGATGGGCTAATGCTGACAGCACTACAAGTGAGCCTGCCGTGCAACCTGGCCATGGATGAGGTTCTGTGGTGAGAAAGGCAGCCAGGGAGCGCACACTATTTCCCATTTCAGCACAAGGGAAAAGCCTGGGGAGCATCAGAGGTGCACTGCAGTGCTGTTCCAAACAGATAGTTTGTTGCAAATGCATTGTGGGATACCAGAAAACCTCCAGAGACTGAATTGTCTTTGCCATCAGTCCCACTGTCCAGAGGTGGAATCCAGCAGCTCTCCAGATCACCTGCCACACTTAGAGGTGAGCCATGTTATTGGATGCAAAGGAAGAGGGGTTTGGAACTGCATGGGGCTTCTGGGATGCTTAGTGGGAAATGAAAGGGAGGAAAAAATTGAAGATTTTACCTTGGTTGGGGAATCTCTAAAAACCACATAGTCCCTGCTGAACTTGCTTGAGTTGTTTGAAGTCCTATTTCTTGGGCTGACAGAGGGGCAGGTTAACAAAGCAGACAGTTTTTAGAGATGGTTGAGGTGCTTCTTCTCAGTCTGTAGCTTCAAGATACAAGATAATCAGGAGGGTGTTGGATTACTCATGATTTGCATTTTATGGAAAGTTGAGCAATGTTGCTTTGACTCATAGTCAACGATAATTGAGGTAAGAATTTGCAGGGACTCCGAATTTCAATTTGAGAAGTCAAAAAAAAAAAGAAATTATTAAGCATAAATGCACTGTGGCTTGCTAGAGGACAGCACAATTTCTGTCATTTCTTGTAATTTGGGTAATGAGAAGGTCATTTATACTCACAGCAGGAACACTGTCATAGGATAAGTTTCCTTGATGATCTGTCTGAAAAACAGCAGATTAGTAAGGAAAAGAAAACTTGTTCATTTTATTATTATTTAGTTTTATTAGTCCTGGTTGAGAACTTCTGGATGGTGTGCTTGCTGCTGGCAAATCTGTTGTTCATCAAGACTGAAATTTGGTGTGAACATTTTAGTCGTTCTTTCTCAAGGATGAATATGCTCCGCACATCCCAGACCAGCTAAGACTGTTGAACCTCTCAACCCCCTGCCAGACCTTGCTGGCATCTGCATTATCAGGTTATAATTCTGCCACCAGCAACACAGAGCTGTTGGTTTCCTGAAGGTCTCAGAGAAATTACAACAAATACTTTGCCTTCTTCAGCATCAGCTCACTGTCCTGATGACCAGAAATGACTCTAAAGACAGATTTTCTTGAGATTTGCCACTCTGGAGAGCAGTAGAGTTGAAAAAAGGAGAAGCAAAAGCTCCAAGTAGGACAATAGAGAAAAGCACTAGTGAAAAAACAGCCAAAGAGACTTCGGGGTCTCTGCTGGCACAGAGCAGACATCCTGATAAATGGATAGGATAATCCTTTATCCATTGTGTGCTTCACTTGTAGGTTGTCTCTGATATATTACTCACCACTAAATACCTGCCACCTATGCTTGAAGGGACCTTTGTGTTCCAAAAGATACAAGAACATCCTGCTGAGGTAATCTTCTAGGCTATTCAGGCAGCTCTCTTGCTGAACTGTGTCCTTGAGGACATTTTGGTGTGGGGTTGTCTTAATTGTGAGCCACTGTATGGTATATATAGCTGTCTGAATTGGATACCTCTTGTGGAGGAAGATGATGAGCTGCTGCTGGGAAAGATGGGTTTTTTTGGAGGTCCCAGCACCTTGAGTCCTCTTTACTGTCTATACACAAGTACTGTCCTAGCAGCTCTGAGGGCTGTTGGGCCTTAAAACCCTTGTGTACTCTCAGGAAACTGAACAGGAAAACACCTCTGAAAAGCTCTTGGAGACATAAATTCTAAGCCTTTTTCTGAGCAGCAGGTTGAGTGTCAATTTGGTACATTACTATCACTTCTTCCACACACCTGGAAGAAAAATATATGTGTCCCATGGCTGAAGGAAAGGACATGTCTAATATGTGACCTCTGTAAAAGATCTGCTATACTGATAAATAAATGTCATCTCTTCAGAGATGGCTGAACAGCCCCGTATCACTTTCAGAGGTGCCATATAAATGTTGTAATACAATATATGGCTTTCCTTTGACCTTACCAATGTTTAACTTGGTCTCTTCCACCTTATTACTTTGGTTTGATTAATTTATAGATAAGGTTTTTCATTTTCACAAAGTTTCACATGCAATGATTTTCAGTAACAGGGTTAAGCTGCCTTCCCTGTATAGCCTATGTATCCATCAGGAGAGTCTGCCACCCTTTACTGGCCTGAAGTCCTTTGAAAATCTGTCTTATGCTAAACTTTCTCCTTGAATACTGAGCATTTCCTCCTAAACTTTCTCCCAGACGTCCCTTGCTTACAGTCATCTGTGAAGGATTCCTGAATAATTCAGCAGTACAAAGCGGCTGTCAGTACCCTTGGCTCAGCACTGTCCAAAGTTGAGCCATGCAGTACCAGAGGCTCCATCACATCTTCACCCGCCCTTCTGGGACACATAAAACTCCTAGACCATTTCTTCCTCCACAAAAAGATGTCCAAATTTTATTAATTGTAGCTATGTTCTGTATCAAGCAAGCAGTTAACTCCCAATAATTTTGGGTGGCAGCCACCTTCCCACACTTGTCAAGGTGATGCCAGAACTTGCAGTCAGCAGAGGCAACCCTGTGTATTGACATTAGATATACACCCTTATAGATGCATATGCATACTCTGTTGCATACACATTTCCCTCTAAAACTCACTTTTCTCACTAAAAAAAGGCTCAGAGGACATGCCCTTCTTACAGAGAATTGCAAATTACCTGTGGATATCATTAATTTATCAGTGGGTGTTGCATACAACAGTTCTGTGCCTGTTTTCACAACAGCCTTGCACAGTCACTGGGGCAAGGTGAAGGTTGGACAGAGAAGGGCAACCAGTCTGCCACGTGAGGCTCTGCAAAACATCTTCTTCAAAAAGCATTTCCAGAAAAAAGCCTTTTGCTGACAACCCAAAAAGACTGACTCCAGTTTCCGCAGTGCACAACTTACCTTGAATATAGGCAGATTTCAACATGATGATGCTGGAAGCTCTGATATGATTTTATGTGCAAGCCCTGTGCTGCGCAGTGAATGTGGATGGCTGCAAGAGTCCCCTGGGAAATATGCTTTCATTGTGAAACAAACCCATGGGGAAAAGGAACCCCAACCTGCTGTAAAGAGCTCAAGGGGCTTCTTCCAACAGAGTCCTTCATGTGAACCCTGCCCCTGGCATCTTGCACTGCTACTAGTCCTTGCTCACTTATCTTGGAAGACAGCAGGTGATAACGGCACACTTACAGATATATATTCATATACAGAAATAATGTAGCAGCTGTTGCTTATCAGCAAAGGGAGAGATTTATACATTACAAACAATTCTCTGAAAGAAATCTAGATCTACTAAATCTTACCCTTCCTGTAGGAATGAGAAAATGCTTTGCAGGACAGGAACGCAAATTCCCGCATATATCTCTCTGGAATCCATGAGCTGAATGTTCGTTTTTTTTTTTGTTGTTGGTCACTGCCTTAGTTTAACAAGATTACAACTTCGAAATTAAGAGGCTTCAAGTGAAAAGTGTGGAAAAGGAAAAGAACAGCTTTTTATTAACAAACCCAGACAAACAATAATGGTGCAACCAAAACTTCCAAAAGAAACAAAACAAAGTCCTAATTCCCCAGGCGCGGGGTAAAAACCCGCAGCAAACCAGGGGGGCTGAGGGCGAACTGTCCTTGGCAGCTCAGCAGTTGCTCGCAGCCACGTGAGCGACCACCCATGAAAGGGTGCTTCATCCTCCGTACAAAGGAGCTTCCGAGGCGTGGCCCTGGCCCGTTTTTTACAGGGAACCTCCCCTCCCCTCCACCCCTTCGCCCCTCTTGCTTCCCCCTCCCGCCTCCCCACCCTGGAAGAAAGAGATGGGGCGAGCGGAGAGGCGGGGGGTGGGGCTCTGTGGTTACCGACAGTCGGAAAAAATTCCAACATCTCTTTTCAAACCTATAAGAGTCAGCCCTATAAATGTGAATTTTACTATGCTGCATCTCAGACTTCTGGTTTTTCTTTCTGCCCTGAAATTCACAGTATCTGGCTAATGAGCTTAAGCATGGCTGTCAGGACAGTAGCTGTAGTGCAAAAGAGACAAAAAGCTTCAGTTTGCTTCTGGAACAGACTTTCCTGCCTATGGTAACAGAAAAAGATGCTTTGGTTCATAGAAAATGAGCCTTTCCAAATTAATTTTGCTAGGCCTGCAATGGCATCTTCCTGTCACTGTAAAATAAATTCCTTCTGAAAAAAATCTAGTTTGATAAACAACTCTCAAAGTGATTTTGTCAGGTCAGAATTTAAAAAAGAAATCTTCTGCCTGCAGCAGGTCAAAGTCAGGGGAAAATAGGGATGGATTCTCCTGCCTATAGGCAGCTGGGATTTTTCCATCCTGGGTGCCCTTTCTTAACAGTGTGGAATGCTCCCAAAGCCAGCCACTCTGAGCATGCTTCATGCTCAGCTGCTGCTCTGGTTAACTAAGCAGGAGGCAAGGAAAAGCTGTGTTGTGAGTAAATCCTTAGAGTTGGGTCTTGGCACCAGCTAAGCAGGGCCCTTGGAAGAGCCACGTCCTTGGAGTCAGAGCAGATACCCTTTGCAAAGACACACGCCAGGTTCACTAAACTGGGCCAAGCCTATCTGCTCCATGGGGCACAGACATATCCTCTGCATTAAGCAGGCTGGGTGAATGACTTGCTCTGTTTGATACAGGATGCCAGGCCCTTGCAAGCCAGGGCAGGACCTTTGGGCTGTCAGCTGAGGAGTCCCAGATCTGGAAATAGGGCAGGCACCTCCCTGATGACCAGGAGCTGCTCAGCCTAGTGTAAAGAACCATGATTTTTTTCTGTGCATGTGGGCAATGCAGCCTGGCCAAGCAGGGATAACATTTGCCTACCTGTAATATACCGTGTTGCAGAGATATGAACAGTGCCTGTGCAGCCTGAGTTGGCAGGCAAGCTTAAACTTTCCTGCTACTCCATTAGGGGTTTTTCTTTTGGCATCTTGATATACTTTTTCTTCTGATATCCCACAGCAAGTGTCTGTGTAAGTGTTGCTCCTGAGTGGCTGATGCAGAACATGGGCCAAGCCCTGATTTGCCACTGGACACTACCGACATCCTTGCTACCAATCCTTGTCTCACAGACTGCTGAGAGCTTCCTAAGCTCTGACCTTCCTGCACACATCCCACATATGTTAACTGCCATTGCAATTTTATTCTCAACCCACTGAGCCTATAAAATAGTAGAAATACACCTTTCCAAAATTTCTAGTCTTGGAATAAGCAGATTTTTTTTTTATTTTTTTGCCTTTATGGATATATCTATGCAAGTTCAGCAGGGTCAGGAGACTGTCCCAGCTTGAGAGTCATGAGGACAGCCTATTTGTCTACTCCTCTGACTTCTAGAGGAAGAAGACACCAACGTGATCAAGGTGTTTCTGTCCTAGAGCAAAGGGCTCCTTCCCAATGCCCCAGCCTGGATAAGTGAAGCTCTCTAGGCTTTGAATTGGAACCTGTTGAAAGCTCATCTGCCTCAAACCTCCTCCTACCTCCACTCTCCTGGTTCCACAGATCAGATTGTTGGCTATGCAATGTTTGACAACCCTGGCCCATTGATCAAGATATTATTTCCCTCCATTTTCCAGTAATCACATAAAATACATCTTCCCTAGCTCATCTGTAACATATGCTCCATTTCCCTTTAGAATGAAGGCCAATTCCCACTCTGTGGCATTGCTGAAGGGTTTCCTAAAGCAGATGATACTACTGCCATCTTTTTCCAGACTAGACCTCTATAGAGGCCCCTTGCAAACTCTCACCTCATCCTACGGTCTGTCTATACCTGTCTCTTCCAGCCTTGTTCAAGTGATGGGCATTGTCTTACTGTTTCTGCAGCAAACAAAACCTTGGGGTGGGAGTTGTGAACCCACAGGTATTCTTACACACAGCTCTACAAGTCTTATTTTCCCCAGCTGTCTTTGTTTCCAGTATTTACCTCTTCATTTCCATTCATCCAATGAAAAGCTTCATTTGGCTGTGCAAGTCTTTCTCTGCTTGGCAAATTAAAGATTATTTCTGGGTCTTGTAGTTCTCCATCTTTCTCTCTCAAGCCCCTTTGTTCCATCCCCATTGACATTAACCATCCTGTTCCATTTTTATGTGTATTACTCATGTTTGTGTGCTGTTGCTATTCCTCTCTGCCTACATGTTCATGAATGTGATGAAGAGACTCCAAACCAATTTCAGAAATCAAGATTAGCTGTCATCTCTTTGACTAACAGTCAGTGATACCTCCCAGCTACTTATGGAGCGCAACTGAGCCAACCATGAGAAACAAATTTCAAGGATAGGAACAGAAGGAAAGAGAAAAAGGAGGGAAGAAATGAATGAATCGAACGAGGGAGAGAGGGGGAAAAAGTCTGCAATCCCACAGTGAGACAGAGAATCAGAGTCTATGAAAACTGGGTGAATTATTGATGAAATAATAAAACTTTTAAGGGATTTCTATGCTAATTAATAACTGACTTAATTCTTATTAAATGGCAAACCCTGCCAGCAGCGGGTCGTGATAAAAGCAGCTCTCTTTTCTTCTGCTCCACATTGTGCTAAAAGCTGTCAGGATTTGTCCCCAGAAATCACATACAGAAAAAGGAGCTTTCCGTTTTCCTTCATGCTTCTTCTGTTTTCTGTACATTAATCTTAGCAGACAAGAGAGGTGTTGCCCTGATGTGAAAAGTCCTAGCCAGATGGCTACATGAAGTTCAAAAAGACAACAGCTGAGAGACTTTAGTTTGCCTAATGAAAAACTGGGTTTGCTCTCACTTTTAAAAGTGGGGCTGCAGAAGCTTACAGATGTAGGAAGCATCCGGCAACGAGCCTGCTCAACTCACAGAGAAGAGTGCAAGAAATGAACATTTTTTGGTTTTGGGGTGGATGGCTAGATATTGCAGTGACCTTAGGAAAGGCAGAGATCTGCATCACTTGAAATCTTGGATCTGAACTCTTCTGAAGTGACATGCTTCAGTTCAGCAAGAAGTTGTCACATTCAATCATATAGCCTTTAGATGGAAAGCAAAAAACCCTTTCTATTCTTTGATTAGCCTGGAAGATTATTGCAGGCCCATGCTATTTTTTTTGGTCTATGAGCAACATGTCTATGAGGTTAACACGTTGAAGATATTCTACGATGAATAAGCCTTGAGAGTCCTAGGAAGTGGTTATTGAAGAGAGAAAATAAATTTTTATAGGGAAAGCAAATACGTTCCATCAAACTATCTAGTCTTCCCAGAAGAAACAAACCCAGTTTTGGATGTACAGACCCTTCTGCAGAACTGAAAAGCAGCAACTTTGAAGAAAAGCTCGAATTGGTTGTGTCTGCTCTGAGGGTATAGTGTGTGACATTTTCTCTCATGCTGACAGTGCTTTCACTTGTCTCCAGCTTGTTTCAAGCAAGGAGTTTCCCAAGAGTAGTTGTACAGAAAAAAACAAGGGAATAGTAATTTGCAAAGTAGGAAAGAAGTGCATTAGTCAGGACAGGCTAAAAGCTGGTACACACTGGCTTGGCTATCAAAGAAACGATGAAGAGCTTCTTTACTGAGTGGGTGACAGCATACTGGAACAGATTTTCCAGAGAGGTTGTGGAGTCTCCTTCACTGGAGATATTCAAGAACCGCCTGGATACAATTCTGTGCCGTGTGCTCTAGCAGGGAGGCTGGACCAGTCGATCCACTGTGGTCCCTTCCAACCTGACCCATTCTGTGATTTGGTGATTCTGTGAAATAAACTGTCAGTTAAACAGGATACTGATTAGTGCTTAGATGATTTGAGAGAAGTGGTGTGTGGTGGGTTGACCTTGGCTGGTTGCCAGATGTCCGCCAAGCCACTCTATCACTCCCCTCTTCAGCAGGACAGAGGAAAAATATAAGACAGGGATGACATGGATCAAGATAAGGAGAGATAACTTACCAAAAATCATCAAAGGCAAAACAGACCCAACTTGGGAAACACTGATTTAACTTATTGCCAATTAAGCAGCATAAGATAATGAGAAACAACAACAACTCTAAATACATTTCCCCACCCCTCCCTTCTTCCTGACCTCAGTTTCACTCCCAGCTTCTCAACTCCTGCCCATGAGCAGTGAGATGGGGAATGGGAGTTATGGCCTCTTCATAACACTTTGCTGCTTCTTCCTCCTTCCTCTTTCCCCTGCTCCAGCATGATGTCCACTGCTCCAGTCTGTAACCCATTGGATACAGTCCTTTGCAACTTTCTCTAATGCAGGTCCTTCCCATGGACCAGTTCTTCATTAACTGCTCCAGCATGGGTCATTTCCACAGGGTACAGACTCCTGCAGTGTGGGTTCCCAGTGGGGTCACAGGTCCTGCCAAGAGTCTGCTCCAGCATGGGCTTCCCATAGGGTTGCAGCCTCCTTCAGGGCACGTCCACCCACTCCAGCATGGCATACACCATGGGTTGCAGGTGGGTGCCTGCTGCACCACGGAAAAAGACATAGCTGTTCACAGAGCTAGAGACTCACAGAGATGCTGGTCAGAGGGGACCTGCTTGGAGCCGAATTCACACCAGGTGCTAGATGAGGGTAGCTATGGTTTTGCTTATGTGAGTTTTGAAACCCTCAGCCCCATCTCACCAGTGTCTGGGGATGCACCACTGTCATGTGAAAAAGTTTTTCCAATGCACAAACATCCCAAACTGCAACTGTGGCTGTTGCTTTTGTTCCATCACCTGAACCTGCCAAGGAGGGTTTGGCTTTGTTTTCTTGATACTTGCCACCCAAACTATAGGCTGGGAACTTGATGTCCCTTTGGTTTCTGATTTTCCAGATTAATCCTGTCCATTGCCCTCCACTGCTTCTTTTATTTCATGCATTCGAGGCCTGGATCATTTCGGTAGGGAACAAAAAACAACCCAGCAGTTTGGGGTCTGTTGGGATTGTGGAGATGTCATATATTCAATACCAGTTTTGCAAATCTGAGTTTACAGGTTCAGCAAATTTCCGAGGTCTACTGCAGATGTGGAGCAGCCCTTCAGTCCACATGTGCACCGAGGGAGTCACTGAGCTGTGGGAAACAGTGTTCCCTGCTGTGAGTTTGGATAAAAAAGCCCGGGCATAATGGAACAGCTTTTTCTAGATTTGGGGATCACAGAAACCAAGCTGTGCAAGTGGCATCTGGTTTTATAATAAAGGCTCTTCAAGAGTGGAATTATTTTGCTTTCTGATGTTCTTTGTCAAGCAACTGACTAGTGCTGGTGGGCATCACGATCTCACAATAATCCTGAAACGAGGGCAGCATTTTTGCTGAAGTGGTGAGTCTACCATACCTCTAATTTCTTCTGTATATACCCTAGAGTAGAAGTCAGCAGCTGCAGATAGAGCTGTTTGCCTGCATCTTCTCCTCAACTATTTTTGAAAGGATAACCTATGTTAGTCAACCTTGAGTTTAAGTTAGCAACAAAGCTTTCATTTCCTGGAACAAGAATGTGTAGAAAAGATCAACTGCTCTTAAAATCCATGGGCTCCTAATCCTTTTAACACCTCATAATCAGAGTGCACAGGAGGCAGTAGGAGAATATGGTAGAAAAAATTAGCAAGAAACAATAATCAAGATTTAAAAAATGGAGGTCTGGTAAGCTCCTTAGAGAAGCACATTTAAATCTTCTTTTTGAAGTTGTACATTCAGAGATTTATACACTATTACAAAACTAATCAGGGTTCTGAAATATTTAATATCACTTTTTGTCATTACTCATGGCTGCATAGCCTTTCACGTGTTACATTCTGTTATTTTCCTCTATCAAGAACTTTACATCTCTTTATTTTATTCAGCGTTTTCTTTCCCTCTTGAGCATTTCAAATTTATTTCATGTTTTATTCACTGACTAGTGAACTTATTGTCTTTGAGGATCCACTGCATAAAAAAAGCCTTTATTTCTTTAACAGTGAGAGTCCAGATGTTTCCAGCTAAACTGAAGCTGTGTTTTGCAAGAACCTATCAAATCAGGATATTAAAAGACTCTAATCCACTCCCCCCAAAGGAATTGTATTAGTATCACAACAATGTAACTAGATTTGGATTCTATCTCATCGTCTTCACTCAAGATTTAAGTTCTCAATCAAATCAGTGGGTCTGGGAAAATATTAGTGGTTAAGGCCTTTGAACTGGGATTTAAGATCAGCTGAAAGAGTTTATGTATACAGCTCCCATTTCACTCATATTCTGTAGTGCAGGAAGGAGACGTAGGACAGGATTCTCTAGAAATGAGAAATACCTGGAGTATTTTCACTATCCCATCCCTCTTCTAATTGGTTTGGGTTAAAATACGTTGTTTGTGTTCTTTAAGTTGACAGATCTCCATGTTAATGTTGTTATATTCTAGAACAAACAACTTGTCTCTGTCTTTCTGCTTTAAAACTTCTCACACTTTAATACATTTGGAAGTTAGAATTTGGAATTTGCTACATCACCCTGGCAATAAGCCCAACATGTACATTAAGATACATTTATACATCAGATTTTCCATCTGCAGCACCAAAATTAAATACTTGCTGCCTCACAATGATTTCACCCTCGTTTCCCCTACTTACTTTCCATCTTGGTTTAGGCAAAGCTTTGCCTCCATGAAGATGCCAGTAAGCAAGATATATATCTATCTATATAAAGATATATATATATATTAATCTTAGCTAGGGACAATGGCTCAATTTATATATGTAGCTGTAGAACTGGTGTGTTATGTAATCAGCAGCAAGTTAAATATACTCCTGTTTGTGTCCATATCTGATCCTCGGCTTTAACAGCTTTAACAGTTCAAAAAACTAGAAGCCTTACAGAAGGCTCCTAAAATCAATATCTGCTCACATATTTTCAAGTGCCTGCAGCCACACACACATCCCTGTGACTCAGAGTAAGTTGTGTTTGCAGCATCAGATTGGATAACCTTCATTTTCTCCTTTGCACATTCTAAAGTGCAGCAAATGTGTTGTTCCATGAGAGATGACACAGCCTCCAGCTACAATTCAGTCAGGTGAGGAGTTACTGATGGTTTATCACAGGTAAAGGAATCTCTGGACTGCTCTGATGCAGGCTATCCATTCTGAAGCCTTACCATGCTTGGGTTTAGCAAGGTTTCCTAGGACACAAGGCACATGTGATCATGCTGCCTGTCAGGCAATTGCAGCTCAGAGCATTTGAGTCTCTTGACCAATCTTACCCAAATCTGACAGTGGTCTCAGAGATGTGGAGTTCCTTGAAATTTTGTGAAGTGAGATGGACAGGGACAGAACAGTCTTTACCATGGCACCAGAAAGCCTGCACTGTAAGGCCAGCCGCTGCTGTGAGACGTCAGGGGAGACACATGCTTCATCTCAACATGCTGGTAAGCAGGGCAAGCATTTTTGGAAGAGAAAAGTCTTTGGGGAATATGTTATTTGTGGCATGTAACTAGGCTCTGTCTTCTGGTAGCGGGGTAATCTAGACCCAAAAAACTCTACAGCTTCCTAGGGTGGGCTTGTGGCATCTCCAATAGCAAACAGTGGTGGTGATTCGCTGGGAGGTGTCTGTGACTCTCAGGTGAGAGACATAAGTGGGTGCAGACAGCTGAGCTCAGTTGCCCATCTGGGGACTGGTCACTTCAGGATATGCCATGATTTCTACTTAATACGGTCACAGAAAGCTCTTCTTACATATCCCATGTGTACAGAGAACATTGTGTACGTAGCCTTGGAATTTTTGAACAAGCTCCATGCACTGTCCATCTGCATTGCCTTTGCCTTTTAGATTCTCACCACCCAGGCCCCCTCCTTCTGCACGCAACGCTGATCCTGTTCATTATGGCTCTACTGCTTTATGCACAGTCCAACAGCACACTGCGGATGCAGTGGTCCTTTTGTTTCTGGGCTTTATTTAGGAAGTGGCTTTGTTTTCTTTGGCAGGGAGAATTTATATTAATGATCTGTTATGAGCTCTATTCCTTTAATACAGTCAGCTGTCAACAGCATATGCTACCTCTGTACCCCCAACAGTGTAAAGTGCCTGCTCTCTCCAACAATGACCACTCTTCCTCCTCAAGTTCCAGACCTGATAAATAAAACAAGCCCTTTGGTTACCCTGGGACAGCTGCACAGCCCAGGTGCATGTGGGAACAGTGTCTATTCACTGCCCACTGTGCTTCACCCCGAATGAGGGAGCACATCAGTGCCGATGGAAGAGAGAAATGGAGAGAAGTGGAAGAGCTCTGTGTGATGGAAGTGGAGAGTCAGTCAAACTGGTGCCAGCACTGGTGGGAGGTTGTGTGAGCTCTGGCGCAGGGTTGAGACAACAAAGCTTTCCCTGGCCTCCCTGGTGCTGGATTTTGATCCGGAGGGGCGCACAGTGCAAGAAATTCACCCAGAGCCAGTGGTTACAGATAATGACAGTGCTGCCCCATTTCCAGGGCACAGCAATTTGGAAATGCCCTTGCTCCTCCCACCAGTGTGGGTGTGGAGCATCTTACCTAGGTGAAACCATGGACAGGGATGTTGTGGGCAGCACAGGAAAACCGCCCCAGTACACCCACATGCCCCTTTGTGTGCAGATTTAACTACCATCCCTGCACCTGTGCAAAACCAAAATGCCTGTCATTCTGGGGTGTACAGACCAACCACACCAGCTAAATGGTGAAAACAGAGATGGAGTTCCCCTGGAAGTTCTGTCAGATTGGGACAAAACCAAGGGCTTGTTGTGAAAACACTTCAGGCCTTGCTAATTGGCTGTGGGTCTTCCCCGTACAACTGCCTCTCACTCAGGCAGGGACTCTACCACAGGGATCCCGGTGTTTTCCTTCATCAGACAGCTTTGTGGCAGGCCTGGAGATATTTAGAAGTTTTTCTGTACAGACACTTCCCAGTGAATTATGGACCAGCCTCAACTGCTCATTCTACTGCAGCTTAGATGAAAGGATGGAAAAAAGTAGAGATAATTTT
Source organism: Cephalopterus ornatus (assembly GCA_013396775.1). Classification (NCBI taxonomy): domain Eukaryota; kingdom Metazoa; phylum Chordata; class Aves; order Passeriformes; family Cotingidae; genus Cephalopterus; species Cephalopterus ornatus. The sequence continues at coordinate 270,233 of VZRE01011999.1, forward strand.
TCTTCCTTCTGTCTCCTGGGGGCTAAGCCATAAACACACACTCAACGCATACCTATAATTTATCTTTCTTTGTAAGCTAAATGCTCCTTGTAGAAACTCATTTAAAAAAACAGCTCTGGTTCCCATTTTTCCCCCTCTTTTTTTTTTTTTTTATTGTGTCTTATTACAGTATAGATGTTCTAACCACTATTCTCACTGTTCTGGTTGATTATGTGACTAAAATGCAGTAATACTCATCTCCTATAGTTTTGTCTGGTGCCAGTTAACTGATAAAATAATAATTTAGGATATGTTTTACTTCTTACACTTTACTACATTCTGTAAAATGTACTCTCTTGAGATGAGTAATTAAAACACTTTTCTCTCCCAGTTTTGCCTTCTGCTTGTGACTGGGGGCAATGCAGCAAGGCACGTCTTGCATGGGTTTGGAGGGCATCTCCTTAGACACACATGATTCATGCAGAGTGAAACACATCGTCACCTGGACTCTGCAGGACTGATCAGAAGGGAAAATGTTTTTTACAAGATATTTCTGGGATGATTTTTGCAAAACCCAAGTGCTTTGAAAATATTTGGAAAGACAACCTCTGTGACTCAAGGGTCCTCAAGTCTGGATACCTTCACTCACTCCTTCACTCTGCAGACAAGACTCCAGAATAAGGGAATATATCCTACTGTCTGGTGGGTACTCATGACACCTTGTTTGCTCCAAGAGAGGAGAATGGCCACATGAAATAACTGTGCTGAAATTCCCACAGAGGTTCCTGTGAGCTATTCTACACTGACAGCCTTAGATTGGGGATGTTTCAGTAAAAAATAAGCTTCTTCATAGAGCAAAGTGTTAGAAAGAAGCGACTGAAACTAAAATGTCAGAAGAAATGCAGGAGTTAGGAGAAGAGGGAGCAGACCAGAACAAACACTATTATCTCCTACAGCTTACCACCACCAAAAATGTCACAGGTTTGATTGACACATGAAATTAGTGCCCTGCTGTACTTTACAGCAATTTTGAACCACTGTCACAAGCACAGTGCAAAAATACTGCTGACAAGCAGGTTGGGGGAACAGTAAGGGAAAAAAAACTGAAGAAAACTTTGGTTTATCAAAATTTTACTGTGATACAGGAAACCAGACGTTAGGGTTATGTGAAACTCTGTCTACAGCCATGTCTAGCAAATTTGTTAAGGGTACAGTACTGAAACACCTGCTTAGCCTGAATTCACTTAGTGAACTAAGAGTTTGTTTCATTTTTGTGCTGACTTGGAGTTAAAAGTGTAAAGGCCAGAGGGGAAGTCTCAGTGTCCCACTGAATACTGTGAACTGCACACTGAGCATTTTGAAAGTGATGGAAGGATGTTATGCCTTTTGCCAGTTTGGATAGATCATGGAAAACTGTATCAAAAGACAACTGGTGAAAGAGATAATCTATATTTAGCCAGGAAAAAATACATCATACACAACTTCATGAAGAAAAAAATTGTTTATTTATTACAAACTTTTGTGCAATTCACCTTCCTTTTTTTCAAGTCCTATATAGGACTCAAGTCCTACAAAGAGGAGGTGAAAAAGGTTTCCTTCTTTAAGTAAGGTTTCCATATATTTCAGGACGTTTTAAAAGGAGATGTATGGACACAACTACATGTACAAATATATGTCCATATAAATATTCCTCTATGTGTCTGTACATATGGAAACACATATGCTTTAATCTCTGAAGAGGGTGGAAAAGTGATTTGATGCCTACATATTTTAACTTGTCTGCTGTTAACTCACATGACAAACCCTGGACTATGGTAGGTGTCCTGGAAAGTGCCACTATGACAACTTATTATATAACCTCTTGTCCTGGTTCCGGCCAGGACCGGGTTAATGTTTGCAGTAGCCAGGAGGGGCATGGCCAGGACCCTGAGGTTATTCTATACCACCTCATGTCATGTGCAGCGGACAGGGAAAGAGGTCCCTTCCAGTCAGGTACAGGGAGTTGAGAGGTCTGGATAACGTTGTGTTCTGCATGGTGAGCACTTGCATGTGAATCGTTCACTTCTCTTGTACACTGTTACTAATCTTGTTGCTGTTACTGTTTGTTTTCTTATCTCATTGCTGTTTTCAGTAAATTGATCTTGTCTCAACCCATGCCTTCAATTCTCCTCTCCATCCTGCTGCAGGGGAAGAGGAAGTGGGGGGTGAGCAAGTGGCTAATGGTTTGGGGTGTTTCAGTGGGAACACTAAACTGGGGAATACCATTCCTAAACCATGACGCCTCTCATTTTCATTTCTGAATATTTGGGCATGCAAATCACTGGCTGTATGATCTCTAAGAGTTATGATGTTTGAGATTTTTTTCCCCATGACATGTTCGATGGGGAAATTTCTGACTGAGCTGGAACCAAAGCAAGAGAGCTCATTACTGATGACGTTTTTGTTCATGATGGCAAACAGCATGCAGGTCCATCTGCAGTTGTTCATAATTCCAGCAGGAGTTTTTCATGCTATTCCTGTATTATTTCTATATCTGGGCTCACAAAGCCATAGACTCCTTCCTGCTCACAACAAGTAGTACAACCAAGATCCTGGAGGCAATCTGATAGAAAAAGATTTTGTTTTATTATTGGAGCAGCAGTTGGGATGAAGAAAGACAAACGAGGTAATTGGGAAATTGGATCCTCATCTGCAGGCTGGAGATACAGAAAAATGTGCCCTGTTAACAGTCATTCTCATTGTCTTTGTGACAGCTTCCAAGCTGAAAATTTTATCATATGATCACTGAGAAAATGTATCCAACAGAGTTAACAAGAACTGAAACTGCCTACTGTCTCAAACACTTTATATTCCAGTAGAATTACATTTCCCTGGTGTATCTGTCCACCTGACACATATGTCCTCTCTTCCCAGATGTAAGCAGCACACCTGCTGTATATGTGTTCCTCTGAAAAACAACACACATATGAAGTTACTTTAGAAAAGTCCTGTGCTGTGCCTGAATTAAAATATTGCTGATGTGCTGTGTGCACAGCCAGCATGGACTGATGAGCCTGTCTGGGAGTTATGAGACTTCGCTTGTAGTTGCTAATGTGAACAAAAGGTTGTCCAGCTCTTTCTAGCAGCTTTTCTGCCTCTCCTTCTATCTGCTTGCTATATTTAGGTCATGCCATTTTCAGAACCAGAGATGCCTGTTACCAAATCTGTACTGCAGTGGGGTCCTGGAGTGATCAGATGATTGCTAAAAAGAAATCAACTCTTAGATGTATGATGTTTTAGAAGTATACATTAGCTTAAACATTTCCCCTTAGGATCACTGGAGCAGCTAACCTTCTCCCTTCATTACTCAGCTACAGTCTGGATTGATTACCAGGTGATCTGTATCCATCCCCGCAGGTATTTGGCAAGCCATGGGAATGCAGTGTAGGTCTGTGAGGTTGCATATGAGGAGCAGATCAGCTGAGCATGTGCTGACATTTGCCAGGTTATTCCTCGGAAAGCCAGGAACTGGGTCTGAGAGTTCTGTTGGATGATCCTGTGCCAGTGCTGAGGCACCTGGGGGCTTCAGGATTTGCTCCAGATGAGCAAAGCAGAGCCAGAGCACAGCTCTGCAGGGCAGGCTGCAGAGGAGAAATATCTGGGGGGAAAAGCTATCAGCAGGAGGATCTCTGTCTGGGGTTTTGCAGGCTTTGAGCTGATCCAAGGGGGAATTTCAGTGTTTCCCTTACCTCATTTCCCAAGAAACCTCTGAAAAAGAGGGAAAATGAGAGAGACAGAGGAAATCAAAGGTTTTGACTGGCACCTCCTCCCTCTGTTTCGGACCTTGTAAAACAACTGAAGGCCTTGACACATCTGGACTCATATTTTCCATCAAGATAAGTGCATTTCATTTATGTCACACTTTTGAATACGCTTACATGCACAATGAGCTGTACTGTCTGCCAGGGAAGGAAATGGAATAAAGCAGAGCTGGCCAGGACGTCATAATGGTTGTTCCAAGACCTAGCAAAGCCTGGCTGTGTTTTCAGGTTATTTAATCTCTCCACTGTTTTATATTAAAGGGATAATGGTCACAGACAAGAACTGCTGACACTTGTCAGGTAATGATCAACTGGACAATCTTGCAGGTCTGGCTGTAAATCAAGATATGACTCCCAGGAGAAGAGGACCCCAAACGCCTCCCCCACTACTTTTGTGGAGCTCCAGTATGCTCCAGCCATGCTTTTGATAGAGCTGCTGCCAGCTGTCAGTCAAAGGCGAGTTCAGGACATTGCAGGTCACTCTTGAAAAATGCCCATCACAGGGCAGGAGCATGGAAAAAACTTTGTGTCCCTGTTGTGCCAGCATGGGGAATCCACAGCTCCTTGGAATGGCTGGGATCATGTGACACAAACACTTGACCAAGGCTGTGCTTTGGTTCAGGCTGACTAAGGAGCAATAGGGCTCATGCCCTGTGGTGAACCTGCAACCTGGAGAGCTCCTGGCTTACGTGGAAGGGTGTGAATGTGTGAAATGAAAACATCTCTCTTGTCTGTACTATTGGCTAGTGGCCAATTACTTCACTCTATAAATATTCCCATCAGGATGGGCCCAGTCTGAGCTCTCCCTGATGCAGCTGGACTGAATGCCAGGTGTCTCTCCCTTCAAACAGGGACATCCCACAAACTTCCTTGCTGCCAGGGAGGACTGCCTGTGCCTTGGGATTGGAAGGTGGGCCTAGTGGGAGAACATGGTTGGCAGGACCTGTAAGCCTGGCAGCCTCCTGAGCTTTGCCATATTTACCTTTAGGCTGCTATTGTTGCCTGTTTGCTGGCACATCATGCTCTTACGGTGGATATCCAGTGGTACCTGACAGAAAGAAACTGGCAGATTTACTGGGATCACTGAAAAAAAATCCATCATTTGCAGTTAATTTCCCTGCTGGCATCCTGTGTACTGATTGAATCCTGCTCCATGGCTTCTCTTCACAATATGTGATTGTGTTTCTCACACCAAGACAGGCACATTATTCATCAAAATGCAACATTAAACTAAATAAATTACTCAGAACTTTTTCAAATAAGTGAAGTGAGATTTACCCTCTCCTTTTCCCTGCGTTTACTGCAGTGCTAAGCAAAGGCACCCAGTAGCCTAAAGGGATATTCCAGATATTAATTTTCTAGCTTTATAGTTACATGTTTTCAATTTTGCAGTGACTCTGAGCTGGTCTTCTAGCAGAATGCAGAAGGGAGCTCAGGCTGGATACAAGCATGTTGTGCACAGTAATGGAGTGCAGGATTGAAAGGCTACAGTATTGTTCATGCCAGCAAAGAACCTGGACCTGCCTGGAGATGTGCCTGATGCCCTGGACATTGCCCCTCCTTGGGCTGATTTAACACTCACACTGATTTAGGGGCTAGGTTGCCATTGACAATCCTACCTCTGGTAGTATACAGTGAAATCCTGAGGTCCAGTTTCAAAAGGACTTTTATATGCCTCTTATAGAGCCTTAACCAAGATTACTTCTAAGAGAGATAGTGAAATGATCAGAGCAATGGAGCAATGTGAAGGGTTTCAAGAGTGCAAGGGAGCTCAAGAAGCTAGGATGATGAAGGAGTACAAAGGGAAAAGAGAGAAAAGACTCTACCTTTGATGAAAATGCCAGGCTTAGGAAATATGTGTACTCTTTCTCCCAAGGAGATCAGATTTTCTGAAGAAATAGGAGACATTCTGAAGAAATGGGGGAGAGGGTGTATGGAAAAAGCTAGGGTTGTCTTCTAAACTCTCTATTTGTTTTGGTCCAGGTTAACCCAAGCATACTGCTTCTCAAGCTTTGGTGATGCTCCGCTTTTTCACAGGAGAAAATTCTGCTTGGCTGGGCAGCCCTAACTCCCTGTGGAGCTGAAACAGAGAGTCTCAAAACATCAGTTCCAGGGCTTATGCTTTTCTGACATACCTGTTTGCTACATAATAACTGGGGCAGGGACAGTAGCAAGAGAACAGCAAGGATTCTATGTTGATAACTTTTGCAGTTTCTTTTTCCAAAAATGAAGAGATGGGCAGAGTGGAACCACAGAATCACAGAATAGTCAGGGTTGGAAGGGACCTCTGGAGATCATCCAGATTCCAACCCCCCCTGCCAAGGCAAACGCTCAGGATGCACTCTATCCCTTTGTCCCGCTTGTTGATGAACAAGCTGAGTAAGACTGGACCCAGTATTGATCCTTGAGGAATGCTACTGACCACAGGCAACCTACTGGATTCTACTCTGCTGATCATGGCTCTCTGACCTGTGCCATTCAGCTAGTTCTTGATCCACCTCGCTGTCCATTCATCTAACTCACTTTTCCTGAGCTTACCTATGAGGATGTTATGGGAGACAGAGCCAAAAGCCTTGCTGTTGTCAAGGTAAATGATATCCACTGCTCTGTACTCATCAACCCATCCTGCCATCCATCACAGAAGGCTATCAGATTGGTCACACTTAATTTGTTATTGGTGAATCCATGCTGACTACTCCAAACAACATTCATTTCTTTTACATGCTTGGTGATGACCTCCAGAATTATCAGTTCCATAACCTTTCCAGAGATGGAGGTGAGGCTGACTGGACAGTAGTTTTCTGAGTCCTCCTTCTTGCTATTTTTGAAGATGGGAGTAACACTGTCTTTTCTGTGGTCATCAAGCACCTCTCCTATTCTCCATGATTTTTCAAAGATGATGGGAAGAAGAAGAGAGCCTTGCAATAAAACTCTGCAACATTCTGCACTACAGCAAAGGAAAACTGAAGCTTGTCTCTGTCTTTCAGTCCCAAATTGCAGGACCCTGCCGGTCAGAGCCTGAGCTGGAAGGAGAACCTCAGAGATTAGAACTCTTGTCTGCTGTGAGTTTAGGGTTGTATTTCAGCCCTCCTGCCCTCAATTTCCCTTGGACACCTGTAGGTCAGCCCAGCCTCCTTGCCATGGGTCCAGCCTACCAACTATTCTTGCAGGGCCATTTCCCCTTTTCATGTGTCAATTCCTTCCCCCTGCAGGCAAGTTCATGTGTGGTCAGTCTCCCTGCTCTTTACTCCTTTCCACTGCTTTACCAAATGTTAGCACTCTGCTGAGGGACAACAGTCAGACTCATAGCACAGCTGGACCGGTTTTAGTACTAGCTCTGAGTAACTAAGAAAGAATTACGAAAGAAAATCAGCTGTGTGTATAGGAGATCAGATGTGTCTTCAGGGGAACAGATGGTGTATCCTTTAATAAAAACCCCTAATTGTAGAGCATGCTTGTAGCCTGAAACCTGCAATGTGACAGAGTTCAGCATGATGGGACAGTGTACCTTCTTTCCAAAATGCCACTGGGCTAAACCATGTTTCCTTCATTAAACAAGCAGATTTCTAGGCTTGAAGTCTCACAGCTTTTGACCAGCATTTGTTTCAGACACTGAAGAGCTCTTTGTCTAGCAAAGACATGAGTGCCTGGTTTTCCACTGATTCAGAGCTTTCTAGAGCTCCTCAGCTGTGTGATGTCTTTGTGATGCCTGTGTAATGTCTAATCGGCCCTGTAAGACAAGAAAATATGTTGTCTTTTTGGTCATGAAAATTCTTCATAACATCCTCTCTATGCAGTGCAATCATGGTCCAGTCACCTTCTCAGTATCTCAGTATAGCTCTGGGAAGTCTTAGGAGCAAAAACAGCTTCCCCCATCTAATTCAGGTGGTTAAGTGAGTCTTGGATGCGTTCGATAAGGAAGGTCTGAGAGGTAAGATCGCACTGATCCCACCATCCAAAACAGTACAGGGTAAGATGAAGACAATTTTTGTTCATCCCTGTCTTAAACAGTAAAAGACATTATGGAGTAAGGCGAAAACCTTTGTTGTTGTTGTTGTTGTTAAAATGAGAGGAGCTGCCAACAACTGGCTAGGGAGATTTTCAAAATATGATCAGAAGTGGCTGTCTATGCCTCTGTGGGCAGCATACTGTGTAAGAAAATTTCTTTTTCTCCTCCCTGAGGTGGTTTCTTTGGGAAGAAAGCAGTCAGCAATTGTGGCATTAAAGAGATCGTCTTTAGATCTCTGAGTAGAGATGAAAGGGGAGCATTTACTGTCTGCAAGCCACTGCTTCTGGTTTTCTGCAGAATCAGCCAAGTAGCTCTGCACCAGTTACACTTATTTCAATATCTGCAAGACTTTCTTCTTATGCAATAGGGTTGCACAATTCCTATTTTCAAAGAAGAGATATAGTTTCAGGAAGAGCAGCAGACACCATCAAACATATTAGCAGAGGATCTAGTGTCTTGTTTTCATGCTTTCCTTGTTTCAGAAGGAAAAAGATACTGGAAATTTGAAAAATTCCCAGGGAGAAGATTTATAACATCAAGCCCTGCCCCCATCCCATCCCAAAAATATGCGGTAGCTGCTTCTGCTCAGATGATGCTTAAGCTCTAAGATCAGCCTCCTGTGGTTCTGGGGTGCTTTGCAAGGTGGAACACTGCAAAGCATCAGGAAAATGTGGTTGTATCTGTTCCATGCTATTTAGTTTCACTGTAGAGTCACTGGTCTTTTGCTCTTATCCAGGTTCCCACAAAGCCAAGGATGAAGCATAGGAACTTCGATGATTCCTATTATAAGAGAAAATGAATGTGTCATGTCTAGTTCTCCCACTGCAGTAATTTCACGGGACAAATTAAGCCATTAAACTAGAACACAAGAGGATAACACAATGCTTTGATATACAAAACAACCACTGTGTCAGAAAAGCATCTTTGTCCACAAAAGGGAGGTTGATTTGGTATTTCAGGCCCTATCAGAGGTGACTTCTTAGTGGGACATCCTACTAAGACCAATTAATATCTGGACTGGCCATGCAGGGGAGCCAAGGTAGTGCTGTCTCACGCCAGATGGGAGCTAAAAATGCTGACTGGGTTCAGAGAGAGCAGGGGAACAGCTATCAATCCCTTTAACTGCAAGGAGAGAGGGAATTTGTGCAACTGTATATGGTATAAACAGACACAACTCTACCTGATGTGTTAAAAGGTAGTGTCTCTGGCTATTTCTACCCATGGAACAAATTCTCTGTACCCTTATGAGAAATACAAGGTTCAGGGCTGCTTATTTTTGTGGTGTTTTGGTTTTTTTCCCTCTTTTTTTGTGTTTGTTTTTTTCTTGGTTTCCCGCCACCCAACTACTTAACATCTACATTGTACTCTAAGCTTTGAAAAACTCAAATGGTAAGTTGGCATTTGGTTCTATACAGAAATCAGCTCAAAATTAACTTTAAGAACGTGTCAAGAGCTGTAGTGAGGTACACACAGCAGGCAATTACCCTGTGGAGCATCACTCCAGAATGTGGCACTGGGTGTCCTGGTGCAGGATACAAAGAAAGATGGCACAGTCCCTGGTAGTATCCAGTCTTAAGGTGAAAAAGGAGCTAGAACTCCAGGCTGCTATTGCAGACAGTAATTGGGGGAAGCAGTTGGCAAGGCACAGAAAATTCTTCCAGCTCATACCCTTCAGCTGTCATCAGAACAAAACCCTAAATCAATATTATTGGTCCCCGGAGAGATTCAGGAGATAAATTAACATAACCTCATAAATGACAAGTTTTCACAGTCATATCAGTCCCTAGAAATTATCTATTGCTCCTTTATTACAGCACTCTTCAGGAGCAGTCCCAGTGTTTCAGGTGCTCCTACATACCATGTAACACAAAACAGAGTTACCCATCTGGGACTTAAGCCTTTGTTCAAAATCAAAACAATCTTCATCTCTTTATTTTAGTAAAAAGGACAAAACATGCATGAATATAGCTCTTTATGTCAGAGCTTTACTCATGACACCACCCTCAAGGGACTCTTTCAGCAATGGAGAACCCTGGTTGCAGAGCTGAAGGTGAGGATGGACAGGAGTTGATTGCCACTAAATACCCTGGTAGCAAGAATGGCTGTAGTTCTTTCCAGGCTTTTGTGCAATATGATTTATATCACATCTGCTGCTCCAGCAGAGTATGTTGTATTTCTTGTCAAATACATGGCAATCAGTGGAGAGTTTGAACAAACTGCAGAGGTACAGAGTGGGCTTGGAAAAGTATTTTCCTCATTTGGATCAGAAAAAGGAGCTCAAGAAGTTTATTTATAGAAAGGTCTAGAAAGAAAGGGAGGAGAACAGAAGCACCTCAAGTTTGGAAAGAAAAAGACTCTAAATGTGACCTATTTTTCTACGCTAGGAAATGCTGTTTATTCCTTAACTGTTGCTCTCACTTTTTAGTATGTCTAATACATAGTTCACTGATTTTGAACAAAGCCCCTCTTGAAAAAGAAGTGATTCCTATGTGCATAGAGCATTTCAGACTTGAAGGTCTCAGGTGTTTTCATTGTCTTTTAAAATATCTCAAGGTCATGGGGATATGATGAATAAGAAGGACTGAACTGCATTTTATTGTTCGTGGGAGTTCACAGTATGAACAGCAATTTTCTCCATTGAGGCTGGACTATTGTGTTGTGTAACAATGAATTAAAGATAGCCCACAGAATGTAGGCAAGATGCCTCTCACCTGTATTGTCAGGATTTTATAATCATAATCATAATCAGCCTGCTGAATTCCTCCAATGGGCTTGCTTTTCTATTTTCCCTTCTTTCTGATTGTTTTTGGGAGGGTTTGATTTTCTTAGTCTGGAGTTTGGACTGTGTTTTCATGAAAGGAAGACAGAGAAAAAACCCAATTTATGGCTTTACAACAAGACTCAGTAACCTGCTTGGCCTGCACATGCAACGCAGAATGTCTGCGTGCTGCAAATAGTCTCTCAAACATCAGTGGTCACTCTGATCTGTGCTACCAGACTGGGTTCTGTAGTCCTAGGGCTCTCCTGATATCAGCCACAGTGAGGTGCACTGTTTCACCACTATTCCTTGGTTGTTTCTACATGATTTTTTGATTTGCCCAGTCCAGCAGTGTCTCTTTTGTTACTGCCTTGTATCTTTCAGGAAGAATCTTTCCAGTCAGTGCCAAGATAGCAGGAATTAAGAACTTGGACTGTTTTCTGCTATAGAACTTGAGCATCTTGTCATCCACCCATCTCCTTCTCAGGTGTTCTCCCATCCTGAACTATCCTTTAAGCAGTCCTTACAGGACATGATGTATTCAGGAAGAAATTGCAAAGTTTGACCATGGGGTGCAGGAGGCTGGGCTAAACATCTTCAGAGCAGATATCAGGACAGCTAAAGAAGTATGGCCTCCCAGGGAGAAGAGCATTGCAATACAGACCTACAAACAGGAGGTACAATAGGCAAAGGGTCTGCCAGCTCTAGCCTGGTCAGGGCATGGAGGATGGTGTGGATGTGGCCTACGCCAGCAGACTTTGAGTCTGCAGATGCTGAGCCTTCAGCCAACAACAAAATGCCACCCTACTCTCATTTCAAGAACCTCTTAATTGTAGAAGACAAAGAGATAGCTGGAGACTGTCAGGGACCTTTGTTGGACAAAACAAGCCATGGTCAATTTTTCCATTTCTTTCTTCTAAAACCTAATTTAACTTGTGCTGTACAAAGATGATTTAAAAGACTCTTTCAAAGTCCCAAGAAGGAACATGGAACCCAGCTGGAAATACAATGCAAGATTGGTGCAAAGGAAGGAACCCAGATAATAACTGGGTCCAAAGGAATTAGCCTTGCATGCCTGCATAGCATTTCTTTGGTGGAAAAATGGTGACTGGTTTATTGTTAAAACAGTCCATATTTCTCGTGGGAAGTAACCATGCAGACTAGTAACACTAACGTAAATAGAAATTCTCTCCAGAAATTGTTTCTGAGAATGCCAGCACTCTCTAAATAGTAGCTTGCTCCCTCCAAATAGACACCACTGAACTTGAAAATTGATGTAATTCCAGCAGTGGGCCTGTAACTTTCCTTTGCAGTCATGCTGTTGATTTAACAGGTAAGAAGCAAATAAGTCACAGAGAAGGCAGAGTTACTAAACACCTTCTTTGCATCAGTTTTCTCTGAAAAGATCAGCCCTCAGGTATCTCTGATCCAAGATACAAGGGTAAAGAAATCTTGGAAGGAATTGGTCAAGGATGATTGAGTTAGAGAACACCTAGGCAAACCTGACATCCACAAGTCCATGGGCCCTGATGGGATGCATCCATGAATGCTGAGAGCTGGTGCACAACATAGAAAGGCTTCTCATGGTCATCTTTGAAAGGTCATGGAGATCAGGAGAAGTGCCTGAGGACTGGAAGAAAGCCAGTGTCAGCCCAGTCTTCAAAATGGGCAAGAAGGAGGACCCAGGGTACTAATGGCCAGTCAGCCTCACCTCATCCTCTGGGAAAGTGATGGAGCACTTTGTTATGGAGGGAATGTCTACCTACATAGAGGACAACAAGAAGGTGATCAAGAGTAGTCAGCATGGATGCACTAAAGGTCATGCTTGACCAGTCTGATTGTCTTCTACAACGAAACAGCTATCTGGATGGATGAGGGGAGAGCAGTGGGTATTGTCTACCTTAGCTTTAGCAATGCTTTTGACACTGTTTCTCAAAACATCTTCATAGGCAAATTCAGGAAGTATGGACTGGATGAATGGACAGTGGGGTATGTTAAGAACTGGCAGAATGACAGATCTCAGAGGGTTGTAATCAGTGGCACAGGGTCTAACTGGAGGCCTGCACCCAGTGTTGTTTAACTAGTTCATTTATGACTTGGATTTACATTTATTTGCTTTCACAAAGATGAGATGTCATGCCCGGGCATCACTTCTACTAGAGAATATTTGAGAGGATGGAAGAAAGAAGAAGAAAAGATAGGGTTCGGGCAGAAATCCCAGCTTGCTGCTACTAGAAGATGCTGGGGATATTACTAGAAGTCCAAGTGTGTTTTGAAAACTTTTTTTTCTTCTTTTAATCTTTGCATAACCTTTACTTCTACTGTAGGTAAATGCCATTTAAGCTTTCTGAGTGGAGTTCATTTCCCTCTTTACAGTAAGTATTTTTGTTTCCTTTTCTGTTTGTGCATAATTCCCCAAATTTGTATCTCACTAATTCAAGTCAAAGCGCCATTACAACACAACTTAAAATTTTGTTTGTATCTTTAAAAATTAATTGATTTTGTAGAAGTTCTTTCAGATGCTGACTCCTATATGGGTGCTTTCATTAAGACAAAGTGGTTTTAAAATGAGGCATGGTTATTCACCAGCTGTCTTAAACATACAAAGAATTACAGCATTTATTAACAATGGTGCTAATGACTACTTTCCTTGTATTTCCCACAAAAGTCCTGATTTCCATGTCTACCTTCTCTTCTACTGTACCTCAGAGTTGAACAGTGGCTTATTTTGCTTTGTGATCCTGCAGAGTGACCCCACAAAACTCTCAAGAGCCAGTGTAGAATCCCACTGACACCTCCCTAGGCACTTAGAACTGGCTATTTCCAGGTGGCTCCCAACTGAGGGATAGCAAGGGTGAGCACAACGGACCATCACTCAGCTCTTCTGAGATCAGGATCTGGGCTGGACTTTCAGCACAGAAAATTTCCCAAGGGTTTCATGACAGCTGACAATTAATACAGCTAAACTGCTCTCTGCAGGGGATGTGGTGTGGCTCAGGACAAACTGACCTATACATAAATTATATCTAGATATTCCTTTTCATGTGACTCTTCAGACTTTTGGTTTGAATATGCCTTCTTCCACTTTATACCAACAACTCTGTGATGAAGCATTGCATCTGAATTATTTAATTTCACACCTGGCTTCCTCTTTATATTAATGTTATTTTATGCATTTAAATTTCAGGGGTAGCTAAACAGAAGGCAGTGTGGCAAAGCAAATTTCACAGTCTCGTTTATCAGTGTCACTTAAGGTGATGCTGTCTTTGCTGAGTCAGAAGGCTTGTCCGTGGATTTATGCCTGCTGTTTGGAAGAAGCTTTCCTCAGTCATGTGGTCTAAGGCCTAAAGAGACTTCCCTATCACCTGCTCTGACTATCCACATGCTTCAAGCTGTTGCATGTTCTTGCAGTGTTAAGGATGGTGTTGATAGATGTCTGCAGCAAGGCCAACAACATGGCATTTGAGGGATTCAGTTCTGTTGCGCCTGATAACAAACTTTTATACAGAGTGTCTAGGCAGCTTTATTTGCTTCTGCTCCAAGCTGGGCAATGCAGAACTGTTTCCTTTCAAGGTCATCTCTAGGATGCTGCTGAGTTTCCAGGCCTGATGCTAACTAAGATTTGTTCTAAGAAAATATATATCTTACTTCATCCAGCCCTTTTTCGGCTGCCAGTTGGCTTTGCTAGAAAATAAAGAACCAGAAAATAGTGTTGTCGAATGATGCTTCTGCTCTTAGTTATGCTGGGAACGAGACTGACTTTTCTGGGAAGTCAGCAGCCTGGGTTAGTAAAATCAGGAACACTTCTGAGATTTAAGTCTCTTCCCACCAAAGGTCACTTCTACACAGTTATTCACTTAGAGATATCAATTAGACAAAAGAGAGGTGGATTTGAGCCAGATACTAAAAAGTAACCCCTGCTCATGTGGTTTATTGGCTGCAGTAGAAAGCCTGTTGATTTACAGGACCATACTCAAAAGGAGATCCAGACCTTAATGAGATGCTTTAAGGCAAGGAGTTATATATGAGAGTTTCATGAGTTGAAGGTGAGGGTGCAGCCTCCAGGCAAGAATAGGTGAATAGTTGAAATAAGCTCTGGAATCAGTGGCTTGGTAAGGCGCTCACTCATGCTAGGCTGGTCTGGCTCCACAGGCTTCACTGGGACTGGGACCACTTGGTTCCAGATGGAGTGTTTTGCTAAAAACTAGCCCATATGGACAGCCAAGTAAGTCTTAGCACCTGCTCCACCACCACTCCTTTTCTAATTTTGCTGCAGTTTTGACAATCCATTTAGTGTCAACAGGCAGCTATTCCCCTCCTGATTTTAAGGGGAATGGAAGGATGCTGTCTGCATGAAAATTTTATAGAGAAGTGTGGCTGTTGTTTTTGACCTGGGCTGGCAAACTGTTAAAACCTGAACTTGGACTGGGCATCTGAATGTGGAACTAAAAGGAAGTCTGCAAAGAAAACTATACATATCATTTCCAAACAGACCTTGTCAGTCCAGCAACATTATTCATGTTTTCTTCTGTTCTATTGCTTTACAGTGCAGAAAATGGGGTGTTGTACACTTCCAGTGTATGATACAGTCATTACTCCCAATAATTTACCATTTAAGCAGGTGATTTTTCAAATAATCCAAATTACCAGAATGTTAATTTACTCTCAGAAAAGGGCCAGACAGCTTAGGATTTTTTGGAACGACGTAGGCCTACGTATATGCTTTATGAGTGATCATTTGCAATCCCTCAGAAGCCCATGAATCCTTGGGTTTGGATTGAAAACCACTGCCCCAGATAGAGAAGATGAAGCAAGTTGCTTATGTAACTCAGCTGGGGGGAGGCGAAGTTGCTGGAATGAAATTGTCTATTAAGTAAACTAAACCTTATGCAATTTGTCAAATAGTCACATCCTGTTATGGTGATTTCTAATAAGCTTGCTTCACAGGCCAGAATTTTGTGCTGAAGTCTCAGATGTGCTTGTTGTTGCTCATTTACATGAGATTAAATTATTTCTTAACTCTCTTCTGTCATATCATGGATAGGCACTGTAAACAGTACTAATGAGGCTGTATCCGTTATCTTGTAGTACATACGATTAATCTCCACCAAGTACAATGGAAGTAGGCTTAATCTAATTTTTAACCTTCTGAATGTTTGAAACAGTGTATGTGATTTACTAAAAATGCAATGTGGATAAGCTGTGATACCCACATCGGTTTTCATGGTATGTTCAGACTTGGAAATGGACTGCAGGTGTACCTTTTTTGTAGGGCCACTGAATGGCTACAGGAAGTGGACAAGAGAGTCGGAGACTGAATTCTGAATGCTGTGTTGCACCTAGGAGCTGGAACAGCAATTGCATTGTGTATTGAAATGGCAGGGACTGCTTGGAGCAGTGCTCTTACCTATATTGCTTTTAACCAGGAGGGTGTAATTGTTGGATGAGGTTTGGCCCCATAGCACTGAGAAATACAACTAGTGGAGGTATCTCCTTGTGCAGCTGCAGTGTGAGGTGCAGGTTGTTCTGAGGCGGGGGACATGGCTGGAGACCCCAGCAAGGGGCCCTGACATTTGCCTAAGGGGACCTGAGGCACTGGCAGGGCAGGGGGGGTGTCCAGTCACCCACAGACTCTGTAGAACCCAAATTAACAGTGAGAACACCCCAGACTTAGTATCACCTTTGAAACTGTGTTGCAAAATGTGAGATATGTAAAATTTTCTTAAGAAAGGATGTTCTTTGATGTTTAACCTTTGTGTACTTTCAAGACTAATCAACAAGAAGGGAGACTTAATTCATGAAACAGATCACAGCTAACAAGCAAGCTCTAAGTGATGTCCAGGTGTTAGAAAAACAAATTACTTGCTGGTAGAATTGCCTTGTTAAAGTTTAGGGCTGGACATGCTTCAATGATCTCAGACCTAAGGGAAAGTTAAAAAGCTTGGGAAGAAGGATGTCCCACTGACAGTGGACACAATGAATGCAGATTTTTTGGGCCACCAGGACATTTGGGCAGAATTCCCAAGATAAGGAAGAAACTAATAAAGCCAACTCAGCAACTGCGCTGAATCAGCTCGAACTGGGCAACAGGTAATTCCGGCAGAGGGAGATCATGACCACCGACTCAGAGACCACTGATTCAAGAAACCAAACTAAAAAGAACTCAAAAGAAGAGAAAGACTGAGCATGTGGGCGACTTAGCATGAGAAGTGAGAATAGAAGATAGAATACTAATTAATAAGAGAACTGGGTAACTTGTAGCCAATGAACAATAATTCCTTTGTTTGCTAAAATGTGTAAGTCATAAAAAATTTGATTGCTGGTGTGCTTGATTTGTGGAATACCAGCAAGCACCCAGGTTTGTGCAACTCTGAAATAAACAATCAATGTCTCTCTTGAGTGTGTTATTATGGGCTTGACACACACTGAGTAACGAATCCAATTTTTGTGGACAACAACGGGAACACTGACTGTGAGGGTACAAAAACCTGGGGATTCCTTTGTTGGGGGTCCCTCCCAGGATGCACCAGCTCCAGCTGTTACGGCGTCACTGCACCACAATTAAATTTGAGGAACCAGACGTGTGGGACTCTGCTATGGGAAACCTGAAGCCACCCCATGAGCAAAATTCGTCTGTGTGATGTGTGGTGGGGAGCCAACTGGGGCACCCACAGATCTGCCCGCTGTGAAGGGGCTTTGCTCCCAACAAAGAAGGTCTGAGGTGGTGAGAGTGTGACTCCCAGAGTGGTCCTAAATAGTCACACAGGAAAGTTTTCTTAGCAGTATCCACAGAACGCTTTGTCTGCACAAATGTGATCGCCTCCCTGTAGTATCAGTTCAGCTTTCCTAAGGACCTCACTCTTGGATTTAGGTGCTTAGGTGATTCTTGGCCCAAGTTTGATGGGAGGCTGGACTTGTTGTTGCATTGAATCCTCTCCTGTAACTTGCATCTCCTGTCTGTCCAGCCCCTGGTGAAAAGGAAAGAGTTGCTCCAAACTTGCTCCTCAAGCCATGAGACCTCCTTGTCCATGGCTTGGAAGCAGAAAAGCCTATGATTAATGGCAAATAGCAGATGTAGTGGATGCTGGGTGTCTTACTGCTTTCACTTCTCAAGAAACCTATCTCCAGCCTTTCTGACAAATTTGGTTGCAGGAGGCCTATACATATCTGAGGAACTGCAGTGCATCACTTCATAGGGCCAGTAAGAAGGATTTAATTTTTCTTATTTGATTTCATAATGATTGATTGACCAAACTCTGGTTTGCTTAAGAAACTCTTTTTCTTCTTTGTCTGGATACTAAATTTACACCTACAGTGGTTTAGAAATATCCTGTAAAACCAATGGAAATACCTTGGCAACACACTTATAATAAGGAAATAGGTCACTGTTATATATTTTCCCAGTCTTCCTGTGGAATGAATGTCATATTTCCTGAAAACTAAATATAGCAATGTGCATTGAATGCTAATGTGTAGATTCCTCTACATAAAAGTGTAGTGATAGATCTTCAGAAAGTCTGTAGGGGCTCAGTAAGAATTTTAAAGGTAAGTTGTTGAGTACATCTAAAATATTGCAGGCCATTTAAGGAAAGTGGTCAGAGGTAGTCAATGTCTGCTGTATTTCTGTGAATATTGTAAAGGGTAAGGAGTCAGAAATTTTTAAATTGGAAGCTCCCTGATTGGGATAGTGTGGAATATACTACTCAAGACAGAATTAATAACTTAACTATCCCTGTCTTTTCCAAAAATGCTCTCTCTTATCAGGAACTTGCTTTGATGCTTCCTGCTTCATGGGCTTGCAGGAATGATCGAGACATTATTAACTCTTGAGACAGCAAAACCATTCTTTTCCTACAATGCTCTTGTTCATCTTTGCTCTCTAAATGAGCATTATTCAGCTAAATACAGCAGCAGTGGTGCTCACTCTGAGGTGTTTAACAACCAGATCACGAGATAATGTTGCACAGGAGCAATTCTACCCTACATTACCTTAGCCTGTTGTGTGTGGAGGAGATGTTTGGGATGATGGGGTAAGGCTTGAGAGGTACTTGGGTCAGGATACATTAGGAAGAGAAGGTGGTTTGAGTTGTCTGTCTTCTGACCTGTTATTTTGACAGATGAATGAAGCCCTAGTCAAGCTTAGGCTGAGCCCAGCCCTATCCAGGCTGCACTGATGTGATTCAGCTCAGTCTTGCAGCACAAGCAAAAGAAAGAGATAAATTGCCCTATGGGACTGGGGACTTGTTCAGCCCTGCTGGGCTTGTCTGTTCCTCTGAGGCAGGTGTTCAGCTCTTGGTTACCTACCTGTGCTACAGCCAGTGTCCTGGTCACATAGCAGTTCTGCAGACATCTTTTGCAAGTCTTCAGTGTTCCAGTTAACCAAAGGAGGAACTGCATAGACTGTTCAGACCGGGCTCTATAAACCTGTAGTAGCCTAATTCAGAGGCAACCTGTAAGGAAAGGATATAAGGAGACTCTGACAGCTTCTGTCACTTTTTGGAAGTTGCCAAACAAACACATCTTTGAAAAAAAAGTTCAGGGAAAAAGGTATGAGCTCTTGGTAGTCTTTAGTTACTTACATCAGGAATATCTCTGGTTCAGACACAGAAGAAGGATGCTCAGTGAAGGTAATCCTAACATAGCTTTAAATATAGTGGCACAAAGCCTGATACTGAAATGTTGTAGGCTTTGCCTTATTTTGCACCCTCTGATGTGCAGTATAAATTGTGGGAAATCTGAAGGTAGGCAGCTGCTAAATCTATCTGTAGATGACTAGAAACAAACTGAAAGACCTTTCATGAGCCTAATCATACTATAGAGACAGTGCTATCAACATCATATTCCCATGTGCATGCTCAGTTTGTTACCTTGTGCTAGTGAGGAAACTCAGATCAGTAATGCTTCCAGTTACCAAGTAACTAGACTTGTTGTATATCATCCAGCCAGGCCTGACTAAAATGGCCTCTCTCTGCCTGCCCCCAGACGGCCATAAATAAAAGCAGATTCAGACATAGTCCTTGCTTTGAGACATGACCTTGCAAAGATGTAGGACATTATTTTTTTTCCCCCCTGAATTCCACTGATTGAATTCTTCAGTCTCAGCGCTTTTTTCAGGCTGGGGGAGAGGCAGGGTGGGTAAACTACTGGCCCTGTTGTATTGGCAGCAATGAGAAAGCTTGAGAGGGAAAGTCCTGTCCTTTAGCAGTGCTTGGGTCTCTCAGGGAGCTGCAGGACTTCCTGCCAGCAGGACTAGGGCCAGCCTTTCCCCCTGACCTCTAGGAAGCAGAGTGATGTAGTACTGTGGGAAGGACATGCCAGAGGCTGCAAATTACTCAGTTGATCCACCAAAGCCTGTGGCTGATCAGCTGCTACTACAGGCAGAAAAGCAAAAAACTGACACATCCCACAGCTCTTGTTTTGTTGTTGTTGTTTTATTTTGTTGTTTTGGGTCTGTGTTGTTTGTAGTTTTTTCCTCACATCTCTGAAATTCATCTGGTGCCCAGATGTTTGCTGGCAGAGGTACCGCTCAGTAAACAGGAATGGCCAAGGTGCAACACAGGGTATTGCATCATGGCAAAGGCTTGGCTCCTTATTGACCAGGATCCCAGTGACCCAGGGAAACTCTCAGTGAGCAGACCTGTCCCTCAGTCCCTCGTACAATGTCTAAATGTTTAAATATCAACTATATTTTAAATATCAACAATGTTTAAAATATCACTCTCCACTGGAATGGAGAGGGGTATCAGATGCTCCTGAATCTTCAGCAGATGCCCTAGTACATGCTACATGATATCAGTGAGGAGCTAGGGCAGTGCAGGGTAGTGTTGGAGACGAGCGCTAACAGGATACCCTTGGCTCAGGTGCAGCAAAATAAATCCTTGCTGCCCAGCCTGGAGCAAACCTTCTCAGCCCAGGTGTGCAGAGAAGCACTATCCAGCACCTCCTTCTGTCCCTCTGATCAGTGCCCCATCCCCTGCAAGGCTCTGAAGAACCAGCACTAGAACAGAGAGGGCAGACAGCAGGCAATACAGGGAAGTGGTGCATGGGGAGCTCTCTAGCAGCTCACTTGAACTAATGGGCTAGTCCTGTTAGCTCTCTCTTCAGAAGCTCATATAGGCAGAATTAGCTCTTGAGGAAAAGGGAGACAGCAATTTTAAGAGTCCTAAGAGACTTTTAAAAGCGTAAGTTGTATTTGAGCATCAAAAGCTGCAAATGTTTTGAGGTTAATTGAAGGATGTTTCAGCCTGATTTAATTTGTTCATTGCCCTCCTGAAAAATGATGTATCTCTGTGATAAATGTGGGTGCCTTTATGCATTTGAACAGGCTAATTGATAAGTAGGTGTGAGCAGTAATAGTACCCAACCTTTACTTGGGGAGGGGGGGACGAGATGACAAGTGTGTCTAATCACCAGGACTTTACTGACTGTGTGTGGGGGGTGAGAACATCATGTTATTTTAGGGCTGGGAAAGCAGGCTTCTTAGAGGAATTATCCTGTCAGAGGCCCAGGACTGAAACTCCCTCCTGCCTATAAGCCAACTCATCAGTTCTGTGAAAGACAATCATAGATCTGTCATGAAGTCAGATCAATTTGGGGATCTTTGAGTGTGCAGCAGAAATATTTGTATGACTCTTATCTGAATGTGGTGGTTTGACCTGGGTTGGATGCCAGGTGCCCACCAAAGCCCTTGGCTGAACGGGAGAGAGAAAATACAACAAAAATCTCGTGAGTTGAGATATGGGCAGGGAGAGATCATTCACCAGTTACTGTCACAGGCAAAACAGTCTCAACTTGGAGAATTCAATTGAATTTATTACCAATCAAAATGTTGTAGAAAACAGATATGAATATATTTTTGGTGGTAGCAGAGCAGGGAGCAACATGGGCTAGGTCAATGTTTTGAAGGCTTTGAAATTGTGTTGTGGAAGTTGGGACCAGCTAAGTTCTCTGTTTGGAGGAAGGTTTGTCACAGCTCTCTGCTCACTTCTGTGCAGGTGTTCAGCCTGGGAAAGATTTCATGTTGTGGTGTGGTACTTCTGTTCAGAATGTGGTACATAATCTGTGTTGTAATTTGGTTTACAGTTCTGGCTGCTCCTTTCTCAAATAAATTTGATGGCAAGTAAAGGAGTTGCAAGTTCTGTTCGCGGAGTGACTTAGTATAAACAGAGTTTAAAAAAACCCCAAAGGTGTTACTCTTAGGCAGTTGCATATTTTTCATACAGAACTATCCTTCTGGGCAGTCTTCCAGAATTTAAATAATTTCTTAAAAAGAAATTTGACACTTCACAATGCGCGGTGTGAACCTAGATTGTAGAAAAACATGTAATAGTCATTCCAGCCACAGGACATTAAAGTGATAGGGAATATTAAGAATTCTTTAAAAAATAAATCTTTGATTAATAAAAAAATAACACTTGTTGCAAGATCAAAAGTTTAAATGCTGGAAAGAGATCAGATTTTTTCCTTTGTTGAATTACCTAAGTAACCTATGGCTCTAACAATCTTCCAATTTTTCTGATAGAATGGAAAAGGTTTTGCAAACTAAAAGGGTTATGGAAGTGGAAATACTGGGGTTTCCAATCTGATTCTGTAACAGGAACAAATAATGAAGGAGAAGCAGGAATGAATGCTGTTGAATTTGTGCCTAAGAGTCAGCAAGGCTTGGCCCCTTTCTCAAATTTGCTGCAACTGCATGAAATAGTTGAAGATGAAAAATGAGGTTTTCAGTGATCATCCAAGTGCCATGTCATATTGTGAGAGTTAAAATGGGTAAATAGACTTTTTATTAAATGTGAAAGTGCAATTTAACAGAAAACAGGAATACTCTGAAAGCTGAAGTGAAGCTCCTGACAAAAGAATTGCTAATTTTTTATTTTAATTATATTGTTATTGTTCCCCACAGTAAAATGTACATGTAGGTTTCTGAACTTATCAGCTACAGTAAGGCTATGTGGAGCCCCAGATGAACGTACTGAAGGAGACAATGCTAGAGAGGTAGAAGCTGTGTGTCTCAACCACTGCTCTTCCTGGGTCATGATCTCCCTCTGCCAGAGTTACCTTCTACCCAGGGTCACTACAAGCTCCAGAGAAGACAGACATACTGCAGGCCCCTCTGGGGCCAACACAGCAGCTGCATGGTTCATGGAGTCTTGGCACAGTCATCTTTGCTGTCCCCAATAAGTATATGCATGTATGTTTCTGAAAAGGATGTTGGGAAGCTGCCCAGAGCTGAACTTGTCCTGGTTAGCCAGCATAGGCAAATGGGCAGAGAGAATTTCCACAGCTGTGAGTGCTCAGGTTCTTGGTACATCTACCTGGGCAGAACTGAAGGGGACTGTGAAGGCATCATTAGAATCAGGACAGTAACAACTCTTCTGGGGGTTCTTTCCCGGCAGGAGAGATCCTGTTGGCAATACACTGAGGGGCATACAATAACATGGCGATGTGCCTGGGTGAAGATGTGGAATGAAAAGCTTACATAGCAAATGAGAGGATTGTGGCTGGAAGTGCAAAATTATGCATGAGGCTTGGTGGTAAATCTGCTTCATTGCTGCTCAAACCCTGGTCACTTCTGTTGCTTTGTCGTTGCTCTGGAATGCAGCCGGATTTTGCCAGCCTTTGGGCACAGTAGAGTAGAAGGATGACTCATACCTAAAGCATGATCAGGTTTTACATTTAAAAATTTAAGCCACAGATGGACATTTGGATGATTTTTTTAAAACAAATCTGTTTCAAAACTATCTTTGAAGGAAGACTAGTCAAGAGATACCCCAAGCTACTCTGTGACTATGGATATTGATTATAACTGCCTGGCTCTCACTTCCCGCTTTTTGTGTGAGTGAACTGGCCTGATGTAGATGCTGGCTCAGGCGACTATGCCATTGGAGAAAGGGCCACTGATCACCATACCTAGTTGTCATTCCAGCACTTTGTCACTCCAACTCCTTACTACACTGTGGTGTCTTATTCACAGATGCTCTTCTGTGAGAATCTGTCAATCCTCCCACTAAGGAAATTAGGAAGAGAAACAATGTATCTCCCCTTCTTCAACAAGACCTGTGTCTAAATCTCCCAGATAACTTTTAGGAATTTCAGTCTTAGCCACTCATCTCAGAGTATATAGAGCACATCAACAAAGATTTGGGTTCTGATTTGGTGATGTCTTAGGTATTTAATGAAGAAGTATCAAGAGTTGAGTAAGTCATTCAGACTGTTAAAATTTAGTTGTTTTGTGGATATGTATTACGGGAAAAAATGCAGAGAAATTACTAGACTTCAAATTAGTAGGCAAGACTAACACCAAAGCTATGCAAATTTGGGTTGGATGCTGAACAGACATCTTCTATACTGAGTAACTGCTGCAGTTAAGCATCAACCAAGTTCTTTCAGCTCTTGATATCTTTAAATTATTACAACTATAAAGCTATAGTTGTACAGCTATAAACTATATAGCTTCCTTCTGGCAAATTATTTGTTTTACCACAGGCACAGTTGAGTGACAGCCTGTAGTTGGTTACAGAAAAGGATAAACTTGAGGATCTCCTGGTCTGTTCTGGAAGGAAATCTTATGGATAAATAAGACTTTTTCTTCAAGTTTTTTTTGCAAGTAAAAACACTTTAGCATTAATTAACATTAGTCTCTTCTCTTTTAGTATTTTTCTTCTAGTATTTTCATGAAAGATTCATCTCTGCTTTTATGAACAGTATTAAAATAGGTCTGTTAGCATCTAATGTGGATAGCCATCTTTTAAAATTGAACCTAAAGGGTACAAATATCTTCCATCCGCTTCCTTGAGAAAGAAAAAGAGCCGCAGCCATACAGCTGCAAATTTCACTATTCAGCTCTTGTGCTTTTTTCTGCCAAAGGGATTTTTATTTTGTGAGAGTGCATAAAGCAACGCTGCTGTACATTTTGGAGGCACAAAACTTTGTAGGAGGCAAGAAGTAAAGCAAACCAATAGAATGCACCTTTCTGCAATGAAAACACAATGAGGTAATGAGACCCATTGGAATTTCAGTTATGATGGGTATTGCTGAGGGATATATATGATACGAGACATACTGGAAATGACTGGAAAATTTCCAGAAAGATTCATTTGAGTTGAATTGTGAACAGGCACATGCTGAAATCTGTTTGAAAATCTAGGTCTCATGATGGGTGTTGTCAAATCTCACACTGGTAATTTCTGGTTTCATTATAGAAGGTGAGGATTTCAAAAGACCTCCAGGATTAGGTAATGGACCCCTCTTGAGTTAACAGACCCCTCCAATCAGCTCGGACCTTTTCTGCAAGGGTGACTTAGCCCTTCCCCTCAGTCAGCTCTACTTAAATTATTATTCCAGCCAGGCAACTCCTAACATATTTGAAAAAATTTACAACACATACTAACAAACTGTGGCACACCTGGGGATGTGTGCACAAGAGTGACAGTTGCTGACTGGTTGCTTTGCTGCTTTTCCTCTGTCTCGGGTATGTTCTTTAACTTCCCATGAATGCATAGGGTGCTCTCACTCAAATTATCACTTCTAGTTCTAGAAGAAACCTGTCTTGGACAGGAAACTGCCCATCCTTTTTGTCTTGGGCATGCATCTCTCCACAGGAATAGCAGTTTCTCAGTGGAGCTGGAGATGAACGGTCTCTGGTGATCTGAATAGG
Organism: Cephalopterus ornatus; assembly: GCA_013396775.1. NCBI lineage: Eukaryota > Metazoa > Chordata > Aves > Passeriformes > Cotingidae > Cephalopterus > Cephalopterus ornatus. The sequence continues at coordinate 295,435 of VZRE01011999.1, forward strand.
TCTGAGCTGCCTGAGTCCGGGGGGGGGTTGCAGGAATGAGTGCAACTGCTTGTTTGCGGTCTGTTACTCAGGTACTCAGTCTGAACCTCAAAGTCCAAAGCACTGCTGATTACTCACACTCCCAGCATGGGTGCTTTTTTGTTGGGGGATTAAGCAGAATGTCATTTCTAGAAATTGAGAGGAGGAGATTGTTAAATGTCTCTCTAAGACAGCAGCTGCTTGAGGCCTGTTGTTGCCAGAGTATATGTGTATGAGTATTGACTGGGGCTCCTAAGATGTTTTTGTGCTCAGCTAATCATCACTCTATGCTTGCTCTTAAGATTATTTTTGCATAAGGCCCATAATGTTTAGACTGATTTAAAAAAAAAAAACCCTCCTCTGAATGACTGTAGTATTTGTGCCTGCCAGAGCGCTGGAGCCTAATTTGGAAGTTGTAATCGTTGCCTGCCTTCACTTTCTTTCCTGGGGTGGGTTGGGAAAGGAGGGCATGTTGGGTTAGGAAGGACACATTTATTTTTCGTGTGAGCTTCTCTAGAAAGGTTGGATGATTTCCTAGCAATTCTCCTTCAGCTCAAAGTTGTTTCTTAGGATAATTAAATTCACATTGGTACATCAGAGCAATGAACTCGAGCTGACTCCTTCAACCAGTATGCACTTGGGATAGGGAGAATTATTTTCCAGCTGCCTTGCGCATTGCTCAGGAGTGTTCTCAGAATAGGAATACAGAATTAAATACAAAACCAAGGAGTTGAACAAGGCTGTTTTTTCAAAAGATTGTGCTTGTCCGTGGTGCAGAAGGCTTTCTTGTTTTCATATAGTGGCAATGCAGCAATAAGGGGTTTCTTTATTATGGTCTCTCTCTTACCTAGTCAAATTCAGCTCCTAAGACTCTGCCACCCCATTCTTGGTTGAGATGAGATCTCTCTCATTCTTTCTTAACTAGATACAGCTCTTCTCTCTTTCTCATGGATGTCTTAGCAATGAAAATAGCCCACATTACCATGGGCTGCAGAAGGCAGAAGCTTGTAGAGAAACCCCATCAAACAAACTAGTGGCAATTGTAAATTGGGGTCATTACACTGATCATGGCTGGAGAGACCAACTGAGCATACCTTTTGGCACTACCTAAAATCATGTGCAGCTGTAGAATGGCGTGAAAACGTGGTTTTATCACACTGTTAATGTGTCAGTTCTGGTATTAGCTAGGACAGTGTGATGCAGTATTTTGCCACCTCCTGCTGCTGTTCCTCATCTTTACTATGAAAGCTCAGTATTGTCCTTGGAAAAATATTGCATCTCACCACCTTACTAGAGTTTTATTTTAGCTATTGATTTTTCACGGTTTCTTCTAACCCAGAAATGAATATGTCAAAAAAAAAAAACAAAAATGTGAGAGTTTTGTAGGAAGAAATTCTAGGAGTGCTTGTTTGCTTAGAGGAAAGAAGAAACATTTTCATTTTAGATTCATATTGGGGTTTTCTTCTTTGCCAAAAGAAAGAATAGCTTTAGTGAGGGGGAGTGTGTTGCTGTTCAGAGTGAGGTTGATATTTTTATTTGGTTGGTTGATTGGTTTTTAATTTTTGTTGTTCCTGCATTAAAAGGACAATATGTATAGTGAAATATATGTTTCATAGTCTATACTTGTCTTTCTAAGATAAGGTCACCTGTCTAGTGGGTGAAGGAAAGATGGTGAATGCAGTTTTTCTGGATTTTAGTAAGGCTTTTGTTACTGTCTCTCACAGGATCCTTCTGCACAAGTTTTTCAACTGTGGGATGAGGAGGTACATGGTGCGAAGAGTGAAGAACTGGCTGAAGGGCAGAGCTCAAAATGTTGTAGTGAATGGTGCTGGTTGGTGATCCACAGCAGTCATGTCCCACAGGGCTTAGTTCTATTACCCCTTTTGCTCAATATATTTACCAACATTCTGGATGCAGAAGTTGAATGCACCATTAGCAAGTTTGTTCATAATAAAAAACTAGGAGATTCTGTTGACTCTCCTCTGCAATATGCCTTGCAGAGGGATATAGGCAGATTGGAGTATTGGGAAGTCATCATTGGCATGAAATTTAACAAGGACAAAAGCTGCATTCTACATCTGGGATGGAGTAACACTGGACACAAGTATAAGTTAGTGGAAGGTTAACAGAAGAGCAACCTGGCAGAAGGAATCTGGATGCAGTGTTTGGCAGCAAGCTCAATGTGAGTCAGCAGTGTGCCTAGGAAGCCAAGAGGGCAAACCCTATTCTGGGATGAAACAGTGCAGCCAGGCTGTCAAGGAAGGTGGTTATGCACAGTGCAATTACTCACCTCTCACTGACTGATATCCAGACCAACCCCAAACAGTGATAGCCAGCTCCTGACCAACTCCTCCAAGTTTATATACTGGGCATGATGTTCTGTAGTACGGAATATCCCTATGGCCCAATTGGGTCAGCTGTCCCAGCCATCCTCCCTTCTGGCTTCATGTGCAGCTCCTCACTGGCAGAGCATGGGGCACTGAAAAGTCCTTGACTTACGGTAAGCACTACTTAGCAACAACCAAAACATCAGCATATTACCGAGGTTATTCTCACCCTCAATCCAAAACACATCACTGTACTTGCTACTGCTGATTCCAGAAGAATCCACCCCTTATTCCATGCTATTTACATTACACCAGGTCCCGTGTTTCCCACTACTCCATCACCTTTCCTATTTTTTGATAGATAGATACAGAAAATCATCCCCCTATTCTATGGACTAGCCCTATAAAAGTCCATTGAGTTCATTTACTCAGTGACCTTGTGCTCCATCTGTCATAACAGTCTATCAGGTAGAAAAGATGGTGTGTGGTTTTGGGTTGTTGCATGTTGAAGCCAAGATTCCACTACCACTGTTCTCATCCAGTTTAATCAAAGTTCATTTTTTGTTAATTTGGTGGTCAAATAGGAGTCAGGTTCAGATCCCCAAATCTGTCACAGTGAAAACTTATGCCATGAGGAGCCCAGTGTAATGATATAGCCACCATAAAAGTGATAATATACAGAGTTAGATGGCAGTTAGCATCATCTAATTTATTCTCACCCAAAATGAATTCCCCTTGAGGCACACACCAGACTCCCCCATCCTGCTGCATTATCCACCAAGTGCACCCAGGTCCTTGAGCAAAATCAATTCCACAGATGGGTTTCCCCTTGCCTGGGGCATGAATAAGCCCATGTTGTTTCCCCCAGAATATTTTTAATGTGCACTACAGGACCTCTTTCTCTTTCCACAGAACGTAAGGGTTTTGACTGGACTAGGCAAGCCTGATTGCCAGATCCAGTAGTGTTGACTAAGCCAGTGGCCTTTGCTAAATGCATATCCCAGTGTCTGAAGGTCCTACCACCCATTGCTCTCACTATACTCTCTAACTATTCCTTGCATCATTTGATCCTTCTGGAGTCTACTAGGGAATGTGATTCATTACTGTTCTTTGGCCCAAGTATTTATAAGTATGATTTGAAAATGAGTCTGATTGTCTGAGGTGTCATGGGCTTACCAAGATATAAATATTTCACCCTTATGTCAACAATCCAAATCCACTTATCCTTTTTCTAAAAATAAATTAAAAACCCTACCCATTTTCTTAAATCTCTCTTAATCCATTTATTACTGTTAAGCAACTTGATTTTTAAGGACTTTTTTTATAGCTGGGAATGTGTTCCACTCTAATTTTGTGTTCAGGATTATTGCAATTAACTTTTGGAAACTACTGATAACTAATTAACTATTGCTTGCCCTTCATATTTTTTTTGCATTCTTAATTTCCTTCCAGTCACCAAATGAGTCAATTATTTCTATCTTCTGAAGTTTGACGATCAAAGGCCTAATGTTTTCATTCAACAGCATTTTCCAAAATGAAGAGATTGCTTTTCATGGTGGATTGAAGGCCAGCATTGGAAAGTATGCCAGTGAGGAGTAAAATTGCCTGTCTTGTTTTGTTTGCTTTAATTTCTAACTGGCTCTTGTCACCTCTTGGGACTGCCACCTTGTGCTCTGATAACTCTGTACAACTCTGTTCCAGGATGGTACCTTGCCTTGATAGCAACTGTGTGTCCTGGGAAAGCAGCTGAGGGACAGAAAGAAAACTGTCTTTGTTCAGGAACGACAAGGGAATCTTGTATGCTGCATATAGAAACCTCATCCCCCTAAGAACATTAGTTTTGTGGTTCTTGACAGAGCCAGTCAGCTCTTGGAGATATATGGCAAAAGAACACTGAGCTGCAGGAAGGGAATTTCCAATTAGACTTGAGCAGCAGGGAAAATTACCCCATTGGGAGTGATGCAATGCTGAGACAAGCCCATCTAAACTCTTTTGTGATGTGACACCATCTATGCTTAATATGGTAGGCCTTATGTGTATTAATACTTTTTGTGACAAACAAGAAGGATATTTATATGTCAAGGAGCTTCCTAGGTAAAGAGTGGGGACAAGGAACAGAAGAGAAAATTAAGAAGTGAATGTGACTTGGTAATGACAAGTTGTTTGACCATCAGTCTTCTCCAGCATGCAGTTCTCCATTGAACAGTTTAATATCCCACTTGCAACAAGCAATTTCAGAACAGTGAAGCAGCATGGGATGCCTCTATGGATACAGAAACAATGAGATTTTAACAGAACCAAGGTCTAAAATGGCTCAGCCTCCTCACATGAAATTTCTGTGCGGAACCTTTATTCAAGGTGGAGTCTTGCTGCCTGCATTTTTTTTTCTGCTTTTATTAGTTAGATGTAAAGATGTAAGTTGTGTTTGCTTTGTTTTGCTTTGCTTTGCTTTTCCTTTTGTCTTATGTGGAAGTAGTTTCCTGTGATTTTTTTTTCCCCCAGGGCACTAGGAATAATGAAAGTTTCAGTTTTTAAAAAGGTGTAGGAAAAGACTTGGGGAAAAAATAATGCTTTGAAGGAGAAGGAGAGTCATTGGGAGAGTAAAAGTGACTAAGGAAGAGAGATGGCATGAGTTAGAACAAGGTTAGTGCCCAGTGCAAATCCACTGGGACTACTGGGTCATTGTGTCTGGAAAACTGGGTACAAGCAAGCCCTGAGTGAGGAAAGTAAGGAAAGCAAAGACCGCCAAGCAAATGAGAATGAGAAGGGAATGAGACTGCCCACTGGTGAAAGAAAGTGTGATGTGCCCTAGTCAGGAATGCTAGCAGAAATCACCATCCTGACCTTGGGTGGATGTGGAAACCCTAGCTCTCTATCTGGCTGGTCATGTCAGGCATGGGTTTTAGTTTTCTGGAGCTTCCCCAGGAACTACCTGTATCCCTTGGGCAGAGCGTGGGAATGAGAGCAAAGCAGGAGATGCCTGGAGAGTAAGAAAGTAAGAAAAGCAAGAAGAAGGACATACACTGGCGTCTCCTTCAGATGCCAAGAATCACTGAAGAGCCTCAGCTGTGAAACGTGCCTCTACTTTTTGGTCTTGTCCTGCCAATGGTCTGAGCTGCATTGATACTCCTGGAGCTCAGGAGAGCAGTACACCAGGACTCCCAGGGAGCAGTCACTGGGTGAACTCTTATTGTCACCCCACTGTCTCAGAGGAAACCCCCTGCTTAAACTCTAGCTTATGAGCAAGAATCTTTCTACTCAGGGTTTGCAGGAGTCCTTCAATGGTGGGACGGGCTCTCTTCCTAACTGTTTTTCCAAACTTGCAATCTTCCTAACTTGCAATCCCAAACCTGGGAGTCTGAGTGACAGTACCTAGAGTCTTAATTGTGACAATTTCTTCTATCACTCTCATGCACTGACATGCTTTTTTTTGTGTCAGAAATGGAGGACTCTGGTCTCCCAGAGGCTGTGGAGCAGATGTTCTGTGGAAAATCATTTGCAGATGCTTTTTCTTTCACCTGCACTCTTTTTCCACTCACAGCTTCCTTAAAGTCTTGCTTTATCACTCTTCCTTGTCTTTTTCTCTTCAGACAAGCATCACTCGCACCCTCTACCTTAAGGAAATTTTCCATGTGCTGCTGTTTCCCCTTGCAGAAGGGCAGTTGCTTATCTGGGAGCCCTGGCTTCCCTTTGTTTCCTAATACAGCTGCCTGTCACCATTTGCAATAAGCAGATGTCTCTTTAGAGGGTATGGCTGTTAGATGCAAGTGTGCTGTCATTATTAGAAGCTGTTCTCACATCAAAAGATATTTCCATAGAGACATGCAAGATTTTCCAGTATTTTCTTTAATAGCAGTGTATTTAATTTTACAATACTGCATTGAAATGTGTGGAGTGGGTCCTTTTTCCCATTACATCTGTTCCAGATTTTTTTTTCACTGTTCAGGTATTTTGCCATTTTCTTGGGGAAAGAATTACAGCTATAGCATATTTGCCATTTCTTATATGTCCCTATCAGGTTTTCAGTTCAATCTGAGAAAGGTTTGTCCTGCACCGTACAAATGCTTCATGCTGGGAAGTCAAAAATGAAGGCATGCCTGTGTAATTTAACCCAGGGGCCAGGAGGAGTGTACTAGTCAGTGAACTCATGCTGGACCAGAAAACACACTCACTTGTCACAGGTGGTCCTGAAAATTCTGGCAGCCAAAGCACAAAACTGGTACCCAGGACAGACAAACACAGTGGCCTAAAAATCTGTAACTGGGGCTTCAAGACTCCCTAATACCTTCCAATCCATTTGCACATTTGTGGAGGCAACGTATTTCTGTCTTTGAAGTTGTACGCTCAGATAGCTCTAGTTTTTACAGTTTCTTTCAAAGTAAAAGTGGTGAAGTTTTCTTTTTTTTTTATATTAACAGTCTCTTCCTTAGCATGTGTAAATCGCCAGAAGCAATCCAAGAAAAAGAAGCAATTTTTAATTAAGCTACATGTCCCTGCAGACCTTCTTTGTTTCACGTCCAAACTCTGCCTTCAAAATGCCACCTGTCTATATCTACAATATCTACCGCGTCTTTGGGCAGCAGCTACTGCTGAACTGCTGTCCTTGGGATGTCAGGCAGTGGTGGGTGCTGATGGTGTGCTTTGGAAATCTTTTTAAACAACTGTGTGTCTCCATCCTCATGTGAGCTTCTTTGCTTATTTAACAATAAACAAAATATCAAGGACCTGAATTCTGATTATGTCAATACTTGACTACCCTTGAGGATGTGCCCATGGGTGGTTTTACCAGGCAAGCTACCCGGAAAAGTGTCTAATCACTTTTGTGATGTGCTTTACAAAATCAATTAAGTCAGGAGAACATCTATCATAGAGCAGGCGGCTACACGTAATCTTCTATGCAGGTTTTCAACATTTCTACTCACCAACACATCTTTCATTGACCAAGGCACAATATGAGATACTTTTGAGGGTAGAAAATTCTATTTAATGTGTTTGAAAATGTGTTTGAAGTCCAGCACAGAAACATTTTCCTCATGCTCAGCTCTGACTGAATCTGCCTTAGTTTCTCAGGAGAAATGCTTGTGAGGAAGGAGAGCAGCCTGAGATCTCCTTTGATATACTGATGAAATCATTGCTGTATTTTGTATTCCATCAGGCATACCGCTGTGCTTTATTTATATTTTTAATGCAAAGCTATTTTTTATGTATCAAAATTGGCAATGAAATTAATATACAGTATATAAATGCATTATATAAAAAGAAGAACTCTGGCAGCTGCTTTAGAGCAGTGATTAAAATTTAAAAGGCAGTTTGCCAGTAGAAGAAAACAAAATAAACTCATTATTTACCATGGCTACACCACTAATGGAGTGTGGAAATTATTTTATTAATACTTTTGGTATTTTAGAGGCCACTTTTGGTTTTTTTCTTGACAACTACGAAAGATCTGCTTCTTTACTGGAAAAATCATTACTCTGGAAGTTAACAGCACTTTCGGTGGTAAACCTAGTTGCTCTGGCAACTGCTTTCCATCCAGAAGATAATGCTCAAGAAATAATTCTCTCCCTCCATGTTTGGGCCAATGTACTTGTCAGTCAACTCCATTTATTCCTCTAGATGTTTGTGGTATTTCTTCTAGAAGATATGTGCAGAGATGTTGGTCCATCAGGTAACTGAAGCTTTCCGAGAAGGGCACAGCCAAGGCTTTGGCTAACTCCGAATAAAAGGTACTTGGACTTTTCAAAGTCTGGAAGGTATCAGTATCATAGGCAGTAGAAAATACTTTTCCAAAGTCCTTGTGAAAAAAGCACAGGGATGGGGCACAAAACGGCCTGAAAGGCATCTAGTCCTAAACTTGGCACTTCTCGGACAGATTTTTGTATCCCTCCCTAATTTTCTTAACAGACTGAAAGCTAGGACAACCCTGTGCCACTCTTGTAAGGCTATTGACCTGCTAAAAATCATCTGCCTCTTCAAACAGCAGGGAGAAAATACATTGGAGAGCTGTGACAGCCCGAAAATTTTATTTATTTTTTTTTAACTGACTTACCACAAAGGAAATGGCAATGTTGGTCTTCTGACAAAGAAGCAGCCTTCAGGTTTCCGTTAGCTGGATAGCAAGGAAATAAAGACTTGAGATGTGCTAATTGATTGTGTTTAGATGTCTATTGACTGAGCAATTAGGATGTCATTGCAAGAGAATGCTTGTGTAAGATAGTTCCTGGGATGAACTGTTCTGTCCAAACTGTTGCCTGAATAAGGTAAGTGGAAATATTGAAACAATGGAAGACAGTGCCCTGAATAGCCCTGCTCCCTGTTAAGTGTATGCTTGAATGAGGTGTATCACACTTCGTTTTGGCTACGTCTTTTGCTTATTGCAGGAAGCTCTGAGTACAAGAGAGATAACAAGGCCCTGTAATGTACAAATGGTTTTTTAATATTGCCAATCAAAGAATATTAGTGATGCCTTCTGCTACTGCATATGGTGCTTTGTAATAGTTCTAGTGGAGCAAAACCCACAACTGTAGCTAGGCCTTATCTCTTCAATCTGTCAGAAAAAAGTATCTCATAATTAAATATTACTTAAGTCTATACTAGTATCTAGGTTTATTCCTTCTAGGCTTGGAACTAATTACATTCAGGTTTAGCCTTAGCCTATGCAACTGTCCCTGACAGTCCTCGAAAATGTTAAGTTCCAGAGGCTGACCTTTACTTTTTCTAACAGTTTGGATACAAACTTGTAGTAAGGTACAATTGCAGGTACTGCTGCTGAGGAATTTTAATTGGTGCTTTCCTTTTAAATTTAAAGTCCTGCGGTGAGCTAAGGAAGTAAAAAATACTTAGCCAGCTTAGCATAATGCAGTGAAACAGTGTAATCTGAATGGACAAATTGGATGCTTTCCAGGCCTTGCAGACCATTTGACACACTCCCCTTAGGTCAGGGACTCCTGCAGTGAGATCCTGTCCCCATAACTGGCCCAGAAATTCTTGGAGAGTATTGCAGCTAGTCTACTTTACTACTAGAATAATAGGACTGTCTTATTAGCTTACTCTTGTCTCTGCACATAGTAGGATTTGAGTGCCAGGTGTTGGCTGCTTCCATCCCAGGGGCAAAAGAGATACCCACCAAGTTCAAATGAGAGAAGAGACACCTCCCTTTTATCTCCCTAAGGAAACTACTGCTCCAGGTGACACGTTCAGGAAAGTGCCTGAAATGTGGTTTGTTGGCAGTTTTTGAATTCGGGTTTTTTTTAGTCAAATTTTAAAAAATATTTGCTTGTTCCTTTCTGTCTTTATTTTTTGTTTGTTTGTTGATTTTCATGTTTTGTTGTTTTAAAGCAGCTGCTCAGCCCAGCAGCAACTTGGTTATGCCCTGCTGGTAGAGGAGAATTAGACGAGCTTTCTGGGCAATTTCACCTGCTCTCACTGTTAGAAGTCCCTGACTCTGTTCTGTCATTATTTTCCTCTAAGCAACCCATGTTCTTTACCAACGTGCCTTTTGTCCATAGGTATGAAATACAGAGGTGCTGTTTCACAGCTAGGAAAGTTGGATTGCAGAGACTTTTAGGGGCTGTGTCCTCAGGTGCCCTTGGTCACTCGTTTCCAGTCCATGTAACTTGTCCAGGGTCACAGATGTACCAGTCCCTCCAAGGCTTGCTTTCAACTGCAAAACTAGGAAACGGCAGAGTTATTTTGGGCAGTGATTGAATTCTTAGGTACTGCCTAAGGCCAACTGAAGGACAAGGCCTGGCTGTGAGGAAGCGCTTGGAGGGTGACCTATTTTCCCCGACCTGTGACACTGGCTGTACCAGGCTGTACACTTGAAACTCTGAGAAACTAAAATATGCTAAATACAGTTTTGTCAGATAGGAATCTCTCTCCCAAGCAGAGATTAGCCAGAGATTGAGCTGCTCTGGGCAAATTACCATCATAGAAATAATAAAACAAGTTTAAACTTGTTTCTATTCATCTGGCAAGTGCTTTCACACTAATAATGGAAAGGGCAGCAGTATTATATATTAATGACCTCCTTTCCGTTGTTCTGTGTATCTGCACTTCATTAAAAGGCAACCTTTCTCCTGTCTTTAAATAGTAAATATATAAAAGCATGTCAATATTTTATAGCAGCTAAGGCTGCCTGCTACCTATAATTACAGTCAATACTTGGGCTGGAGAGAAATGACTTCATTTTCTTAACCTTTCATACATGGAAAAACAATCAGGCTTTTCCTGTATTTCTAATTGCATTGACTGGCTCCAGACAAGTGTTCTTTTACAAATTATTACCAGGCCCTGGAAAAAGTGGCACTGAAGCAAAACCTTCTTGCAGCTAAATGCTAGTCCTTGTTGCAGACTATTTGTGCTAGTTTCTAATCCCAAGTCCCATTTAGTCTAGGGACCCCTAGTTCCAAATTCACCAACATTAAACCTTGATTAAACTCTGCCTGGAAAGCAATGAACCTTTGCTTTCAAAGCAAGACTTGCACAAGACTTCAGGGAAGTGCCCCATTTGATTTTTCATTGCTGTAATTACTATGTGCCTGTGACACTGGTTGCATTGTTAAATGAGTAGAGATTATTTGTGCACAGATTATACTCGAACTGCAAGGATTGCCAAAATACCTACAGCATTGCTGAATCCTTGCTACAAGTCCTAATTTTTTAACATGCTTGAGCACATTCCAGAGCAGAGATTTCCTTACTGCTCAGTGACATATGCATGGTAAACTTACACACTTTTGCATTACGGGTGGTTGCCACAATACACCTGCTGTATGGGCTATCTGGGTATGTTACTACTATGTCGGAACAAAGTACAGTCGATATGAAAGCTTTGATTGTTAGAAAGGAAGAGGTGTTGACCCGAGAAAGAAATTACTTCACTGTCTTGTCAGAAATCACCCCATTTAAGACTATCATGTATTAGCCGTGTGTGTGTGTGAAAGCTGATGGAGTTAATGCACAGCTAGCTCTGACACTGGAGGCTGTGGGCCCCTTAACTCCGTGGTCCAGCAGGACTAGAATGCTGGAGGGCTGAGTTTTCCATGGTTGAAGAGCTGTGGTCATTGTTACCAGAGCACCTGCAGATTCATGGTGCGCTGGCACCTTTCGATATGAAACGAAGAAAGAACTTAAAGAGTTAACATAGAGGGTACTGAAGTCTGGCTCTAGGAGGATATGGTACCATGCTCTAGGGAATGCATACTTATGTTAGAATATAGAAGAAATAAGAATTAGGGAGTAGTGTAGAAATATAGCAGAGATAGTCTGTTCTGTTCAGATAGCAAAGAAGGTCACCCTGACCGTTATAAATATAGATAAGGTAGACACCTCAGAAGATAGGAGGGTCATAAATCAGGGGAGGCTTTGCACCCCCAGAAACCTGGTCTGTGAACAAAGAAAGTTGAAAAGTTCATCTGAGGAAGAGGAGAGAAAAAGACCCCAATGAGGCCGAAGGGAACAGGAACGACCCCTCAATTCCTCCCCAAAAGAAGATTCCAGATGACTCCGCCTCAAGCTCCGCCCAAACTCCACCTATTCTGAATATGATAACTAAGTGTCAAAATCTAATGAATATGTATATAGAAATGATGTAACCTCTCATGAAAAATTGTATAAATAACCTAACTTTTCACTGAAAACTTTGAAGTCCTTTTGGCCGGCGTGAACCAGAGGACTTCCCAACATTGCCTAAATAAATACCTTGCTGCTTAAAGACAAAACTCGTCTCTAAGCAGTTATTCTGTGCTATTTTCAGCATCACATATAGGCCACTGCTCCTTGGCGTGTCTGATCACTGCAACTGCAGTGGTTTTGCCCACAAGGCCTTTTCTTTTTTGCCATGTCCTTTTCTTTCATGGGAATGCATGGCAACACACCAGTATTGTTAAACAGCAGTCCCATCCTACATACAGCCCCTCCTTATCTTTGCACGCAGCAGACATGTAACATGGTACAGTGGAGGTGGGTGCTTGACTGTGGCTGGGCTGAGGACCAGTCAGCTGAGCTGCTCCAGGGCTGGCCCTTGAATCTTTTCCATAGGCTGCTCTGATGTCCTCCTTTTCAAAAAACACAATGAATATATATATTTATTTTGACAGTGAGGAAAAACCCCTAACTCTTCACAAATTATTTTACAATCTCTTCCTATTTTAAAGCAATTTGTGATATGCATTGAACATTTGACCCTGTATTGTTTACACGCCAGAGGCGGTGTGCCAACCACTGAAGCTAGGGCAGGAAGCAATGGCAGTGCAAAGGCTGTGTCAAAGTCACTTTGACTTGCAGAACAGTCTAGATTTCATCTAGAAGTCTTCCCACTTCCCACCTCCTCACTACAGTTACTGAGTCAAGGAATCAGTCATTTGAAAAACTCTGGGTTTCTTCTGTGGTTTGGCTTGCTGTTGCATTCAGGTTCTCTTTTCCTTCATTACTTCACATAAAATGCCAAGCAAAAGTAAACTTCATGCCCATCTAAGAAAGTGTCTAGGACCCCCTTCCAGAGAAAAAGCCACACCTGTGCACAAAATCAGCTCTTCAAAATCATTGCAAAAATTTGAGAAGGTCAGTCAAGTATTATTTTGAAATAGAAAAAATCTAGAATTTTCTTTCAGTTATTTGAGGAAAAAATACTTTGAGCAAGTGTTCCTTTACTATTTTTTTCTTGTACTTGGAAGAGTTTTTATACAAATGTGAAAATTAATTAGGATGGAGAATGTAGGATCTTGTTTATGAGAACATATTTGTTGAAAGTTTATGAGGGCTGAATATTGCAGTAATTGATGTGTGCTTGTATTTCAGTTTCTCACGGATGCCATCTGGTCCTGTTAAGTTGCTCTGTTGTTTTATATCTTGTGTTGTGCTGGTTTATTTTTCTTTCTTATGATTTTATGCTTACTGTTGTTGGGAGGTGGAGGGAGTGGGAGAGAAGGAAGTGTGGACAAATCGGAGGAAGGATGAAATATCTGCAAAAGTATGAGCACAGGATTGATTAATTCAGTTTGTATGTGCTTTACATTAGGGACTGGCAGCATGTGACTAAAAGGATGGATATATCTCAGTGAACAGTAGTCAGCTAATGTTAGGAATGACAGAGAACATCTGATGAGCTATTAGTGAAAAATATGCATCTTTTTATCCTCTGAAAAAATGGACCACATTTTCATAGCTGCAAATATGTGTGGTGTGAGAATTCAATTCTTCTTGAAAGGGCCGTATCTGGACAATGCAGCCACTCTGCTGAGTGTGCTGCTTGGTCATGCTCACCCCTCAGCAAGCTATCTATTTGTGGGTAGTGATGTTTTTCTCTTTTCTCCTGTGTCCTGGTGTAAAGGAGGAGTAACCAACTATCTGGAACCCAAACCAAGAGGCTCCAGATCTTCTATGCCCGAGGTGTTATCCTCCCATCCTGAGGGCTTTGTTCCCTTCATGCTACAAGGATTTCTTCATGAGACAGACCTCATTTAGTCCCTCAGTGACCTGTCTGCCCATGGGGAACTCTGCATTTGTACGCGGTCATCTGAATCCTGTTTCCATGCCGCTCCTTTGCTGACTATCCATCACCAGCTCCCAGCCCAGGACTGTGTTTTCAGAGTGTGTTTCATCTCTTTGATCACAGATTTTCCCCTCTACCTCCCAGATCCTCACCAGTGTTAACCCTGCTTTTGGGCCACCAGTTCTCATCTCACTCCACGTGGGCAGCAGCAGACCTATTGCAAAAAACTGGATTCTACTCCGAAGTAACACACTTCTCTCCCCATGGTGGCCTCAGGGACAGCTGTATAGTGTAGGGACAGCCAGGACTAGTCCAGGACTGGTCATGTGCTAAATGGGCAGACACTACACATGTGCTGGTGGATTGACCAGCTGCCACCTCCAAGGGAGTGCTCCAGGTGATGATGATTTATGATATTTTAGAGCGCTGTGTATTGCTTTGGAGAGAGTGAAATTATTTGTTAGAGTTTAAAATCTCTCTCCTTTTTTATGACACTTCTCTAGATATTAGAGCCCTTTTACTGCCTACAAATGTGTATAATAAGAGAAGTTTAGATTAGAAGTAGGCAAAGTTTTGACAAATAAACTCAGGCAGAAAAGGTATAAATTCTACTCTTAGCAGAGCTAAGCAGGGCATGGTTCAGTCTTCCTGGGGTGGGGGGAAACTGCAATTGACTTAGAAGGCCATTATTTACCACATGATATTTCTTTTTTGCCAAAAAAAAAAAAGTAGAACATTAGGATAAAAAAAATAATAACATTATTTTCTCTAGGCTGGGCTCACTCAGCAAACGACACTTCCTATGATATCTTTTTGTGACATACTTGGGCATGGACCCCATGCTGTATAATGGAATCATTTATTACAGTTCTTTCACAGTTTATATACCCCATTATATCAGCAGTAAATTCCTGTTAGTAACTTTTCTCTAGATCTACTTTTCAGTTAAGCATTCACTGCTCATGAAAATATAATATTACAGCAGTTTACAACACACAAGGGTACATCTCACCATGTCCACATTTATCTTGCCAAGTTCCCCTTCTCAGTTTTTCCCAGGGTCATATAATCTCAGTTCCCTACATCTCCCCCTTCTTTATTTCTAAGGCATTAAAGTTAAAACTACATGGACTTGTATCACCAAGCCTTGATGTGCTGTCTTTTGTATCATAGATCCCAATCAAGCATGGTAAAAGGAGAATTATCCCCAATAGCCCCAACACTATAACCAAGCTACACATTAGAATCTTTTTCACACATGGCCCTAATCCCAAAGTCTAATTCCATCCTTCAAAGGGGTTCCATCCATCGTTTACTCTCAGCTTCTTCGTTAGGTCCTGTAACTGTTGTAAGATTTTGTGAATGGAGGTTGATTTTTGTCACTCAAATTCATACAACACATTCCTTCAAATTCTTTGCATCCATGTCACTGTGCTAAAAGCAAAAGGTCAATAGCAGCTCTATTTTGCAAAGTAGCACGTCTCACTGACCGAACATCAGTCAACAAATCTGCAATAGTCTGACTAGTAGCATTTCTCCGGTTTGCTAACCAACATCCTAATTTATTTAATGTGGCTAAAACCTTTGCAGCTGCCACTCCAGGTGCTAGGAAAGAGGCAGCAATTCTTGTACTCTGATTCCAAAAATTTTGTGTTATCCCTACATTCACTAGTGAAGGTGTGTACATGTGTCCTTTATCTATTATGGTGTTTTAGGATCATTGTCTATTAGCACTGAACAAGGTTAATTTTCCTACAAGGTCCTCCAATAATTCTTGCTGGTACCTAAACCCAGGTTCGATCTACACAAAGCGGGAAAAGACGGTAAGGTCATGTGACTTGAAAAGGATAGAGCACTATTATCTATATGTGAACACCACAGAGATACATTACTAAATGGTCCGGTATCTGTGACTAACATTGTTCTTAAACAATATGCATCTATGTGCACTCAGGGATCCTAACAATTCCAGTTCTTGAGGGGAATTTGTACATGGCTGACCTACGTGAACCACCACCCATCCCAGGAATCATAAGTGTCGTTTCTCATAAGAGTCTGTCAAGGGGATGGTGTATGCAGTGAGTGATTACAAAGACTGAACAATTCCTGCGGATCTAGAGGAACATCTACTAAGGAAGTCAAAAAAGGATTGTTAGGTGTTGCACTGCTAAGACACATGGTATCCTGACTCATTACATCGGCAAACGTAATTCATATGTTCTGTTTCGGTTGAGTCACCGGCCATCCTTGAGTTACTGCCACTACGGTCAGCAGTCCCAGCAGCTTTGCAAAGACCACCCAGTCTCTCATGCTGCTTCACTCTCTGATGCGTTGTTGTTGTTGTTAACTAAGGTATCATCTGGCCGGACATATCGTGCAGGGATCCTCCCCGACCTGTGGAGACACAAGGGTATCCTTTCCCTCACGTTATTAATTTTATCGGCATAAGAGGGCACAAGGCCGAAAGGTGTTATAAATCAAAATTAAGAAAACCGTTAATTTTAACAGTATGCGACAGCTGTATCGATCCTGAATAACCTGAAGCACACAAGACAAAGCATGTTTTGCTTCATTACTTAATGAATGAGTTAGTGAATGAGGTGAAGACAAGTCAGGATCGCCCTTTAACAATTCAAACAACGGGGCCAATTCTTGTATAAACTAGGAACTGCGGTCGCACCCAACTGGTGGTGCCTAACAGTTTCTGTTCATCTGGAGTAAAAGTATCCATCTGACTCTGCTCTCTCAAGAAATGGATGACCGCATAAACTAAGCGCTTGACTGATGACATATTGAAATTGATTCAGTTTCTCTTATGGTGTGCGAGAGTTGGCGGGTCCGCGCCGCGGCGGGGCGTCCCCGGCTGCCGCCACGGCCATCGGCTCCCGCCGGGAAGCGGCCCGGCC